>JBCNYG010000023.1:13498379-13513757 GCA_039654305.1 Porochilus rendahli | reverse complement strand
AAACCGGAGTACCCAGAGGAAACCCACACAAGCACGGGGAGAACATGCAAACTCCACACAGAAACGCCCAAGCTGGGAATCCAACCCAGGACCTTCTTGCTACAATGAAGCAACAAAGGTTAAAATAATATGGAGTGTATTAAATACATTCCCTGCCATCACTTAGCATCTTCATACACACTCATTCTCTCACCACTGAAATGTCTAAATACATGGCGTAATACTGCAATTCTGTGACACTCCAAACAAAACAAACTATACAAATCAGTGTTTTATATTGTTCAAGAAGGTGGGATTATTACAGTAAATCAAACAAACAAACAAACAAACGAACAAACATATAATCAAATGTTCACCAAAGTATACTAATGTAATAATAGAATATAATTGGGGCAAATTGGACTCATGATCAGTACTGTGTAAGCACGACTGCACCAGTAATAGTGTGTTTTTAGTATCATTCAAAATTCTAGTATAAACCAATCAGATTGCAGCATTCTAATGTGGTATATATTGATAGACATTATCCACTTAAGGGTTAAGGCCTAAATCAAAATAATGGACAAAAACTCCCATTTTGCCATAGTCACTGCTTCTGAAATCCTAGAAATACAGCAAAATGCTAACCCAAAAAAATATGAATAAAACTATGCAACTGTGCAATATTGCAAAATAAAAACAATTCCACTTTTAAAACTGTGTATAACTGTCAAAAGATAACAGTGTCAACAAACTGTTAGAAGTTGTCAGCCAAGAGTCCATAAAAATAGAGATTCTGGATATTAATGAATTGTCCATTGTCCATTCGCTGTTCGGACTATTCAGTAATATGCACCTCAGATAACTGAAGAGGTTTTTTTTTTTTTGTAAAGCTGCTTTAAAAATTAGTTTTTCTCATTATTAAAACAATGACACGAATCTGTTTTTGAACTTAAACTCTTCAATTGTTATGTTATGATAATATAGTAGATAATCTGCCTGGTACAATCTTTGACAAATCAGTTTCAGTGAGAATACACCACCTGTAGCCTCAGATTATGTTCCTGACCAAAAGCAGTGAATCCTGATGGCACCTTCTGCTGGTACAGCTCACCCACATTAGAATTTGATGTGCTGTGTGCTCCGAGATGTTTTTCTGCTCACCGTGCTTGCACAGCATTAATATTTGAGTTACTGCATACTTTCTCAAACCAGTCTGACCATTCTCCTCTGACCTCTCTCATCAGTAAGGTATTTCCACATCCACAACTGCAGTTCACTGGATGTAGATTTTTTTTTTTTTGCACCAGTCTGTTTGAACTCCTGACTTGTGTATAAAAATCACAGACGGTGGGCAATCAGTGAAATACTTTAACCAGCCTCCTCACCTTGACATTCAGGTCAGTGAAATCATATTTTCGTCAGTTCTGATGTTTGAAATGAACATTACCACAAGCTCAGCCTGTATCTACATGATTTTATACAACGTGCTTCTAGTGCATGATTGGCTGGTGGGATAATTGCACAAATGTGCGGGTGTTAATAGCGTGACAGGCGGCCATATATTTTGCCAATTTTGTTCTATGTAATTATTTTATCCCTGTTGTGAATGCTATACTGTGTCCACATTCCCTTTATGCCTTTTTTATATTGACACAGAACAACATCACCCATTTAATCATGCACTGTAATTACTGGTTGATGCAAAGCCCATACAATTGTTGTGTTTTTTGTTTAGTAATGGCATGGTAAACAGTATTATGGAATAAAATTCTCTGATTTCGGCCCAATTACAATCCATATCAGCACATCCATCCTCTTTTCTTTCTAAGTCCTGCCAGCATTTGCTGCTCTTAACCGTCTGAGATAATAATAAATTTAGATACCATGCAGTTATTACAGCTGTTGCAAAATTCTTACTCACGATGTTTCACAGCCATGCAATCAGAAATAGCATGAATAATCCATGTCAGCTATGCTAATATTTAGAATAGAGTTAAGTGTACACAACCTCCCACAAAACAAAAGGACAGATCTCCCCCTTGCTGCAGGGTATCCACCACATGAGAGTCTGCAGAAGGGCTAGGGTTGTCATCAGGAATCCTACCCAATCTGCCTACTCATTGTTCACACTCATGAAGTCTGGTAAATGGTACCAGAGCATCACAATCAGAACACCCAGAGTCTGTGACAGCATATACCCCCAGGCTGTCAGATTCATAAACAGCAGCCACCCTCTTCCACTTCCACCTCCGTGTTGCCCTTTCACACACTGACATGCAAATGTATAAATGCAGCAGTGTGTCACAGGACATGTAAATTTGGCCAAGGCTACATTTACATCCTTTTGCCCTTCACTGTATTTTCCCATTTTTGTGTTACAAAATTATTTTACTCCAGTGCTGAACTATGTCTATGTCTCGCATAATGATCTGCAAATACCTCACATAAATCTATACAGGGTTTATGTGGGTTTATGCTAAATATGACCATGACAGTTTATAGATATATATATATATTCATGTACTTGGGAGACGTTGAGAGACATTCGGGTCACATTTCTGTAAATCTGTTGGGGAGGGGTTTATACAGTACCAGATACACATTGGTACAAATCATAGTTATATCATAATAACATCTCATGAAGCATCTGCATAACATCAGAATCATATTGGGCAATCAGAGAGCATCTGTAGATATCGGGACAAAGTAGGCTGAGACAAAAGACTAACATTGGAATATCATAATATGGAATCATGATCAGTATTGTCTGAGTGTCCCTTTATGTTTTCCTGTAGTACTAAAAGTCTGAATGGGTTCCAGTAAGATGCCGTTAGCTCTATGGTGCCTGCTCTGCTTGGAGCTTATGGAGCTCACCTGACCTGCCTCTGTAACGGTTCAAATATGTAAACATGAACTATAAAAATATATTTTTTTTTAAATATAAAAATATAGAAATATAAAAATAGGGTTTTTTTTGTTGATTCCATATAGGATACACTAAAACAGCTAGTGGATGGCATTGAATATACATATATACATATAATGCTATTTTTTTCATATTATAACTTTTAGTTCTTACATATTCCGTCTTGTCATGGAAAATCACAAGATGATGGCAGTCAGTGAAATGACTCAGATCATGAATGTTCTAGTGCCGCTTTAGTAACATTTATGTAATGGTGCTTTGGTTAATATTGCTCTGTGTCTTGCTCTGTCATGTTTTTATTTTGTGTCTGCTCATGTTCCCTTACTGGTTATTATTTCTACTTACACCACTCTATGTAAGTACCGTTTACTGTTAGAGTCATGCAGAATTAATATTTTCTGCAATTTACTGAATTTTTTTTCCACAATGACAAAAAAATTTGAAGGTCGTTTATCATTTTGACAAATTAGAACACTGTGTGTGGATTCAGCCTTCACACCAAAATTGAAGGGCAAAAAACAAAACAAAGGCTATGCCACTTACACAAGAAATAGAGCAAATGAACAAAAACAGGTCCCAGCTAAACATAACGCCATTTAAGCAGAAACTTGAGATGGTTATTTTATACCAGAGTCATGTGAGAATTAAGCATTTTAATTTGTTAATGGAAAACATCTAGTTTTTAATTTTATTTGGTAACAAACATGTTTGTACCCACAATGTAACATGAAAAGCCATGAAAAGGAAGCAAAGACCCAAAACCTAAAAACAATCACCTTGACAACAATTTCCTGCATTTGATTACGGTCAGTCGAGCACGCAGTTTAAGTCCATGTGGTTCAGGAGAAAGGTTTGAATTCAGGCTAAGCAATGGCAAGTAAATGGGGTTCAGTTCAGTTAATTTAAATAGCTCTTTAAACAATTACAATTTTGTGAATCTGTAAAATAGTTTATCTCACTGTGGAAGTGCAAGTGCTGGTTTGTGAATGGAGGGCAAAGCAGGGATAAGTGAGTGGTAATAGTAAGGATTTATCTTTAAGAAAAGATAAAGTGGAGAAAACAAAGAGGCTTGGGAGGCACAGTGGTAAGCATGTTTTCCTCACAGCAAGAAGGTCCTGGGTTCGAGGCCCAGGCTCGAGCATTTCTATGTGGAGTTTGATTGTTCTCCCCATGCTTGCGTGGGTTTCCATGGGGGACTATGGCTATCTCCCACTGTCCAAAAACATGCACATTAGTCTAACTGGCTGTTCCAAATCCCCCCTGGATATGAGTATGAATGCTTGTGAGTGCTGGCTCTGTAAGAGTCCGGTAAGCTGTTCATGGTGTACCGCCCAGCTTCGGCTGAAACAGGGTCCAGTCTCCCTGTCACCCTAGTAGGATTAAGCAGTTCAGCAAATGTGTGAGTGAGAGTGAGAAAACGTGAGCCCTGACGAGTTTGTATGTAGACAGCAGTAAAGTGTGTCAAGTTATAGCTTTACTGTCTTATTGGGGACAAAATCATCTGCTTTTGTGAAAGTGGCCACACAGTTGGAATCTTTGTTCATCTTTTCTCACCAGGCCTAAAAATGCATTATCTGTATGTTTGGTCATTGATTGAAGTTTTATTGTTTAAAATTAAATTGATTTTATCTGTACCATTATCATTAAAAACATTTTCATTTATATGGCAGGCAAAAATGGATTATGATGGACCTATTATTAACTGATCCATCAAAATATGGGACAATCAGAAATTAAATGAATTTACTTTTTTTGCCCTCACTTTGGCTATTTACAGTTTTTCAATTTATAGCATAATAAATTGATAATGCTTAACATTGTTTTCCACATAATAAAAGATCTGTAGCTGATACAGAAGACAGGAAAAGATTGATTTGATTCAATTCAGTGGATTTTATTCAAATTTATTATAATTACTGGTCAATGTGTTATTATTTTTTGGTTACTTTTGTAGATGTGGTGTGTCAACACAAAGTGCATTATGCAGTACTGATTGTCTGAGTCGATTGTGTTTACAGGAGCAGGAACTGAGGCAGTGCATGAGCTGCATGAAATGGACTTCTCTCTTGCTACAGTTATTTAGGACTTACAGTTGTGGTATAACCAACCGGACTACATGTTGGACTGTAATGAAATTTTCTCTTATGTGGTTTGTATTTTATGGTTTCACCCAAATGAGCCTGGTTCCTCTCAAGGTTTCTTCCTCGTGTCAACTGAGGGAGTTTTTCCTTGCCACTGTCGCCACGGGCTTCTCATTAGGCATGTGTAGAGGGTTGTAGAGAAAAATCTTTAGATTCCTCCCCAATTTAATTTACTATGTAAAGCTGCTTTGTGACAACGTCAATTGTAAAAAGCGCTATACATATAAAACTGAATTGAATTGAAAGTTACACAGTCTGGTAGTGAGGGCCCGAATGCTCCGGTATCTCTTTCCAGATGGCAGGAGGGTAAAAAGTGTGTGGGGTCATCCACAATTAGGGGTGTGTGGGGTCATCCACAATGCTGTTAGCTTTGTGGATGCAGCATGCAGTGTAAATATCTGAGATAGAGGGAGGAAAGACTCCAATGATCTTTTCAGCTGTCCTCACAATCCGTTGAAGGGTCTTGTGATCTGAGACGGTGCAGTTCCCAAACCAGTCAGTGATTCAGCTGCTTTGGATGCTCTCGATAGTCCTTCTATAGCCTCCTCAGGAAGTAGAGGCGCTGCTGGTGTTGAGTGGGCAAGTGAGGTTCTCTGTCAGATGGACACCAATGAATTTGGTGCTCTTCACGATCTCCACAGAGGATCCATCGATGAACAGTGGGAAATGGTCACTCTGTGCTCTCCTAAAGTCAACCACCATCTCTTTAGTCTTGTCGATGTTCAGAGACAGGTTGTTGGCTCTACACCAGGCTGTTAGCCGCTGTACCTCCTCTCTGTAAGCTGACTCGTCGTTCTTGCTGATGAGACCCACCACGGTCATGTCATCAGTGAACTTAATGATGTGGTTGGAGCTGTGCATTGCTGCTCAGTTGTGAGTCAGCAAAGAGAACAGCAGTGGACTGAGCACACAGCCCTGAGGAGCTTCCAGTCAGGAAATCCAGAATCCAGTTGCAGAGAGGGGTGTTCAGGCCAAGCAGACTTAGCTTCTCAATCAGCTGCTGAGGAATGATTGTGTTGAATGCTAAACTAAAGTCTATGAACAGCATTCATACATATGTTCTTTTAGTTCAGATTTCTGAGACCCAGATGGAGGGTTGTGGTAATGGCATCTTCTGTAAAGCGGTTAGGATGATACGCAGACTGCAAGGGGTCCAGTAAGGATGGAAGCTGTGCCCCATGACGAGCCTCTCAAAGCATTTCATCACGATCAGTGTGAGTGCGACATGACGGTAGTCTCAGGGAGAGCAGAGGTGGCTTCTGCTGGCCAGGTTTTAACCTGTTTTAGAACCGGTTTACAGCGTCTGACGAGTGGTCTGTATGCTGGAATTAACATCAGAGATGTGGTCTGAGTAGCCGAGTTGGGGGCGGGGCTCTGCATGATACGCTCCGGAAATGTTTGTGTAAACAAGATTCAGCGTGTTCGCTCCTCTCGTAGCAAAGTCCACATGCTGATGGAATTTAGGGAGCACTGTTTTGAGATCTGTATTATTGAAATCTCCGGCGATGATAATCAGTCCGTCGGGGTGAGCATTCTGCAGTTCGCTACTAGCTCCGTATAGCTCACACAGAGCCTCCTTAGCATTAGCGCTGGGTGGAATGTACACTCCGATAATAAAAGTGGTGGTGAATTCCCAGGGTAAATAAAAAGGTCTGCATCTAACAGTCATGAACTCCACTACGGATGAGCAGTAGTTAGACACAAGCACAGAGTCCTTACATTATTCAATGTTAATGCAAACACACACGCCACCGCCACGAGTCTTACTGCACAGAGCTGGATTCCTGTGAAGCACGTTTAGCCCGGATAGCTGATCCGGAACTCTGTCGTTGAGCCATGTCTTGGTAAAAAGAAAGACACCGCAGTTTCTGTACTCACGCTATGTAGTTCGCTGGAGCCGGATGTAGTCCAATTTATTGTCCAGTGAGCAGATGTTGGACAAAATAATGGAGGGTAGTGCCGGCCGGCTTGGGTTTGTTTTTAGCCTAGCATGGACACCCGCCCTTTTTCCGCGCTTCCGCTTCCTTGAGCACCACTTGCGATGTCCTCACTCCCGGCCACCGGCATCTGCCGATGCCGAGGACTGAAGGCCTAGTCTAAGCAGCAAGTGGAGGTAATGGAGTTTGAAGAGTACATCACGCCGGTTAGCCGCTGCATGATTTCTTATCCGTAGTATCTATCGTCTGGCAGTCGTACACATGAATAGCACGTTCTTTGGTGTCCATGGCATTTGAAATTCAGGCTAAAATAAAGATATAGCACCATTTTGATTCTGAAGAGGCCGTTTTGTGCTAATGCTGCACCGCCATCTCCTCACACTTTGAATACAATTTGCATCTTTTTTATCAGTATGTCCATCTGTCTGTAATAATTTCAGTTCCAGGCCAGAACTCATAAACCACTTGATTTCTTCACCAAATTTGGCAGGTACTTTTACACTTTGTGCCTAGTGATATTTTGGAATTTCTGCAATTCATATTTTTTGACATGAAGACGGTGGCATGGTGGCATACTGGTTAATAATTAATAAAGCTTTTATAATTTTAAAGAAACAATAAAGCAGATCAGTCAGATGGAAAAAGTAAGCACCTCCTTACGTTTATCCCACTTTCAAGTCAATAAACTCATCTTCCAAATTACACGAACGTTAAACAGTGCTTTTTCTTCTGGTGGTCGCATAAACATTGGGGTGTATTGTTGATCACTGTGGCTATGGATGATTTCATCTGGAGTAGCAAGCCCATCACTCTGGGTCGGGTTCCCTTTCAGCTAATGATATGTGGGCGCAAGCTATTATTAATCACAATAGTGACTCCTTTAAGCTTTGGTTGTCCAGGTGCTCTGCCTGAGTAAAGAAAGGCGTATTCGTTTTCAATAGGTCCATTCGAGTGATTAATGATCGTTAGAAGCCTGTGACAGTTTGTATCGATGATAAAACTTATCGATTATCTTACCGATATTTTCCGTTAATTATTTCAATAGACTTGTTGAATTCGGTTTATTATTATGGCATTTTTCACTTATTTTCTGCTCAGAACCAGCATTCGCCTTGTATTTATTATTGCGCCATTTTACTTTAAACGAGATCTTATGCGTGACTGAAGGGGGTGAAGCGACGTGACGTCAATAAATTGAGCTGCTTGTAATTATTTCTGAATGAGTTTTGCAGACAATGTTGATGGTCCAGCATTTGAATTTGGAGAAATAAGCTTGTTTATCCCATTAACCAAATATAAAATATCTTTTATAAAATAAAACAAAAATCTGAAAATGAACTCTAATGTGGTAAGAACTGAATTTGTTAAAAAAAAAAAAAAAAAAAGGAGGCTCCAACTTTGTTTGGGAATGCTTTTCATTTCTGACTCAAGTTGAAACGGAGACACTGCAAGACTGCATTTTCTTGCTACGTCATGTTAAATCGGATTTTGTTATTTTATCGATATTGCTCGATTATCACTGGTACATCGATGCTTGAGCACAGTATCGCTGGCCGAGTTACATGCCTAGTTTTCGGCGAAACTTGCCTTCTCCTGGAATCCAGCATTTGCTGAGGCAGGCAATATCAATGTTAAGGCGCTTTAGTTCTTGCGCTACTAGAGCTGAATGGCATTGGGGAGCCTGATACTTGGATGCATTAATGTCAGACAAAGTTTGTACATTCCAACATGCTGTTTTAGCTGCTTGGATGTGGTTGCGAGTAGATCTTAGCTGATCAGGACTGCGGGGTCCTTGCGGCTTTACCCATGGTCTGTCATGCTTGCTATTAAGTTGCCTAGATCAATATCGATGGCCGATATTTTTGGGTCCATAGCGGCTACAAAAGTTCCACTGTATGGGGTTGCTAATGCCTTACAGTTTGGCAAGCAGGCTGCACTCTTCCATGTATCCCTGCATGGTTAGTTTGCAGAGTGGAAACATGTAGTAACACAAATCGCCACAGAGGCAAAAGAGGCAAAGTTAAGTGCCGCTAGGTGTAAGTGTGAATGGTTGTGTGTATCTGTTGATGAACTGGCTAGCTGTTCGGTAAATGAATGATTAGAACGTCCTGCAGGTGAAACCTCACTTATGTGAACCTAACATCTAAGGGTCTGTGGTTTTCTTTACTAATGAAATATTGTAATGCCAAAAACTCTCTTTAGCCTTCAGGAAAGTTATGATGCCCATGAGTTCAGGAAGGGATTTAAAAAGATCTCTACATTAAATTATTTGAAATAAATAATTTAATTGTAAAGAAAAACATGATCAAGTTGCATGGATTTCACTCACTCATACAGTGCCAAACCTAGTAGAATTGTGGGGAGGCTGGAGCCTATCTCTGGAGCCAACTCTCGGTGAAGGTGAGATACACCCTAAACCACACCATTGCAGAGCCAACACACACTCCCATTCACACCTAGGGGCAATGTGAAACAGCCAGTCAGCCGAACGTTCATGTCTTTTGACTATGGGAGGAAACCAGAGGAAACCCATACAGGCACAGGGAGAACATGCAAACTCCACACAAAAACACCTTTGCCGAGCGTGGGACTCAAATCCAGGACCTTCTTGCTGTGAGACTGATGTGCTAACCACTGCACCAACTAGCCACCTGAAATGTATTTCAAATGACTGCCAATTGGTGCAGTACTGACTGCCTCAGCAAATTCAGGCTGAGAGACAACCAATTCATTTTTACATTTATATTTTAGGCAGCAGGAACACATGTTCCACGGGAACAAATTGTACCCAGAGCAAGTTGCTCCCACTTTCCTATTTGTTTACACTGTCACTGTCAAATCGGTAGCAAGCCGGAGGTTAGAGTAATGACAAGCAAGCATGCTACTGGTATAAGAGCTGTCGATATGCAATGAACGGCAGCGAAACAAAGTAATACCCCTGAAGGATGCTCCTGCGCATGCGTATACCTTCTTACTTGACAACGATAGTGTTCAAGTTGCGCCAGACGATGTCATGTTTCATAATTCATTTTTCACTCAGGCAGTGCACAAATTGTTCTGGCCAAGTGCCTGTGCAAAACATAGGATCTGCTGGTAACACCTGCAACTGTTGGTGTGAACGTTCATGAGTCTATAATCAGAATTACATCAGACATATTTGACGTGTGGGAGGCGTGTCCGGAAAATGCTTTTGCTGTCAAAAAGAACATTGTTGCATGACCACTGTTTGTCAGTGATGATGCATGCAAAGATCAGGGACCTCATGTGCTAAGCCTTGTGTAAACTTCATGCAGAAATATGGCACATGAGAAGCTGGGAAACTGTTTGCTCACCAAACATTACAGGTCTGTGAAATTCTGCACTGTTACTCTATATGACCCAGTCAACATGGAACAGAGGACACATGCATGAGCACCACACTCTCTTCTCCTTTAACTGCACCAACATCAATGTGTAAATGAGGGATACGACTCGCTTCTGATTCAGGATAAATAGTAAAAGCAAGCAGCATATATATATATATATATATAAATTATATAAAGAGGGAGAGAGAGTAGAGAGAGTAGAGGAAAACACTATTTGGCATTTTGTCCTCTGGTAATAAAAGAAGAAAATGAAGTGAGAAATTGGGGCAGAGGTTGTTTTTTTCCTATGTGTAAAGTGACCTTGATATTGTGAAAGGCGATATGTAAGAGCTAACGCAACAAACAAGTCATCATCACAGAGGGATTTGGATCTTAACTTGTAGTACAGGGGTCTTGAATGATTGATTTCATGATAATCACTGACTCACTGTACATTATCCCACAAAGATTTTTTTACTTGATAATTTGACATGAACATGAAGAATTAATGTAAAATGCCCCAGGAGTGAGTCTCTATGAATGTTTGTGTGTGTGTGTGGTGTTCTGTGATGGTCTGGTGAGTATTATTGTTATTAATATGATTGTTATTGTTTTGTTATTATTTTTATTGGTGGTGGTACAGTGGTGTAGTGTTTGAATTTTGCTGAGCTTCACATTATCTTACTTGTCAAGACATGTTTACCATTTTTTCACCAAATGTTGCCATAGTTAGCTTGGTCTCTGTTCTACATTCTTTGGTCTAGATTAGCGTCTCTGCTCTAGAAATCATATGGAAGTCATAAAATTCCATCTTGGATTTAGAGGTAAGGGGTGACTTGGGAAGCTCATTGGCTTTCAAGTGTGGCTCGCATCAATTCCAGTCATTCTGATTAGTGCAGCTCAAAAACGACTTCTAGAGTATTTAAGTGCTTAGTTGCAATCAATCAGTTATGGAAATTTGATGCAAAATCAAAAAATGGAAAGTGTTTGGAACTTCTCCAGGCTACCCTGCCAAATTGGACTGCAGAGCAAGGAGGAAGCTGGTCAGAAAGGCCACTGAGAGACCTTGGTCAACTTTGAAGAAGTTACAGGACTTTTTTGAGTTGATGAAACAACTCTCCATTTAGCTCTGCCAACTACATTTTGAGGATTCCGAGGCCAAATGGAATAAAAGGCTATTGGTCAGATCGAAATGGAATTGGCCTCAATGCCATACAGTATATGGTGAAAAGCTAATATCGCTTACAATCCAAAGAACACCATACCTGCACCAAAGTATCGAGAGGGTACCATCCTGTTGTGGGGGTGTTTCCTGCGGGGACTGGGGCAATTGTCAAGATGGAAAGATAAATGGCGCAAAATCAATTTCATGAAGTTTCATTCAGGCAGCCAATGAACAACATACAGTACTGAAACTCCAAATACAACAGAAAAGTGTGTGTCAATGTGTGGGTATATGTACTGTGTACGCATTTGATTACCTCCAGGAATGTGTGCTCTTCAGGTGTTGGTTACCACCATTACATTATCAGCTGTGGCACTAGATTTTATCACTGCCCACTCTGTTGATGCTGGAGGCATTATTTTTTCCCCTGTCTTTTTATCTGTGTGCATCTGTCTTCGTTCTGGTCACTCAATCTTCTTAATCCCATACTTTTTTTGATTTTGACTAAACAGACACCAGTTTATAAGCAAGTCTGTTGGGCTTTAACATCTGAGCCAGTGGCTCATCAAAGCCGGTGCTTATGCACGGTTTCTGTAGCTTAAAACCACTAGGAGTTTAACTCCTCCTGGATGGGACACTAATTCATCGCAGGTTACCTTCCCAGTACTTTTACTGGTACCCATTTATACTGCTGGGTGGACACAGGAACACTTGTGGTTAAGACCTTGCCCAGGGGTCTTAGCACTGTGGGGGTCGAACCCATGATCTCTCAATTGGCACCCTAAACGCTACGCCACCAGCCCCACTTTTGTCAGCCAGTTCCATTGGCAGACA
The DNA here is from genome assembly GCA_039654305.1 of Porochilus rendahli. Taxonomy (NCBI): domain Eukaryota; kingdom Metazoa; phylum Chordata; class Actinopteri; order Siluriformes; family Plotosidae; genus Porochilus; species Porochilus rendahli. Next base: position 13,501,428 of record JBCNYG010000023.1, on the reverse strand, counting down.
TACATGCCATGCTTCAGGTCTGTTTCTCCCTGCCTGTAGAGTCAAAACAATTCTGTATGTGTGGACTGAGGAAGCCACCACAGACATACAGGATTGTTTTGACTCCACAGGCTGTTTTAACTGAAAGTCTTTGGCTATAGATTTTAGGTATGTACACAGGAATTAGGAAAAGAGGAAGGTGATCTGAGAGTCCGAGATGTGACGGGGTGTGGCTTTATAGGCATCTGGGATGTAGGTGTAAACCTGGCCCAGTGTGTGTGTGTTTGTTTGTTTTTTTTTGTTTGTTTGTTTTTTTTTTCCCCCCTCCCTTCGTCGGAAAACTCATGTTCATGTCAAGAATCTAGGCAGGACAGAGTTCAGATTTGCATGATTAAAGTCTCCTGCCCTGATCATAACACAGTCTGGCTGTGCCGCTGTTTGTCACTGGGAGTGTTGGGCTGTCCCAAGCTATGCTAAGCTAGCCATGGAGCTGCTTCAACAGCTGCGGTTATAACTACAGACGTAAGCTCTCTCGGCAGGTAAAAAGGTCTACACCATACCATCAAATACTCTATTTCAGGACAGCAGTGAATATCTGATTATGGTGTTGGGACACCAGATGTTATTGTAAACACACAGGCCTCAGCAATGCAGTTCTGTCTGTCCAGAAGGCAGCATGGCCCGCAAGCTCAATTGCAGCATCCGTGGTTGAAGTGTCCAACTGAGTCTCCGATATTACTGTTACGCAGTAATCCATGTGGCATGAATTAAAGCACAGTCGTAACTCATCGATCTTGTTGCTGATTGACCGGGAGTTGGTGAGAAATAGGCTCGGAATGGCTGGTTTGTAGGGGTTAGCATTTAGCTTAGCCCTTTGCCTCTCTCTCTTTCCCCTCTTCTGTTTCTTGTGTCACCGCCGCTTGCATCACTTCAGCAGAGAAGCACAGAAAAGAAAATAATTTTCAAAATTCTACATTTAATTTAACACATATTAATTAACAAATTATACACAGTACAATATGTAGTGAAATGCTTAGTAGGACTGTCCAAAAATGGGAAGAATAAGCTACTAATAGCAAGAAGAAAAGAACAATAACTATAAAACTATTTAAGGGATTTTACAGTTAAGGTCAATATAAATATTAAGATGCAAAAATAGAGAACAAAGAAAATCTATACAATAAAATATAAATATAAAATAAAATATAGGATACAAGATATATAATGAAGTATAGTGAAATATAAAGGCTACATAAAGAAATGATGCAGTGGTGATTTTTCCAAGTAATTGTCTGTCTGTAAAGTGTCTATGTGCAAAACACAAAATAAAGATAATAAAAGAGGTAGCTATTAAAACACGGTTAGCTACTAAAAAAACTTCTGTGGAGTACATGAATTTACATTTGTGACATTTGGCAGATGACCTTATCCAGTGGGACTTCCATTTTACCTCATGTAGAGCTAAGGAGGGTTAAGGTCCCTGTTCAAGGGCCCAACAGTGGCATATTGGTGGTACTGGTGAGGAGCACGTTCCTGCTGATGATCCATATATACATAAATATACACTCAGTAATTGTGAAGATGAGTTTTTACTCGTGATGATATAAACACTTTTACTCAAATTATTTAGGACTTCAAATCCCATTACAGTTATAAGATAACCAACTAGACTCCATGTTTTACTGTAGTGAAGATTCTGCTACATGGTTTACATTTTTATCTGGTTTCACCCAAATGAGGATGGGTTTTCCTTTTGAGTCTGGGTCCTCTCAAGGTTTCTTCCTCGTGTCATCTGAGGGAGTTTTTTTCTTTCCTCCTCACTGGGGGCTTGTTCAATAGGGATGTGCAGGGTTTATAGAAAGATTTTTAAGTTCTTTATCAGATTTATTTTTACTATTTAAAGCTGCTTTGTGACAGTGTCAGTTTTAAAAAGTGGTATACAAATAAAACTGAGCTGAATTGAATAAATTGGTGAAACCAAGTCTTGAACCCCCAACCGGTCCTGGCCATCCTGAAGGTTTTTTTTTTTTTTTTTTTAGAACGTGATGAAAATGTCCTGTTTTTTTTTTTTTATTGGGCAATTAGATTGACTGGCACTAAACATTTGTGAGGATGGATATGAGTGAGCCAACAAATTGGAATGATGTTGAGGCCTGCATCAAGTACCTAAGAAAGAAGGGGGTGCCAATTGATGATGTCAAGTGTTTTAACAAGGTTGCCAATCTGAAGAAATTCACAGGAATGTGCAACAGTTGTTGACATGAAATGAGTTCATTGGCCTGTAGAAGTGGACCAAATACTTTGAGAAGGCCAAAAGTATTGCATGCTAATCAGAACTAGTGAAAATTGCAAAGTTTGTCTTTTCATTTCCCTCTCACAATGCAAATGTTGAGAGGGTTTCCTCACTAAAGCAGAGCCAGTGGACAAAGGAGAGGAACCAGCTCTCAGTTGAGTCATTGAAAAGGATTCTATTTGTGCAATACAACTTCAAAGACACTTCTTGCAAAGACTTGTATGCTTTTTTTGTTAAGCAACACAAAACTGCTGGGAAAGATCAGTTCTACAGCGAAATATAGATGGGCAAACGAGGATAAGGAAGAGAAACAGGTTGAAGAGGAAAACCTAAAGATATAGATTTTTCTTTGCTAAAGTAATACATCATTACATTGAAAAATAAATGGAAAGTACCTTCAAGAGATTTTAAAATTAGTTTTGCACCATTGAAACTTTTCAAAGAGATGTTATTTTAGGCATAATAAAACATGTTGAGTAACCTGTTGAGTAACCTCTGAGAAGCCTGTCTAAATATAAAAATAAACTTGGTTATAGTATACTAAAGCTATTTTTTGTAATATAACAATTTTCCATCCATAAATACACTGTGTGCACAATTATTAGGCAAGAGAGTATTTTGACCATATAATTTTATATGCATATTTTCCAACTTCAAGATGTAGAAACTATTGGATTTGAGCATATCACGTGGTTATTTGTGTGATGAGGAAGGGCGTGGCCTAAGAAGGTTAACACCCTATATCAAGGTGTGCATAATTATTAGGCAGATTCTTTT
>JBCNYG010000023.1:13415596-13429938 GCA_039654305.1 Porochilus rendahli | reverse complement strand
GCCTACTGTGCATGTTTTTGGACTGTGGGAGGAAACCGGAGTACCCAGAGGAAACCCACGCAAGCACGGGGAGAACACGCAAACCCCACACAGAGCTCGGGAATCGAACCCGGGACCTTCTCGCCGTGGGGCGGACGTGCGAACCCCTGCGTAACCACTGTATATATTCATATATAGTGCCTTATATGTACAGGAGTGCTTACAGACGGGTCGCGCCGCTCTGTCAGTCAGGGGGCGGAAAGAAGCATCGTTCATGGCATGAAGCAGAGATGACAAGGAGCTGATGTTCGGTAAACTGCACTACCGGTCGAAAGGCTGAACGTGGAGCAGCTGAGTGTCCAGTGAATCAGCTGAAAAGGAACGAAGGTGAACGGAGTGTTGGAACCACCTTAGAAGAAACGAACCAGACGCGAGGCTTCAGGTCATGGAACCGGCAGCGGAGTCTCTTTAGATCTAACCAGGAGGGCGTTCATCTGGAGCTTCTGCACATCCCAAATTTAAATTAAACCGGGTTACACGGGGGCGGCAGAATAGTGGGTTCCCTCCAGGTACTCCGGTTTCCCCCCAAAGTCGGAAGACGTGTACGGTAGGCTAACTGGCTGTTCCAAATTGCGCCTAGGTGTGAGTGTGAGTGTGAGTGTGAGTGTGAGTGTGACCGGTTGTGTGCGAGTTGACCTCGTGATGGTCTGGTTCAGGGTGTACCACGTCTTTGCTTCCACCTCCCGGCACCATTTTAACCGACGCACTGCCAAAAGATACACAGGAGCAGCACACTGTTACTGTTTATAAATTGTGTGAATGAGATCAGTGAGGTGCATGCTGGGAGGTGTAGTGTGAGTACTGATTCGGCCGAGGGGAAATAGTGGGGCGATTGCACAGAGAACCGATAACTAATAGTGGATGATTTTAAGCTTGAAACAATGTTGTATATCATTTCCTTTATGAAGCGCTCAATCCTATTAGGGTCACGGGCGAAGGTGGGGTACATCCTGAACACCTCGCCAGACCATCGCAGGGCAAAACAAACACACAGCCATTCACATTCACTCTCACACCTAGGAGCAATTACTCCCAACCTAATGACTACAAATCATTGGGTCAAGTACCTACATGTGCATATCTTTACACTGTGGGAGGAAACCAGAGTACCCGGAGGAAACCCAGGCAAGCACAGGGAGAACATGTGAACTCCGAATAGAAACACCTTTGCCGAGCCCAGGACTCGAACCCTGGACCTTCTTGCTGTGAGGCGGACGTGTGATTTATTACCGAGTCATGTAAACATAACAAACTTAATTCTAGCGCGATAGGATGCGCATCCAGTAATATCTCTAATCACAACTCACCCTGCTTTATAGGGCTCTCATTTTTGTAACCTTAATATCACATTTATCTTGTGTGAATGAGCCGTTACTATAGAAACAAAGCCTTTGTGTGCGAGTCTGTGATGAGTGAGGTGAGTGAGTGAGTGTGTGTGCGTGTGCGTGTGTGTGTGTGTGTGTGTGTGGGTGGGTGTTCAATACTCAGAAGACTCTTTTTCTCTTCTTTATCCATTAGTGTATTGACGAGGAAGGTTTCCGCCTCTTCCTGAAGACGTATCTGGAGGCGGATGAGTTCCCTCAGGACCTCTGCGAGCGCCTCTTCAAAACCTTCAAGACCACAGACGAAGCCAGTGAGTGTCTCCAGCCCCGACGCCTCCTCTCAGCTGTCTCAAAATTGCTTTTGCACACTGATAGAGTTGTTCATGCTCAGGTTCATGCACCCAGCAGTCTTTGCAAAACATCACCGTGTGGGTCTGTCTTAACAGTAAAAAATTAACTTTAGTAAAAACGTCAACCAACCCGACCACAATTACTTAAAGTCTTCATGAAAATTACTACAATTCATTAATAAAAATTCTAAATGAATAAAAAGCCCTGGGCTGGGATTAAGAATGTTCTGTCTTCCCTTTTTTTAGCTCCCGCCAACAAGGGGGCGTGGTAGCTATAGAAATTGTGTGTTAGTGACCTTGACCTACTTTTCAAAAAACTGTATATCAGGTTTCCGGACATTTACTCGCTGGGCGCTGAACTTCAGACTTGCTCCGCTCGTTCTTTTTTGGCATATTATGAAATGGTCCTTTCGGCGGGAGCGTCTGCCCCCCTATGGTCTATTTTTTATTATTAAAACTGCAAAATCTGCTTCAGGGAGTTTGACCTCTGACCCCAGATTTTTTGACGGCAGAATATATACAGTTTTGGTTTCCCTTAATATTATAGCGTTATATCTAAGAACGTTCATCTATCTAAATATCTAATCTAAGATTGTGGATTCTTTTTTCTGAACTGTTTTTGTTCTGTCTTTAAGGAGAGGTGTTTCTCAAAGACGTGTCGTGTTATTTCTCTGTGCTGGAGGACGGGCAGCCTCGAGACAAACTAGAGTGTGAGTCTTGTCATGTTTAACGTAGCCTTGTTAAATGATGGAGGCTAAGAAGCTAAATCTCGTCTCTCTTTCACCTCGCAGTTGCTTTCAAACTTTATGACCGCGATGGCAACGGAGTCCTGGACAGTTCAGTAAGTCATGCCTGTCTCTCTGCCTGTCTCTCTGCCTGTCTCTCTGCCTGTGTGTGTGTGTGTTTTCTGATGATTGTCTGATGAGGTATTTATTTAATCTGATTTTCATTAGTAATGTTTTTAGCTGATCAGCTGTTTATTTGTTTAGATATTTGTTTGATCAGTTTTTTTTCAGATTGTGGTTCAAGTGTTAATTTGTTCAGGTGTTTGTTTGTCTAGGTGTTTTTCGAGGTGTCTATTTGGTAGTTTATCCAATCATATTTTTATTTATAATTGTTTTGGTGTTAATAATTTCATGAAATTATTATTTTTTTGCAGGAAGTCGATCGGATTATCACTCAAATGATGCACGCTGCTGATTATCTGGGCTGGGACGTGTCAGAGCTCAGACCTGTGAGTGTACATTCTTCTCTCTCATCTGTGTTTCTTTGTATGTGTGTGTATGTGTGTGTGTGTATGTGTGTGTGTGTGTTTGTGTGTGTGTTTGTGTATGTTTGTGTGTGTGTGTGTGTGTGTGTGTATGTGTGTGTGTTTGTGTGTGTGTGTGTGTGTGTTTGTTTGTGTGTGTGTTTGTATGTGTGTGTGTGTGTGGTGTGTTTGTGTGTATGTTTATGTATGTGTGTGTGTGTATGTGTGTGTGTTTGTGTGTGTGTGTATATGTGTGTGAGGGTGTGTGTGTGTGTGTGAGTGTGTGTGTGTGTGTGTGTGTATGTGTGTGTTTGTGTTTGTGTGTGTGTTTGTGTTTGTGTGTGTGTGTGTGTTTGTGTGTTTGTGTGTGTGTGTATGTGTGTGTGTGTGTGTGTGTGTGTGTGTGCAGGATTGAATAGTTTGCCATCTGATCTATTGCAAAGATACATTTCCTCTATTGCACTGTCAAAGGCATGCTTCTGGAGGAAAGCAAACAAGAACCCAAAGGATACAACCTTGTTTTACACCAATGTGTATGTCAGATATGCTGTCGTCATGCATCTCTTTTCCCTTCATGTTGACATAGGATTTGAAAAAGCTCTGCATTTTTGCTGAATCTGATGGAGGGAAAATACCTTGTCAATTGTCAATCTGTTTGTATGAAAACCATTATGTGTCTCAGGGTGGATACGGTCAGCAAGTGAACTAGGATGACTCGTGCGTAGACTTTGGCGCTGAAGAGTGAAATGCCTTGGACGTTGTTGCAATCACTTCTCTCACAATTATTTTTGATATGATCTTGGACTCTCTCATATCCTGTGGTACTCTGTCTTCCTTCCAGCACTGACAGAGGACTTTGTGTGGTGAAAGAAGTAGGGCAGTCTTGCATTGTTTGAGTAAGTCAGATTCTGTCATTGCCAAGTGCCTTTCCTACAGCCAGGTTGTCAGTGACTTTGCTGAGTTCATCCAAGTTTGACTCAGCATTGAGTTCATATATGGTTGTCAGGTAGTTGATGGCATAGAGTGCTGGGGGGCACAGTGTTTTGTATGTAAGTATTCTTGAGCAAAGTATGCCTGGTCAGGATCAGATCATGCTGGTGTCCCCATCTTCTGCTGGGGTTTGGTCTGGAATTACATTTATTCATTTATTTTCCGAACCGCTTATTCCGTCACGGGGAGGCTGGCGCCCATCTCAGCCGACTCTGGGAGAGGGCGGGGTACACCCTGGACAGCTCGCCAGGCCATCACAGAGTCTGGAATTACAAGTTTGTGAAATGCAGATTGTGATATATGTTAGTACTCCTGCTAGTTAGTTTTTTGTTTTGTTTTGTGGTATCATGTGCTTCTGTTTGTTCCCTTTGGCTTTCCAAATCGCCATTATTGTGCTCACCTGTGTCTTGTTGCCTGCCTCACTTGTCTGTCTATTTAAGCCCAGCATTTTCCCACAGGCAAGATTGTGTCAGAGTATTTTCCTGTGCCTTTTCAGTATTTGTAAATCTGTTACTTAGTAGTGTTTAACCTTGCCTGTTTTTTTTTTTTTGGTGATGTTTGGAAACCTCTGCCTCATACTATGTTTTTGACTTCTTGTATATCTCTGACCATTGCTTGTTTTTTGACTGCAAGTTTGCCTGTTGTTTTAGATTGTCTGCCTGCCTATTAAACATTGTGCTGTCCACCACTTCTGTCTGCATGTGGATCCTTTTCCCTCTGTCAGCCTGAACAGATATGTGCAGAATTCAGCAAATCGCTGTTCATTTTTATTTATTTTGCCCATGCCAGCCTGTCCAGGGAATGATGGCCAGGAGTCATTGTCATCACCCACTCTAGCATTGAAGTCACCTATGAGATAAAGATAAAGAGATCTTTATTGTCAATTGTTGCATGAACAATTAAAGTCAGTTTAGCAGCTCTCTGTTTAGTAGCAATAAAAAAGTAAACAAAAGGCAACTAAGGTAATTACGCTAAGCTATATATGTGCACATACCTACATAAACACATATACGTACATATATCCTGTATATGCAAATACATATGCATCTATCCACAATTTTACACATGTACAGACATACATATATCCACATATTCACACATTTAGAGACATGCATAGAAAGGTGCATGATTTGTTAAAGGTGCATGGTGTACACAGGGTGGGAGGTAGAGCTTTTTAATCATAACGTGCATGATGCTAAAATGTTATATGATGTTTAAGACCTGCTCTAAACATGAGTATTGCACTTAAACATGAGTATTGCACTTAAAGAGTAATACTGCATTGTCCAGGAAGATGGTCTGAATGATGGTATTCAGTCACTGTATGTGGTGATGGTGGGGTTGCACCTTCAACAGCTTGTGGGTAAAAACTGTTCTTGAGTTTATTAGTTTTTGTTTTTAGTCTCCTGTACCTTTTTTCCAGATGGGAGAGGGGAGAAAGGGGGGGTGTCCAAGGTGTGTGGGGTCCCTGATAATTCCACTGACTCTCCTCCGAAGTCTGCCAATGTAAATGTCACTGAGGTAGTGTAGTGTAGTTCCAATTACCCGCTCTGCCGTCCTCACCACCCGCTGCAGGGTTTTTCTGACCTCTGCAGTACACTAGTGACCAGTACCACTATCTTCAGCAAGGTGTTCTTCACTGCAAAGCCTACTCTTTGCTTCATCTGCCAGTAGACTGTGTTGTCCTTCCCTTTTAATGTGTCTGGCTCAACCAGACATGATTTCTGGCTATAGCCACGTTTTGTCTCATTAGTTTCTCATTATTAATGGCTGTTTTTCTCATTTTGGCAATGCCTTTAACGTTTTCTGCAAGGCCTGGCATCATGGTTCAAACATTCCAACATCCCAGTTATAGGGTTTTACTTTTAAAGCATACAGTTTTACTTTCGATGTCATTTCTTATCTGGTTGTATGAAGGATCAGTCTGCCCTTTGGATTTTGTTCTATTTCCCACAGGCAATGAGGATAGCAGGCCGTGGCAGGACAGCATCCTACTGGCTGGGGGCTGCCCAGCTTGAAGAAGGTCACAACTGCCTAATAAAATTCATGAACCCCTCCCACAATCTGGAGCAACCCCTGGTGCAGCACTCTATGCCAATCAATTGATAACTTATAACCGGTAACTGTTCCCCATGTTGTGTGAATGCCTTCGGTGAAGTTGGAGTGTTCTCTCCAGTATGATGTTTGGGCAATTCTCTAGTATAGGGCATTTGGAAGGATTAGGGCTCAGGCAGGACTGTACGGAGAACAGGTTGTTGCGTGTCCCCTCCCTCTGCTTTGTTAATGGTCTCAAAAGAACAGCAGGGCCAGTTTGCCAGTAGTGCCATTTAAGGAGATGCCAGAATAAAATTATAGATGGCATCAAACTGCCTTTGGGGTTCCGACTCTGCCAGGTATGTCACAAGGCAGCAGAGGTTTATGGGCAGGATTTTCTTTTCCCTTGATGGGCTGTCTTCCCAGGATGACAATCTACCCAAATGCAGCATGTAGTGCTTACTTACATTTTAGTAGCTGGAGATTTCCCTGACCTGACAAACTTAAAATCTGGTGTGTATACTTTCATTGTAACAAGAGAGTTTGAAATGCTTTTGTTTCGTTCTCCTTTAATAATAATAAATCCATGTTGCCTTCCCTATTGTGCTTTGTTCAATTTAACATCTAGATAGAAATGTCTGCTTACTGTTGCACATGTCTATTGTTAAATTTGATAATGCAAATTGCAATGGCAAGGAATCAGTTTCAAATAAAAGCAGCATAACTTCTATGAACAGCATTCAGATCAAAGCATTTGCAAGAATCAAAAGTGTTCATAACTGAACTCATTTCTCAGATTTCTTCTACTGACTTGTAGAAGCTAAGTTTTTTAATCCCTGCTGTGATCGAGCAGTCACCTGGATCTGCACGTGGAGTGTGGAGTGGATCTTCACTATTCAAAGTGTTCCTGCTGGATGAAGATCAAGAATCAAAGAGTGCAGATATGTTTCTTTCTTATCTAGCTGAGTTTCTCTCTTCTCAAACCACAGCCCTCTAAACACACTTTCAAAATCTCATCAGGGTGCAGAAGCAAGTTCGTCTTCATCCCTACTTCATGCTGGGAAAAAAACGCATAGCTTCAGTGTGTATAATTCACCACCACATATGGACCTCCAGCCTGCAGAAAATTTGATATCAGAGAGCACTAGAACATGAAATATTTCAGCAACATGAAAATAAATGCATTAAATGTGAGAAAGAAATGAATGGAGGAAGAGTTTGATGAAGTGAATGTGATGTCACTTTTTTTAAATACATAAACAAGGGCGTGTTTGTACCATTGCTTTTTCTCATATCGTTGTGTATAAGGTTCATGTCAGTGTTCTGCTCAAGCTGTCACTTTCTGTGTGTGTGTGTGTGTGTGTGTGTGTATGAGAGACTCTGGTTTTGGACAGTTTGTTTGAAGGGCATCAATCCTCTGATTATCACAGTCTTCTACTGGACTATCCCCAGGCCTGAGTTTTCAAATACACACACACACACACACACACACACACACACACACACACAGCATGAACTGTACATCATATTTCTTGCAATGGTCACCAAAGACCTTACAGGTCATGTCCAAGTCTTTGCTAGAACACCATGACATTAGCAGAAACTTGGTAAAAATTATATTTCAAATGAATTATTAATTTAATATCATATTGTGATGCCACCAATGATGTAACTGACCATCTAGAAAATTGCTGGAGCCAGAGTTCACCAAAGAGCCAGTCATATATGAAGTGAAACATCATGGTTTAAGGCAGTGATATTCAACCACTGTGCTGCAGTACACTAGTGTGCCGTGAGAGATCGTCAGGTTTACTGTTGGAAATTACCCAATTACCACTGGTGCTGTAGTGACTGGCAGAGTAATGGCAATAGGGTGCTTAATTGCCTTAATTATTCTTAGAGACAAGAGAATTAGTGATTTACGGAGTCCCTAAAGGGACATGGAGGGAAAAAAGGTTTCTAGTAAGCACGAGAAAGTTTTGCATGCGCACCAGTTACCTGAGGTTTCTCGTGCGCACTAGAAACTTTTCATGTAATTTTTTTCCCGTAGTGATGCATGCTAAAGTGCAAACTCAGAACTGAGCCCTGGACAAAATTCTGACCCAGATGAGGTCCCTAATATGAGTGGTGGTCAAAAGAAAGCAAAGACAGTGAGCTCGAGGCGATACAGTAAAAGCTATGTTTTGTTCTGCTTGCCGAGCAAGCTCAAACACCATCTCCAAACGAAGCACCCATTACTTCAAAACAAACCAATGGAATATTTTGTTCTCCTGCGTGAAAACAACTTTTGTGAGAAAAAGCACAAAGGTAAATAAGAGAGCCCTCAAAGTGACGTAGCTGGTGCACTTAAAGCTAAATCAAAACAGTTCCACACTGTGGCAGAGACGTTAATACCACCTGCCGGCACAGCCACTGTAAACGAGATGCTTGTTAAGGAAGAGCTTCGGGTACGTTCATCTAAACAGGCCCAGGTTTCACACTGAGTTTAATCTATATTGTGACTATATTGTGAGTTTACTGTATTAAGCTACAGTGTCGTTTTGTAACAATTTTGGTTTGTGGTGTGCCGCAAGATTTGGTCAATGTAAAAAAATGTGACGTGGCTCAAAAAAGACACTGGTCTATTACACATATTTAAAAATACCATAGCATGCCTAGCAGCACACTGCAGCAGCTAATATAAAAATAGCTAAATAAGATATGGCCTGTTTGATGATGCTAAGCATGTTGCATTTTTCAGAACTACAATCATGAGTACTAAATACATATACCCGTATGTGGGCAAAATGCATCCCTAATTTTTATACACCCAAAATAGTAGGCATAAAGGCTAAATGATCTGGCAAGCAGATATGCTGATTTTCTTTGAGAAAATGGAAAAAAAGATACTTAGAGTTAGAGCTACATTCTGCGTCTTGTTTACACAGTTCATTTAGGATTAAAAAAGATCCCTAAAGCAAGAGTTTTTTGGGTGTAAATGGTCTTTTTGATGAAGTGCCTACATTTGTTTGAGCTAACTGGAAGCCTTTGGTAACCCACTTAACCAGTCTTTACAAACATGCTGATTAAAAATGTATCTCACAATGTGGAAGAACACCAAGTTAGGTTCTATTCATATCAGGAGTCCAAGGCTACAGTGGGACCAGGTCAGTTGAAGACTGAAAACCTGAAACTGAAACAAAATAATAATAACAACAATTAAACATTAAGTTGTCTGTAAATTTCTGAAGAAGGTAAGATGTTGTGTTCACATTTCAGGCTGGTGGTGGTTGTGTAATGCTAAGGGGAGTGCCACAATACCTGTTGTCTATTTAGTACCTAGTACAGTTAAAAAAACACCCACTTCTGTCAGAAATCTTTCTTCTGAAAAAAAAATAAATAAAATACTGTGTATAAAATTAATTTATGCCATTTCGTGAAATACAGTCATGTAAAAGAATAAGCTCATTTCATACAAATTGGTTTTTCAACATATTTGAACAAGCAAATATTTAACTTTTTGCAATAATTGTCCTAATTTAATAAAAAAAATTAAATATCAGTCACATGAGAAAAGTAAGCACACCCATCACACGGAGCGCCAAAAGACCTTTCACATTTCAAAGGTAAACTACATTTTTAGTAAAGATAATCAAATAATTATTTGCACACATCAAAGTTCCAGAAAAATATTTACTGTAACATAACATTAATATGCTCGAAAAGTAAGATGGTGTGGAGCACACACCGCTCAAAGACCACTAGAAGTGCTGAGGAATTTGTTTCCGGATCAGGTTGGATCTTGTGTGGTGATGTAGGGCCCATTACCCTAACCTAGCCCCTTGTGATTTTTTTTTGTGGGGCTACATTGAAATGTACCAGTATTGGTCATTCTGACAGTATATTTTGTGCGTTCGTAATATGTTTAAGCAATACCGACGCTTATTTTAACTAAAATATCCATTAAAGCACAAAACTGGTAATTTTATCCTGTGGATTACTAGCGGTATGCTAATCTCCAGAGATTAGCATCTTAGCAGTCATTTTCCCCAGAAGTGACGTCAGTGTGTTGGGCAGGGTTGACATCTCTTCTGGAGAGGTAAAACTTACATTTTAGTGACTCTGAGGAAAATACTGCTGCCAAAGATGAGCATGACAATAATTCCAAAAGGGCTTCTGAAGCTAATGTTTTGCCAAGTCGGCTTTCCTGTCGTCAGTTGGTTTAGAAAAAAAAAAAGAAATGTTTACTTGATTTCTGTGCTGGTTTTTTGTGAAGCTCAGCACTGGCCGATAGTGTTATGCTACACGGGTCAGTGAAGTAGCCCGGCAAAGCCAACAAGTTCCCTTCGAAAGAAAGAGAACATGTCTCTGAGCATGCCTAGAGTCGTAACACTTCGGCACACTTTGAAAACAGTTAGGGACTGATGTTGCAGGAAAAGGAGGACCCGTCAAGCAATGGCAGCCTCAGAAAGGTCTAAAGTGCTCAAAAGGTCTCAAGGTTGTGGATGCCTAATAGCCTTGCAAGGGACTAAATAAAAATTCTCTTACTTATTACAAAACAAGAACTGGACACATCAGCAAAAGAGATCACTTTAGGTAAAGACACCATTTGATGTGAAAAAAGTCTCCAAGAGCCCCCAGATTTGAACATCAGACCAATGCAACAATGTGGCCACAAATACATTCATTCATTTGCTTACCATTCAATCCTAGGGTCATGGTGAGGCAGGATCTCTGTTAACTGCAGGCAAAGACTGGGTACACCCCAAAAAGCTCACCAGTATATCACATGGCCAACACACACAACCATTTAGAACAACAACACAATTTAGAACAGATAATTAGTCTAAAGTACTTTGGTCTGTGGAAGGAAACTGAAGTGTGCAAAGGAAACCCACTCAAACACAGGGAGAACATGCCTCCTCCACACAAAAATGTCCTCACCAAGTCTGGGACTGGAACCCAGAACCTTCATGCTGTGAGGTGCTAACCACTACGTCACCATGCCGACCCTGCAATAAGTTATTTTTGCTAAATGAGGCAGTACTAGCTTTTAAGGCCAAGGCTTTACTTACTTTCTTCACAGAAGAATATTACATCTATTGATTTTATCTGTAGACACTGAAAGTAAAAAGTTTGCTTCATTTAAACACGTCAAATAAAATAAACAATTTCTATCGAATTTACTTTTTTTTCCCGAGTACACTTTTCCACTTAAATGGCCTTCATACTCTAACGAATTGGCCCAGCACATGCCAGCATATGAAGAATTTTTGTAATTGTCTGCCATGTGCTGAACTTGGTTTTGATTTTGCTATGATTTCATTGTTATTCATTTTAAGAAGTTCCTGTACTTTGTTGTTCATCCCATTAGTCGGATTACAAGCAATCAGCCCGTGCACAGCAGGAAAGCGCTGTGTGCGCTATGGGAACGTCTTGATCGGCCAACGCAAGACTGCAGCAGCAGACTTCTTGCTTATTATACATACCGCTCATCATCCACACTCATGAACTTGAACTCTTTCTTCATGGCCCTGGGCTTCTTGGGCTTCCCTGCTGACAATGTTAAGGATGTGGAGGTGGTTCAGACATTGGATGGACAAGGAGAAACGTTTCTGTCAGAGGCTGATAAAAAATTGGATCTTGAGGCTTCTTTGGATGCAGCTGCTTCTTCAGCTGAAGGTGTGGGTGGTGAAGATGGAGCCATGCATGTTTGCCTGAGGGATGGCTACTTCTTTTGGGGCATCTCTGCTTTGTTAATGAAAGGTTGTCTTTGGGTGGGAACCCCTGCCCCTCAGCGTTAAGAGGAGCCAGTTGAAGTGGTTCGGGCATCTGATTAGAATGTCTCATGAACGCCTCCCTGGAGTGGTGTTTCGGGCATGTCCAACCAGGAAGAGACCCAGGGGGCGACCCAGAACACGCTGGAGGGACTATGTCTCTCGGTTGGTCTGGGAACGCCTCAGTGTCCCCCGAAAGAGCTGGAGGAAGTGGCTGGGGAGAGGGAAGTCTGGACCTCACTGCTTAGGCTGCTGCCCCCATTACACAACCCCGGAGAAGATGAATGAAGATGATGATGATCAAACCGTTCGTTCTGTCCAGCCCTCAGAAATCGATTCGTCAGGAATTTTGTGTGTCCTTGTGCGTATTCAGACTTTTGCAGATAGTTCATGATTGTTTCTTCAATTCGTTAGAGTGTGAGAGCCACTTAATACCCCCTACTATTTGAATGATTCCTTTCCTTGAGGTTTTTTTATATACTTCTTTATAAACCTCTCTAAAGGATGGACTAGTTAACTACTATAACACACATTTCCTTTTGTCATTGAAAGGTCCTGTTCTCTGCATTAAAGCATGAGAGGCCTAGATTCACTCCATCCAAAATAACACCCATGCACTTTGTGTGTTTTTCTCCTCCACACTCCAGAGCCACTTCATTTAAATGCTAAGTAGTTTTTTGCACTGTAACAAATTGTTTATCTGCACACATACCCCAACAGCTAAAAAAAACCCTCCGTCTCTAGGGAGCATGTAGGGCACACTAACCTTTAGCGAGGAACATTAGTTAAAATGTCAAAAATGAGGCAGGAGCTGCACATACACAAAGGGATGCTACAAAAATAGCAGAGAAATAATGTCAAAACACAAATGTAGGTCAGTATTGGGGTTTCTTGGTGTTTGGCTCCAACAGCATGCAAACATGTCCTTGTTTTACAGAAAGGACATCCATTGACCTTTCTCCCAGTGCTAAAGTACTAGACAGAGCCTTCCAGAAAACTGGAGCTGTTCTTTCATTTCATCCACCGCCAGGCCACAACCAAAGCCGGGGATTTTAATACTGTCTGAAATTGAGCACCAACACAAATTAAAGGTACTTTGGGGCACAATTCTTAGCATTGTCTTTCAAACTGCTGGAAAATAAACTATACTTATGAGCTGAGTTCCATCAGCTCCCCAGCTGTGGCTACTAACAGAAATGCAAATCAGATTATCTTACAGAGCAATTTTTTCATTATGGCTTTGCACAGCAACATTTAACTAGAGTCCATGCTTCTCTGAATTGGGTCTGGCTACGCCCCAGGGCAGAATCACACTAAGCTCCTATTGAGCATTGACTTCTGAGAGTCCAAATCGCTCTGACAGCATTATGGATTTTTGAGAAGCCGTTAACTTAGTGAGGAGATCAGGTGCTTAACGAACTGCAATTAACAAACAACTGCAAAGCTCCCAAAAGCTCAACTCCAACATTTAAGCTTCATATAATCTTACTTGCATAGAAAAAAAAATACAGCTCCATGTGTATACAGTTTGGTCCATAAGTATCTGGACAAAATTACAATGTTTTTAAAATTGTCTCTACACCACCAGAAGGGAGTTAAAATGTTTTTTTTTAGCTCGGATGGAAGCACTTGAAGATCCTGACCTCAACACCACTGAACGTGTTAAGGATTTAACTGAAATGCCAACTGCTCACCAAGCCTCCTCGTTTACCATCATGCTCTTTCTACATTAATGCTGTTGTGGCTGACTGTACACAAATCCAAAAAGCCATGTACCAAATCTAGTGAAACGTCTTCCCAAAATAGTGGAGGGTGCCAGGAGCAACCAGAAACAGCTGCATGTTATCGCCCTGGGAGGTATATTTATAATAAACTAAATATAAGGAGTATATCAATTTATCAGGAATATACATTTTAATCCAGAAATGAACAGGAACCTGAAGTGCTTTTACCCCTAGTAATACATCAGAAGAGACCATATGATGAAGCATCGCACTTAGAACTAGCCTAATAAACATGAACATTAATAAATGTGAAACAACTGAACAAAATAGAGAAAATAAGGCCAAAATAGGAGAAACAAAAGAAAAGCAGGTAAAGATAGGGTTCTGCAGCAAAAAGCAAAAACACAGCATGCAAATTAGACCACTGGAACTTATGAACAAGTGTCCCGTGTTGAAGCAGTGTGAGTTTATGACAGGTGTCTGACAAACCCATAATGACCACAGGGGAGTTTATACAGTACTGTACAACAGTCACACGCAGAGAAACAGACAGGGTCATCAAAATACTAATGTGATTTCTGAGGGCACCTTTATTAACATTAGATAGATAGATAGATAGATAGATAGATAGATAGATAGATAGATAGATAGATAGATAGATAGATAGCAGTGACAAAAATGACATCATCATTAACGCTGGCCAGTATTACTACATAATAATATAATTAATTAATATTGCATATACCATTTTTTTTTTACTTTTAAAAGTAATTCAAGTGCGGCACGGTGGCGTAGTGGTTTTTCCTGTGCTTGCGTGGGTTTCCTCCGGGTACTCCGGTTTCCTCCCACAGTCCAAAAACATGCACAGTAGGCTAATT
>JBCNYG010000023.1:13368339-13382122 GCA_039654305.1 Porochilus rendahli | reverse complement strand
GAAGTGCCAGCACATCCTGAAGTGTTTTATTCCTTTTATACCACAGCGAATTTCTTCCAGACTAAAAAAAGACACTTCATAATTTTATACACTTGCCAGAAAAAAAGAAAGAAAAAGGTTGCACACTTATATCTTGCTGGACTGCCTTTACCCTTAATTACAGCACTTAATCATCATGACATTGTTTCAACAAACTTCAAGAACAGCACATTTATTTCCATGCAGAGTTGGGTTCATTTTTTTCTTCTTAATTTTGAATTGATGACAGGAAAATTGAACCACTCCATAAAGTCTTTTCCAGCACATCCCAACTTCCCAATGGGGTTAAAATCAGGACCGTGCGGTGTCAGGTCTATTTCACTATTTGAGCTCGACTTTTATATTCATGCCATCAAGGAAGAAAAAGTTCACTGATGAGACAACCTGGTCATGCAGTTTATTCATGTCATCAGCTGACTTCATTTTATTGCCACATAATGTTGCTGAGCCTTGACTTGACCAACTGAAGCAACATGGTGATTACTCGCTGAGATCAAGGCTAAAGGCTCTCCATGAAAATACTATACAGCATAGAGATTCCCTCTCTCTCTCTCTCGCTCTCTGTCTCTCTCTCTCTCTCTCTCTCTCTCTCTCACTCTTTCTCTTGCTCTCCTGAAGTTAGTAAGAGAGAAATATACAGTTTCAGTAAAAGGTAACCTGCAAAACATGGCTACTCCGACAGTCCATGGATCCGACAGCCCTGACCATAACCCTGACCCAGTTGACCTGAGTTGGGTGGCCAACTGATTTAAGCTAGGTGGCCATCTTATATGAGTAGGGCTGTCCGGCCCATGGATCGTCGAAACATAGGTCCCCCAAAACCCTCCATGAAGACTTAACAGTGTCGTACAACCTAAATTAACTGCTTTACCTGTGACTGTGGCCAAATTCAACAAACTGGATAATATACAATTAATATTGTATTGTACATATTTTTCTCCGGGTCTTTTCAATACATATTGAGAGTGAGGATTCTATCTAATAGAGCTCATCCACAAAAAAAAACGAAAGGAAAGAAAGAAAGAAATCCTCTATAAATGCTTACTGTGCACACTATGATAATACGATGCTAATTCAATAGGTCTAAAATACATTATGTCCAGATGTTATGCAAATTTAAAAACATTCATCCTTCCAAGTCACTTTTAACAGGCAATACTGCATCCTCTGCAGAAAGCGAAAGCCAAACACCTTTTCAGTCAATTACACCTTAAGTATTCCTGCCATTGATGATGCATATAAATTAAACCATACATGAGTCCATGACTTTAAATTTGTTAAAAAACCAGGAGCTTCTTGTGAATGCTGCTATTAGTTATCCATATGCTTAATACATCCCTTTTTTAATCAGATTTTAAGGTAATGGGATCTAAAATATTATCAGAATACAATGCAGATAGAAGAAGCAGGTGTTACAGCATATAAGAAATGTGGCTGCACTGATGGGCGGTGCGTTTCTGAAGCTCTAAAGTAATTGTTCTGCAAAATTAATTTTAAGTGATGTAGCCTTCAATCCCTCCTTACATCAATAAAATTAATATTGTGAATGCAGAGTAAAAATTAAAGACATACATCCCATGTACCAAACGTGTCTTGGCTACATTTGTAAAGCATGCAGATAGTGTTTGTGGATGTTATTAAAACTTTATTATTATTAGACTTTATATCAAACCCCTAATTTGGCAGCAATAAAGTTAGACATTTGAGGGTGTAGCTCTATAGCATTGCAGGAAGGAAGAAGAAGAGGATGAAGGAGAAGAAGAAGAAGAAGAAGAAATTGCTCAGCTAGTAAGTCGTCAGTGAACTGTCTCCTCTTATGGTCTTGTTGGTAGAAAAGATGGTGGATAAATTATTGGGGTGGGGGGTGGGGGTGCAGAGCGAGAAGTATAGCGAGCAGATGATGATAATGAAGAAAGGAGGGAAAACAAAAGGAAAGGAGACATGTGGAGAAAACTGAAAGCCTGAGAAAGCTTGACTGAGGTGAAATGGCTCATTTTGGCTGATATTACTGTCTGAGATTGCTTTGTTTATTTTTCATTGGATTCTTTTATGTGCTGCCATTTCTCCACTGTTTACATTTATAAAGCCTCATTAAAACAGCAGGAGACCACACACACACACACACACACACACACACACATTCTGCACACAAACAGACACACTTGTCTTAATACCCCTGTGAGGACTTTCCACTGACATGACTATTAATGCAGTTAATTATTGCTTATTCCTACACATTAATCCTACAATATACATATAACTAATCTACACTTAACCTCAGCAACCAAAAGAAAAACTTTATGTTTCTTTAAGAATATTTTTTTAACAAATTCTGTTTTAAAAAAGACCAGCAGTGATAAAGCTTATTTCTGTACCCCAATGTAAAATGTACACAAACGTACCTCATAGGGTTAATTATCAAGACTCAACGCAACTACATGTGTAACTTTTTGAAGGCTAAAATTAAAATATAAAGGTTACAAATAAATACATTATAGGGAGGTACAGATCTAGTGACAAGCTGTTATATCCCTAAAGATACAATATTAGGCAATTATAGACCGAAACCAGACCCATTCTGACCTCTCTTATCAAAGTCTTCAGTAAAAGTGCCTGTTTGTGCAAACCCAGGGATACATAAATTACTCAATACACAAACTATCCACCAACAACCTCACTAAGTTCACATTCTGATGTTGAAAGAGTACACTAAATATAGCCTTTTGTGATTGTCTGGCCCTTTTTGTTTCACATTTTTATTAATGTTGTATAAACACTTGTCCTTTTTTCTGTCCTATTTTCATCACAACCTAATGCCCTCACTTTCCGCTCTTGCTGCCCCAACAACACCCCCCCCCCCAACCCCCTCGCAAAAGGAAATGAGCCCCTGTAGGTTCATGCGAGTTTGTACTTTTTAGAATGTGACCAGATGAGAAAAACACTTGATGCAAATGAGGTGTTAAATGAAATAAACACCAGTGTCAGTGAATGTGAGAAGGGTCTTGTTTTCTTTATGGAGCAGTCAGGTTTCAGATGGTGTTTCCGGTTCAGCATGTTTTTAAACCAGGATCTTTTTAATGGTTGAATGCAATTTTAAATTTGATTTCCAAATGTATAGTCCTTGATGTTTCAGTTAAACCTAAAATCAAATGTAAAGATAAAGAAAGAAGGAAAGGAAGAAAGAAAGAAACAATTTACAGTATACTGCACACCTGTACATATTAATATAACAGACTTAAAGCTCCTCCTATTGTTGCAGTCCAGTTTATTATTGGTACCATTTACTGAAATGTTTTAGTTATTTGCTAAATCTTATAAACAGGTCACAAACTGAAGTACTGATTATTGCTGAAACATCATCAACATTAAAACATCAATAATATTGAGATGTGCTATCAGTGCGAACATGACAGTCCTAACTTCTATTGTGTATTTGAGGGATTTGCAGTGTAACACATACATCCTCAAATTTGTACTGATTTAAGCATTGTGGACAATTCTCAGAATTTCTGCCAAAGTTGAAAAGTCACTTGGAAGACAATTAGTCCAAAAAAGTCAGATTTTAATAAATTCCATAAAATATAATTAATAATGTAAATCAAGGCCATGACAAACAATTCATAAATTTGTACAATGCAGGAATTTGTACTGAAAATCAAAAGACATTTTTAAAACCAATTACAAGTTAACTTATGGTTTGTTTAATGCTCAGTCTTACTTAACATGCTCTCCTGCAATGGAGAGCACTCACCAGTCACCGACTTATTTATGGTTCATTCGTGGTATTCAATTATTAAAAACCTCATTTGGAAAAGGGCCTTTACAAACCACCTCACGTCCTATTTCCAGGTGTCAACCACAGGATTAATGTCTCATGCTGCTCATTATGGAGAAAAAGCTGCTATTTTAGGCAAAGTTATTGGTTCCGATTTGCAATTGGTCTGTGCTTTGGGACAGCCAGCGAGGCCAAAAGTGTGAATTGTGAAAGAGCTAGCTCATGCTGTGTAGGTGAGTGGTGTATTAGTGTATGACTGGTGAATTAAAGTAAATGATCGCCAACATAATTACAACTTCTTCCTGTTTATTTTTTAATAATAAAAAAGTGGGTCAGTCGATTAAAGGAAAATTTCCAGTCCAGAGTGGTCCCACAGAGGAACATGAGACTTGCCTGCCAAGGAGAAATCATGCCCACAGAACAGAGGGAAAGGGTGTAAGCCACATATGGAATACATTAGTAACTGGAAAGAGTGGTTGGACATGTTAAAATGAAAAGAAAAGCAAACTAAGCTCTAATGTGAGGCAGACAGTACAAGCAGTATGGGCTTGGAAACAAACCATACATTTCAGTGTTTGATGCGCCCTTGTTGACTTCCTTCCTGATCTATATTACTCCTGCTACTATCTTAAGGGTGATAAATTAGTTTTATCATCTTGTGAAGTTGTCTTAATTAAGTGGACAAAAATTGAAACAGAAGCCAAAACATAATCAGATTTGCTATAATTAGACTGCTCTAGGTGTCTTAATGACATGTTAGGTGGTCAATATATGTGAAGTAGTTCGCTAATTATGAAACACATTTTTACCATGCAGGTAGTAAAGTCTCAAAAGGAGTTGCTTCAGTTAAATTCCTTTCACATTCAAGAGTGATCCTGCTCAAATGATTTAATATGTGCTCTTCTGCAATGCATACAAAAACACCAGTATTTTTTCACATGGTTCACACTGGGTTGTACCACTGTGTCTCTTTATCTGGACATTATACCTTGTGAAGCTTTGTGTGTTCGTACAATACTTATTTAACATCCTTGTTACCTGTTATATTAGCTGAGTATCAAGCTACTTAGTTAGCATGCCAACTAAAACTTTATCAAGCTTGTTGGTCAGCATATATAATATTTATCAACCTAGTCAGTGAAAACAATGGATTTTTATTAGGCTAGTTAGTTAGCACTCTAGGTAGATATCAAGCCAGCAGAGTTGGGTATCAAACGTGTTATTTAGCATTCATAAATGTCCATAATTGAGTTGATTGCTGAAATAAATTGAAATGATGGTGAATATTTGTGAAATTTCAGGTTTGGGATACTGAATTGGAGAGATCTGCTGAAGAATGGGCTGAGACATGTTTATGGGAACATGGACCAGAAGGGCTGCTTAATTACATTGGCCAGAACCTAGGTGTTCATTGGGGAAGGTCTGTATCTCTCTCTGATTTATTTCACAACTTTTAGGGGTTTTATGCACAGATAGTGATTGTGGTGATGCAACCCAGGATTGGTCAGTTCAAAGAAGGGCAACATGCCGTTGACTACTATGAGATAATTTAGCTGCGTTGGGGCGCGGTCCTGGTGCTTACCGCAAGTGAGGTTAATTTGGAAAAAAAAAAAAAAAAGCAGGAAAGGAGCATAAAATTTGAAAAATAAAAAAAAATTGAAAAATGATGTGCCATGGTTTCGCCAACAATTTTTGTTGTAGTAATACTTGACTTCTACCACTGAAGTCCGAGATAAGCAAATAAATGTAAAAATAAATCTCAGGAAGAGCAAGTTATGGGTTTCAACCCCATGGCTGACTTTCTATATGGAGTTTGCATGTTCTCCCTGTGCTTGAGTGGGCTCTCTAAAGACACTTCAGTTTCTTTCCACAATTTAAAGAAATAGACATTATGTTAGCTGGCTACCCTTAATTGCCCATAAGTGCCCAATAGTTGTTTCCTCCCAACCAAGGTCAGCTGTGAATGGCTCCAGCTTTCCCCACGACCCTAAGGGATAAGCGGTACAGATAATGGATAAATGGTTGGACTCCACATGCTTCTTTTTTGACAAACATAGAAATGTTGAAATAATTTTGCCATGTTGTGTGTATTGTCCTACAGGTATCGTCCTCCTACATCTCATGTTCAGGCCTGGTACGATGAAGTTAAAGATTATTCCTTTCCATATCCCCAAGAGTGTAATCCTTATTGTCCATTCAGATGTACAGGGCCAGTGTGTACTCATTACACACAGGTAGTGCTTGTACAAATCTTAATAATTCATTTAAAACGAAGAATAATACACTGTTCATCTTTTAAGCCAATTATAACACTCAGTATTGGACTCACTGTTTTTCCTAATCTTATTACATTTTTGTGATTATATGCAGCTTGTGTGGGCAACCAGCAGTCGAATTGGTTGTGCCATTAATGTGTGCTATGATATGAATGTTTGGGGACAAATCTGGAGGAAGGCTGTTTATTTGGTCTGCAACTACTCACCAAAGTAGGTTTCCCAATTTCAAAAACTTATTCTTGAGTTTAATGATTTATCAGCTTTGTATTCTATGATATTTATTTAATGATGGTCCAGTGCTGGCCCAAACTTAGCACATTCTGGAGCAAATGCCACTTTGGAATGGACTGATTCACATCCAATGACCACAATTCACCCATGATGAAACCTTATCTCAAATATTACATGAAACAGAAATACTATGCCACATTCTGTCTAAAATTAAAATCGCACACAAACACTAGACAAAGTTACCACTTTGGCATGCATTGCAAATGCCATGAGAACCTTAAAATGATTGCAATTCTGCTCTCAACAAAATATATACACCACATACATATATCTGAGGTTGTAGACCCAGCAGGGACTTTTAGCCTGAAGCTGTTGTAGTAGTCCAGAATGAAGTTTGTGAATTTCCTCAGGATGCTTCAGTTTCATCCCCATTCCAAAGACATGTCCATTCACCCGGTTGGATATTCTTAACCGCCCTTAGACGTAAGAGTGTGTGGTGGTGGTGTGTTTTGGCTCTGCAGCACTCTGGTGAAATGTTCAAGGTGTATACTGTTACGACCAGTGATGGTGGAGATTCACTCCACCCTCCCGGCAACTCTAAAAAAAAAAAAAAAAAAAAAAAAAAGTTCAGAAAATGAAATAATAATGTAAGAATAACAAGGGCGGCATGGTGGCGTTGTGGTTAGAACGTCCGCCTCAGAGCAAGAAGGTCCTGGGTTCGATTCCCGGGCTCAGGGCGTTTCTGTGTGGAGTTTGCATGTTCTCCCTGTGCTTGCTCCGGTACTCCGGTTTCCTCCTACAGTCCAAAAACATGCACAGTAGGCTTTTTCAAATCACCCCTAGGTGTGAGTGTGAGTGCGAATGGTTGTGTGACTGATGGCACTGCGATTGCCCAGAGAAGGCTGTGATGGGCGCCAGCTTCCCCACGACCCTAATTAGGAATAAGCGGTTCAGAAAATGAATGACTAGGATGAATGTAAGAATAACAAAATGACTTATGTGACTTGTACAGAGGAAATTGGTGGGGAAGTGCTCCATATAAACATGGTACACCATGTTCAGCCTGTCCACCCAGCTATGGAGGAGGATGTAAAGACAACATGTGCTACAAAGGTAAGATATCACAGAATCTGATCAAACATTCACAGTGTGAGGTCAACTAACAAGAACTTCTGTAACTAATAAACGCTTTCAGTTGCTAATTGTTGTTATTATTATTCGGGAATATTATTTATTAATCCAGTCTCAACCTGAATTCTACATGAAGATATTTTTCATTATGAAAACCAATCCAACGTGCAACGAGAATACATAGTTTCTATCACACAGTGTAATATGTTATTATCACACAATCACTGAGAAACTGACACAGCAATAGAATTTTTAATGAGGCAGATCTAAATGCAAACACAGAGCTGGGCAGTTTAATCATGCAACAGAAAAGGGGTCACCCAATCACTGGGAGATTGCTGGTTCAAATACGGAAGTCCAACCAGTCATTATAAGCATGACTTTGTCCCATGGCAACCAGAGTGACACTAACTAATTATTCTTTGTTACCTGTGAGCTCATGTATGCAGACGAGGAAAGATTTTCACCTACTGTGTTCAGCTGCCCTTTGACATGGCATGAGCAGCAATTGGTTCTGTGTCTGTGTACAATAACAATAACAAGACTGTGTGACCGGATGAATGATCTCGCCCATGTATGACTTGGCAGTGCAACAATGCTTTATTGAAAGTAAAAAAAATCTGAGATCAATTTTTAGAAATGAACAACAAATTGACAAACAAACAAACAAACAAAAAATACAATTTTAAGATAAATAGTGTACAAAATTTACTCCCCCATGTCACACACACACACACACACACACACACACACACACACACACACACACACTACATCTGACATATATGAAGTTCTCTAAAACTTACCATGTCTGTGCTGACAGCTGCCCTTTTCTTATGAGGACAGTTCTGCATGTTAGCCTTAAAATGTCTATGTATACAATCATCATGCCCACTGCAGGGATCACTGACACTTGTACTTATTTCTAAGAGATAATACTGTACACATACAAACACACTGCTTAGTATTTTATAATTGAGGAATATGTGAGTAATATTAGCTTATCACATAATGCACTCAGATATCCTGACATGACTCTATGTGTGCTGCCTGATTTATAGATAACAATCAATATTATTATGAGGAGAGAGAGGAAGACAACATCATCGAACCTGAAGCACCAATCCCGACAACACGGCCCAACACACACTCACACACAGACAGCGCCACCATCGTGAACACAGAACAGATGTGTAAGCATGTTTTTCTTTTAAATGCATGTAAATTTAGACACAAATGTAAAATTCACCCATCTGACCTTGCCCCCTCAGTCCATGGTCCAACTCCTTGGATTTGCTCAATTTGACATTAACAACTTTCAGTTGTCTGGATTTGTGATTTATAATCTTAATACTTTTTCAGCTCCTTTCTCACACTGCTTTACAATTTTTGTTAACCTTGTTCATTCAGCTACATGGGAAAAAATACACTGCTGTGTTTTTTTCCCAACATTTCCTTGATGTTTAGCAGGTGGGGGTCTGCCATGTCTCCTATTTTTCTACACATTGTCAAACACATATGGTATATAATACTGTGAGTCTGAGTCAGGAATGCAGGTTTGGTTTTCTTTTAATGGCAAGCCTCTTGCTGCGAGTGTTTCCTCATGGCTAGTTGAAGGTTTGCGGGATTTAAATGACTTCCTGAAACCCAAGTAGGTGAATTTGCAGTTCCAGAAATTCTTTAGACTGTTCTACAAAAGCATCAGCAGAAATGTGCAAAATTCAAAAAGAAGAATGTGCATTGACACTCAACTTTCTGCTGTACTGTTCTGTTTTGCAGCACAGCTTGTAACATGTGACACAAAACTTCGAGACCAGTGTAAAGGCACGACATGTAACAGGTAAGAGTCGTGGCAAAGACACTGTATTATTTATCTTGTTGATAAGTGGATATTTTTTAGTAAATTACCCAGACTAACCATACCACAAAGGGTTATGATGAGAATATTTTTTCAGTATAATATAATCCATTGACATCATGAAAGACGATGGAAGACATTAGCCTTGACAAAATGTTATGATCTATTATGCACTTCCCTATAACTGATAGAGCTGAACAGTGTCTTCCACTAGTTGATGGGGGTATCTCTTGGCTGGTCCCCCTCTGCTTGTGCCATGGACAGGCTAACATAAGATCAGCTGTGGGTTTGGGGTGTCCTTCATGTGATTGCTGTGCCCTGCTTGAACACGTCTTTTCTAAGGTCTTCATTGGTAGTGTGCTTTAAAAAAGTTGATCTTCATCTTACTTGGCAGGTCACTCTCTCAAACTGTTTTCATCTTGTAAAGAGACTTCCCGTAAATTGCACACTTCCAGATCTCGTTGTGAGCAGTCAGTCCAGGTTCCCACGTTGCAAAAGTCCTGTCCTAGTTAGGGCCCTTGCAATGAGAGTTCCACCTAATTAGGAGATTGATATGTGCTTGTCCATACTGTATGACCCGATCTTCATCTTTGATACCTACTTTGATGTGTTCGGCTTCAAATGCATTTGGTATTTTCTTAGTTTGGTTGACTCTATTAGAGGCTAAGGCTAGTGTCATCGGCAAAGTTCATGTATGTAATAATTTTTGCTGCGTGCTTCTTGCATCTCCTGTGGATTGAAATAAAACCAAAGTCTTCCTTGTGACAACTCTTCAGATTAGTCCAGCACTGTGATGAACAAGGATGGCTCAAAGGTTTTTCCTTGCAGGCTCCAGTTGTGAGCCTAAGGGCTCACTCTTATTTAGGCAATAACGGCTGACAAAATACATACATTGCTGACAAATAGTCGCAGATAGTTGGGGTCTCATATTTTCATCTAAGTATACATGTGTCAGCTTATAAAACCGAACCAAGTCTGCATAAAAAATAAATTAATAAAAAACATCTTATCATTATTTTCAGATTAACTGGTTTTCATGGTAATCACTGTTAGTACATACTGCGACAAGGACATGAGATAGACAGCCAAGAAAAGTTGTGACTAAACATTAACATGGGTCTTGCTGTGCATTTGGGAGAGAAAGTATGTGTTTTATTCAGCATAATATTAGCTCAGGTGGTTAGGAGACGCGCTGGTGCAGGACTGCCCATTTTTAACCCACAGACTTCTTTTCAAAACCCGTCTCGCTTATTTTAACTGTCTAACAGTTTCTAAATACAATTTATTAGGTTTTGTTAGTTTAATTTGTCTTGGTGCAAAACACAGATATGACACTGTATTTCATCATTTCTTTATTTAAGATAATTGAATAAAGTTAAATAAAGAAATGGTGAAATACAGATTTAAAAAAAAGAAGAAATCCTTTTACACTGGTTTTTCTCCTTTTACTTATGCATCCTGTCATTCTGTTTTTTTTTTTGTTGTTGTTTTTGTTTTGTTTTTTTTTACTTTCCTGCACTTGTGAAAGTTTGGGCTTTTAAAAGTTTGTTCATTAGAGGTACCTCCAGGTTCCATCTTTGGACAAAATTAATTATGGTAACGGATATCATCTGCGGCCACTGACTGTAGCCAACAAAGCATTACGCATTCCTTTTTTGGTATTCTTTAAGAAATCCATTTCACACTACCCAGATAAGTCAATAAGATTTCAAAGTATGAAAGTTACATCTGAAAAAATATTTACATCTGATCAACTGTAATAAGGTGCATATTTACAGATCATCCATAAGATTAAAACCACCTGCTTATTACTGAGTTGGTTCTATGGGTGTTAACAAAACTCCATAAGACCTCTGAGGGTGTGCTGTAATATCTGGCACCAAGCAGTTCCAAGCACATCCTTAAATTTCTGTAAATTACAAGGTGGGGTCTCCATGGTTTGAACTTGTTTGTCTAGCACATCCCACAGTTGGGGAATTTGGAGGTAGATATTCCCTAAAAACCTCTCCTGAACAGGTTTTGCAGTATGGCAGGGTGCATTATCCTGCTAAAAGAGGCTACTACCATTAGGAACCATTGACATAATGGGGTGTACTTGGAACAATGTTCAGGTATATGTGTAGGTAGCATGTACCAAAGTAACTGTAGGACTCAACATTTTCCAGTAGAACATTTCCCAGAACTACTTTTTATGGCTTGTCTTCTTCAAATAGTCCATTACCCATGAATCTGTTCCTGCTTTACTCTTTGTTGTTTCATGTACCAGTTTAAGTAGGCACTAATCACTGCATACCAGGAACACCCCACAAGACCTATGGTTTTGAAAATGCTCTGACCCAGATGTTTAGCAATGATAATTTGGCTCTTTTCAAAATCAGTCTTACGCTTGTCAATTTGTCCTGCCTCCACCATATCAATCATGAGAACTGACTGTTCACTCACTGGTCGGCACACTGACGTAGTGGTAAGCATTTCTACCTCACAGCAAGAGAGTCCTGGGTGTAAGTCCTGGGCACAGTGAGGGCATTTCTGTGTGGAGTTTGAATGTTTTTTCCATGCTTGCATGAATTAATGTTCATAATCTGCAGGTATTTCCTTCCACAGTCCAGAGACATGCACCTTAGACTTATTGGTTATTCCAAGTTGACCCTCAGTGTGATTGTGTGTGAATGGTTGTGTTTGTTTGTGTTGGTCATAGGATGGACTGGCGAACTGTTTAGGGCCTGTACCCATATATGCTCCAGCACCCCTCAACCCTGTTAGAATTAAGAAGTTTAGAAAATGAATGAATTGGTGCTTAGTATACCCCACTCCTTGTCAGATGCCACTGTATTGAGATAATAAACAATTATTGAATGGGGTGACGTATGATCTAGAGAATTATTTGATTAAGGTGTTTTCTAACAAGGCCAACAAGTTTCCAACATCTGAATTATCTGTATCATACAAAAGGAAAATTCTAGAATTATTTTATTACTTGTTTAAAATATTTTCAAATCATTCATACAAAATATATGAATAAGCAGTGTGGGATATATAATAATTATCCTTGTAAATGAAACTCATTTAAGTTTGGAAAAAAAAAGGATTGTTGTCTTTTTTACATTGAAAAATGTAAAGGCCACATTGCAAAGCTTTCTTAAGGTTTTTGCAAAAGCATTTGCTTGAATATCAAGGATTTCAGAATCAGTAACCATGGTATACTGAGTTTTGTCCACCATTTTGATCCAAGCATTAACCTGAATTTATGATGGTCATAATCCATTTATAATCCAAAGATAGCAAACCAACCAGATCTCATAGTTCTCACTATTATACTAATAGTTCATTCATTCATTTTCTAAGCAGCATAATTCTAATCAGGGTCACGGGGAGGCTGGTGCCCAAGTCAACCGACTCTGGGCGAGGATGGTTTACACCCTGGACAGCTCACCAGGCAATCACAAGGCCAACACTCACACAAACATTCACACTCACACCTAGGAGTGATTTGGAACAACCAATTAGGCTACTGTGCATGTTTTTGGACCGAAACGGGATTGCCTGGAGGAAACCCACGCAAGCACAGGAAGAACATGCAAACCTCCACACAAAAACACCCGAGCTGGGAATCGAACCCAGGACCTTCTTGCTGTGAGGTGGACGTGCTAAACACTACGCCACATATACTAATAGTTTTTAGTTAAATAGGTTCTTGGTAGTGCACTTTAAATATTAGACTACAGTACTGAAGCTTGTTCTGTGCAGATATGAATGTCCTGCCGGTTGTTTGGACAACCCAGCAAAAGTGATTGGAACTGTGTATTATGAAATGGTAAGCACTTTTTAAGTCATCACTATGCTTATTAACCTGAGTATCCACCTTATTACCTTAATACTTCATTACCTCCTGTAAAAAACTCTTGAAAGTAAATTGCGTAAAAAAAACTAAATTTGGTCAGAGAACAATTGTTTACACAGTTTAATAGATTATATTATAAAGTAATAAAAGAAACAAGCTTGTTTTTGGACATTCCAACATTAAATAGAGCTCTAACAAAATATGAAGTACTTGTCCAATTATTATTTGTCCTTTTTTATTTATTGGAAAATAAACCTGGACTAGTACTTTGTTTCATGTTACTGATTAGTTTCTTCCAACAGCATGATCCATCGTTTATCTTATTTTTTACACCTTTTGTATACTTTACACTATACACTGTACAAAGAGATTCATTTCTTACAGGAAGCTTTTCAATGGAGTTTGATTATGGGAGTCAGAGAATATGCAATTTATCTGTTAGTTAATTTAAGATTTCATCCCATATTTCATCTATCATCTTTTACAGCACTCGAGTATCTGCAGAGCTGGCCTTCATTACGGTGTGATCGATAACAGTGGAGGCTGGTTGGATGTCACGAGAAAGGGCAGGCAGGACTATTTTATCAAATCATACAAAAATAGAGTTCAGTCTCTAGGGTGAGTCAAACAAC
>JBCNYG010000023.1:13351919-13368070 GCA_039654305.1 Porochilus rendahli | reverse complement strand
TAGGGTGAGTCAAACAACAACAACTAATATTGTAAATTTGTTACTCTAATAGTGTTGTAATGTAATCAAACATAATGATTGTGCTGTTTACAGGAAATATCAGAGCGCCAATGCCTTCACTGTGTCTGAAGTGTCCAGTAAGTCTAATTTTAATGCGGTAGCTGTAAACAAATTATTCAAACTGTATCACTAATCATTTATTCTGGCTTATTTTGTTGCAGTCCAAGTTATTACATGCGAGACTACAGTGTCTACATTGTGCCCATATGAAAGACCTATTAAACACTGTCCCAGGTACACAGGGAGTCCAGTTTTCCTGTTTTTCATTATCATTAGGCCTTCCTGCAATTATAATCATATTACTGAAGCAGTCTGAAGCAGTGGTGCAATTAAATCATATACCCATGATGCTTTATTAAAAGATCAAATATAATCGATTACATATAATATAATTGAAGATTATTAAATTTTAAACTGCCAAGTGAATGATAAAATCACAATCTAATATATGCATTATAGAATCTACTGTCCACAATATTGTCTGCAAGAACAATCTCAAGTCTCCAGAGTCATCGGGACCAAAATTTATTCGGATGTAAGTATTGAACATCATTATTAAAAAGGCATAATAACAAAACAGGGTGCCCTGGTGAGCTGTCCAGGGTGTACTGTAACTTCGCCAAGAGTCAGCTGTGATGCGTGCCCGCCTCCCCGCAACCCTAATTAGGATTTAGCAGTTCAGAACATGAATGAATGAAATATATATGTTTACCTTTAATCATGAGTGCAGGATATTCAGTAGGAGATATAACCCGTTAAGCCATGGCAGCCATGAAGGCCACAATTTAAAGGATATCATTTTAAAACATGATGTATAAAAACTGT
Source organism: Porochilus rendahli (assembly GCA_039654305.1). Classification (NCBI taxonomy): domain Eukaryota; kingdom Metazoa; phylum Chordata; class Actinopteri; order Siluriformes; family Plotosidae; genus Porochilus; species Porochilus rendahli. The sequence goes on along the minus strand of JBCNYG010000023.1, from coordinate 13,367,185 downwards.
ATTGAATTAAGTTTAATGTGTGCACATAATAATTTAATTATCTTTTATAATTTTCTTTTCAATTACCATTGAAATGTGGGAGGTTTTACTGGGTCACGCTTTATATTTCTTATTATCATATCCTATTTGACTTTTCTTTTGCTTTTTTTTTTTTACCTAAATCCCTGTCACCATATTAAAAGAATAAGATGACCTTATAAAATCATGAGACCAAGGCCCAGACAATTTATTTTCTGTTTTGTTTTTGTTTGTACAGTAAATTTAAAGGATTGTGCTATAACTGATTGTGCAGAACAGCACCCTGGCTTACTCCCATTGCATTATTACATCAATTCCAACTGTTTTGTTTTACTTTAGAAATCCAGCATTTGTAGATCAGCAGTGCATGCGGGCGTGATAAAGAATGACCAGGGTGGCTACATTGATGTGATGCCAGTGGAAAACAGACTGTACTACTACAGCTCCTTTCAAAACGATGTTTTGTCTGAGAGGTATGGAAAAAATAATAATAATTTAAGACCATCTCATGAGTAAAAATCTGTTCTGAATCACATGAAACTTTAACTATGCAGATTTTGAAAACGTTAAACATTACTTTGCTCTAAATATTACAAGAACTTTCCCCATGCAATCCCTTCATTGTTAGTAAGGAAAAATGATAGTTCAGTATTTGATGGTTCAAGTTACTTTATATAATTGCTCTGAATTTTAATAAACCCATTCCTAGTCATATTTTAATATTTTTAGGATTTGTTTATTTATTTTATTAGTTTTTAGTTTAACTGGTTTTACTGTTATCACAGACCTGGACAAGGACATACCATGGACAGTCAAGGTTTAACATTTCCAAAGTAATGCCTGAATATTCAGTCATGTTCTATGGTTGCCCTTCAGTTATTGAGGTAAATAGATACAGGTGCATTACTATACAGTCATGGACAAAAGTTTTGGCACTGACCCCCATTACTGTACTATGCAAACTTTTCTGCTTCAGTTTCATCGTGGTGATCCACATCAGTTCTTTAATATTGTTCAGATTGATCAGAAGTTTTTTATTGACCTGTAGAAAGCTTTATTAGCATAAAAATAGTAGGGGAAAACTCATTGCTATAATCCAGGAGAAGCTTGAAATTTGGTGTTAGCAATGGTAAGCTTCAAAGAAACTCATGCAGCCATCATTGTTTTGCATCAAAATGGCCTCACAAGCAAAGAAATCACTGCTAAGGGAATTGCACCTGAAAGAGCCATCTGCAGCAGGCAGGCGTGTGTGTGCCTGCACGCACAGTGAGGCACAGACTTTTGGACAATAGCCTGGTGGCAAGGAGGGCAGCAAAGAAGCCACTTCTCTCCAAGAAAAATATCAAGGATAGGATGACATTCTGCAATAAATACAATGAATGGACTGTAGAAGACTGGAGCATAGCTATTTTGTTGGATGAAGCCCCCTTCCCACTGTTTGGGACGTCTGGAAAAACAATTGTCCAGAGGAGAAAAGGTGAACGCCATTATGAGTCCCGTGTTGTGCCAACAGTCAAGCATCCTGAGACCATCCACGTGTGGGGTTGCTTCTCATCCAGGGTAGTGGGTTCACTCACAATTCTGCCCAAAAACACTGCCCTGAATAAAGAATGTTATCATAATGTCCTCCAAGAGAAACTTCTTCCAAGAATCCAGGAGGGGTTTGGTGCACCATGTCACAAGGTAAAGATGATGACAAAGTGGCTTGGAGGTCTTCACATTCAAATTTTGTATCCATGGCTAGGAAACTCATCAGATTTGTACCCAATTAAGAACCTTTGGAATATTCTCAAAAAGCATATGTATTTGTCAGTAAAGCCATTGAAACATGCAAAAAGGCTTTTAATTGTTCATTAGTCTACTAAACAAACATGCAAAAGAACATTTGTCCAAGAAAGAAGCGGCAAAATCTGCTAAAACACAAAGTTTTTGTCACTGCCAAAACTTTTGGCCATGACTATAGTTGTCAGGCCTTTATAATAACATTATGAGCCTCGTATTGGCCAAAACAAGCACTTAACTTTGGCATAGCTGTTTGCTTAATAGGATTATATTGCATAGCCATTTTGCAGTTGTAGGTTTTAGCACTGTAACTCAGTATTTGAATTTTATATCTTTTTTTCCTTACAAAAATTTTGGGCCTAAAATGACATAAAAATAGAACATGGGTTTAATAATTCCAGAATTTCCCTTTTAAAGTAGCAAAATAATCTGCCAATAAAACAGACCATTTTAAACTTAAAAACAGTTAAATACAGTTACATGCAAAAGGAATCATCTCCCCAGCATTTTTCTTATTTTCAGTTTATTTAGTTTTTTGTGTTACTCTAAATGGATTTTTTATTTTCTTCAATTTTATATAATAGACCTACATAAAATACTTCAATACTCCATTCGTGATGTAAAATTTGAAAATAATAATAATAATAATACTAATAATAATATTAACCCTGGGATGGCCTGGCGAGCTGTCCAGGGTGTACCCTGCCCTCGCCCGGAGTCGGCGGAGATGGGCGCCAGCCTTCCCGTGACCCTAATTAGGAATAAGCGGTTCAGAAAATGAATAGATGAATAATAATAATAATAATAATAATAATAATAATAATAATAATAATAATAATAATAATAATAATAATAATAAAATTTTTAAAAAAGCAAAAAGTGTTGTGTCCATATGTTTGCTATAAGGCACCTTAATAAGACCTGGTGATACTTTTTACCATCAGAAATCATGTAATTAGTTAAATAATGTTCACCAGTGTGCAATCTAAGTGTCACATGACACCAAGCGACACCATAAAGACCAAGGAGCCTCCATAAAGGTCAAGAACAAAGTTGTGGTTTTAATTCAAATCTGTTGGTTGCTCAAGTTTTATGCTCTCTATTTTTTTTTCTTCTATTTTTTGTTCGATTCACAACAAATATTTTGTATCTCAAGGGTGTTGTCAAGTTGTGTGAATCAACTTAACAAATATATATCCATTTTAATTTCAGGTTGCATGGCATCAAAACAGAAAAAAAAGCCATTTCACATATTTGCCTCTTTATCTATGTAAAACTTACTGTCATCTTTTTATAGGAAATGCTACATGCTAAGATGAATTTTTTTTTACACTGTGCCAACCTAACGTTAAGCTGCAAATGCCACAAGCACATGAGAACATGATTTAGGTTTTTAATGTACCATGAGAGGCAGGGTACAAGCCTGTGAAATAACTGCAAAGCTGATTATAAACAAAAACCGCACCAGTCACACTCGAATATAAAAGCATGGATTATAGTAGGGTCTAAAAGTCTGAGTGCACAACCAAACACAGGGTTTATTTGAGCAGATAAGAAAACACTGCTTTTTCCTTAACCATTTTCAGTGGTTTTATTTTTGATATTTGTACATGTATCCCAGTTAACTCAGTCATATAATCATTAATATAGATGAAAAAAATCAAGAAAAGCTAAAGAAAAACAAGTGGTAATAATTGGTACTTATATATTTCTGTATTTAATGTGCACACTTCATTCATTCCTTTCATTCATTGAGATCATTCCCTCTGAGCGAAGGCAGGACAGCCTGAACAACTTGCCAGTCCATCACAGGGCCAACACACGCACACACACAACCATTAACACCCACACTCACAGCTAGCGGCAAATTGGAAGAGGCAAGTAGCCTTATGTGCCTATCTTTGGACTGTGAAGGAAACCAGAGTACCCAGATGAAACCCATGCAGGCATGAGGGGAACATGCAAACTCCACACAGAAACACCCTCAGCGAACCTTGGACCCTGCTAATCACTATGCAACTCTGCCTCCCTAGCATGCACAGTATTATTCAGTATTGTTGATAGTTTAGTGTACTGTTATGTTAAACCTGAGGCTTTAAATGAATGAATAACAATAACCCCCCCCCCAAAAAAGTAATGAATTAATTAATCTAAGTGCACAGGTTGGAAATGCTGAGGCAGGATAGCTGCATTTCTTGGGGTTTTTATGCATATGGGCAAATCAGGTTAATTTTTGAAGGAAAAAACAGTAATGAGTATGAAAAAACTTTGTCTTACCTACAACAACACCATTTTTTATTTCTATTTATATGGTCCCCTGCCAAATTCCATTCCCTGCAAAAAGGACATCTTAATAATGTTGTAGAAAGGTTTAATAAGTTTGTATTTGGTTTATTGTAGTCTTATAATAGGAAATACAAAATAAATGTTACCTATTTTCAAGATATTTTTACTTGGTAAGATCTTTGCAGGGTAAAAGTGATCTAAACAGTGTTTAAACTCATGCACTAATTTGGATTTCTTGGCACTGAACCATGTACCAAAGGCCATGCAGTCAAAGACCATTAACCGGATGACTGACCTCAACATATTATTAAAAACTCTACTGCAGTATTTGAAGACATATTCATATTTAACCAGGTCTGATGAGTTATGTTTTGGGGGGTTTTGAATTATATATTTAGCATGGAAAGAATGCCAAAATGGAGAAAACTTCTGTATATTTACATTAGTATAGACAATCCTGAAAATGATCAAAGGCCTGCAGCATTTTTAGCAATGTAGATGAGAGAAATACAGCACATCTTAAACGGTGTACACATAGGAAGGGAATCACTCTTTGAACATTTCTTCGTCACTTCTAGGACTGTCCACACAGAAAGTGGTCCTAACTAGAACCTTAGACATTTTCCTTTCTTCACCAGAGAGTCTTTAGGCTGTAGCACCTCCAAATGGAACCTAGGGACAATTTGGAATCGCTAATAAGCCTAATGAGCATAGTCTATGGAAGGAAATAGAAGTAGTCAGAGGAAACGCATGCAAGCAGGTGGAGAACATGCAAATTCCACACTGAAATGCCCTCACCGACCACAGGGATTGAACCTGGAACCTTTTTGCAGTGAGGTGACAGTGCTAACCACATTGACACCATGCCCCCTGGATAGTTTTCTTCAAAACCTTTATTAAACAATAACAATGACACTTGACCCACATTTAAATTCTTTAAATGTGTCTGCTTGGTAATCTGTTGAGATATCTAGTGTGCACAATGACTGGCTATATTATTCTTTATTAATTAAAAATAATGCAAAGTAGTTATAATGACAATAAGTCAAAATTACTGCAAAGTTTCACTAAAATAACAAATCAGAGCAGGGGATCTGGCAGGAGATCAGTGCAAGTTTAAGGTTGTTGAGGATTGCACTTATAAGATGCTCATCCATTATGACACATGGATAATTACTATTAGCATTCATTACTGAGCACTGCAAATTTTTTTCACCTTATTTTTCCTTTTTTTATTTTATAGTTATCTATATGACTGTCAGAGTTGCTAATGTTACTAACAGTACACCAGTGTTCCATTCTGTTAAAAAGTATAGTGTTTCATTACTTGAGCTGCTGATGAACAAGCACTTTGCAATAGCATTGGTGCAGAGGTAAAGCAGAGAGCACAAGTAAAGCATTTTTATAAACAAACATTGTATATGACCTCACCAATGCAACTATAACCTTTAAGCCTAGTAGTGTAGGTTTAAAAAGTGAAACACACTTTTATTTGAGCAGTTAACCTGTATGTCTAATGTGATATCACTAGTGAATTCAATGCTAGACACAGGTACTGGCAAAAAAAATTAAATAATAAAAAAAAATTTAAATTGGGCTTTAGGCTTTTAAAAAATAGTTACAGGCTGTGAAATTGTTCTCTAATGCATCATGCTCTGTCTGTTGCAGTATGCAGAACCCTCCAGGAGGAAAAGCATTCCGAGTGTTTGCAGTCATTTGAGTGCATCCTGAACTCTAATCACTTTTTCTTCTTGCGGCAGTTTACACAAGTGATTACTGGGTTAAGTACATTTAGAATGTGGAGAACAGTGAGGAGATGTGTACATATTTGGTATATGTTGTTCAGTTTGTTTCACGGATGGTGTGTAATGTTTTCTGTTTGTGATGTTCTTTTCCTGAATTTAAGGCAGTTAATTAGAGTTCAATACCCAATGGTCTAAAAGCCAGTGTACATTATTATTATTATTATTATTTTAATTTTATGAAATAACAAAAATCCAGATCAGTGGGTTTTTTTGTTTGTTTGTTAGTTTTTTTACTTGTATGTTTTTTGGTTAAACACAACACTTAGAGCTTTATATCTACATATATTTATTTAGAGGTACTTCAATTTTATAAATGAGCTTCAATGTATTTTTAAATAATAATATTACAAACATGCTAATAATAATAATAATAATAATAATAATAAGAATAAGAAGAAGAAGAAGAAGAAGAAGAAGAAGAAGAAGAAGAAGAACAATTTAACTGTTCACAATCTTTGTTGGTGAGCTGATGAATTAGTAGTAGTATTGGTAGTGCACTAAGAATTTTGGACCCATAACATCAGGTCACTGAACACATTATTGGCTTTGTGAATATTATTACTTACTTTCATTGAGAAAATGAGACAAAAAAATAAAATACATTTATAGCTGAGTAATATATCTGACATATTAGGTTATATTCACAAGTAGTGGTTTGGTGAAAATGAATTTACCTTGGGAAAAGCTTTCTTCGGCAGCATTCAGGTTGTCATTTTAAGAAACAGCAAAAAATGTCACTTTAAATTATGATAAAATATCAAAATCAGATAGTTTACAATGTATATTAAATGGGTGATACATGATTTATAATATTAATATTTATAATAAGGCGAAGAAACAATCAACAAATAGTAGCTCAACATCCTTTATCTTTCCACAATTTGGGTTAATTTAACAAATGTACATGATTTCAATACTCACTGATGCCTATCCAATAAAATAACTATTTGAAACAATAATACTATACTGCAGATCCTAATATACAAAAAAACATAAATAATGGTAGAATAAATGTCAAAAAGTATCTACACTTAAATATAATGAAGTATAATAAAGAAAGAAACAATCTAGACATGACTTTTGAAATGAATGAACATCCCTGTTGTTGCAGTTGCTAAGGAGACTTTAACAACACCAGAAAAATAGTTTGACTATTTACAAAACTTGAATCTAACTTTTTGGATTTGATGGCAACTAGTATTTCAGCAGCTAATCAGCAAAGCTGTGCACAAATTTAGTTTACAATTGAGGTGAATTTGATTTTAAACATATAGCAGTTAGGCTGCAGAAAAGTGGGGTTATAGAATTTAAGATTGTGATCAAAATGAAATCAGAGGTGTAAAAAGGATGTGTGGGGGTCTTGTAAAAATGTTTTTGAGTATTCATTAATAATGCTTGAAGAAATTAAATACTTTTAAAATAATAGTTAGTTACATTAGGTTAATACATTAAAACTATTGTAGTATTTTCCAACCCTGTGTAGTGGAGTATATGAACAGTATAATTACTATTTAAACCACATAAAAAGTGAAAAAGGTAACTTTTTGTTACTTTATAGCATTATAGTGTCAGCAATAGATATTTTATAAAATGTTTTGTACCAGCAAATTGCTCAAAATATTTTTCAAAATATATCAGCAAAAAAATTGTGGAAATTACTAATAACAAGGAAGTCCCACAGAATAACAACTTTGGAACTGGAGTGGATATCATACAAGACAGTTATACATATGTAAAGACTAGCAAACAAATTTTTGCCATATTTTACAACCACTTGTCCAGGCAAAACTTACATCTGTATGTAATTCTAAGTACAAGTAATGTGCACAAGTTCTGTATTAATACCTCACTACATTAGGCTGTTATCTCTCAACTCTGAGCATTAATTAGTAATATGTAATCACTTCTGCTTATGCTGTTTAAAATGTGGTTCAGAGCCATTTTGATTCCCTGCTTTTGTAAATGTATTAATTGTAGCTACCTGATGAGTTAACGTTCTCAGTTATTCACAAGGGGATGCATACATTTTCCATTAGATTGTACTGTGGAGGATTTCAAGTGTGATGTTCCCTGATTATGGCACATGTTTAGGACATACGTTCTCAAAAAAATTTTTTGTATTTTTGTTATTGTTTATGTATGTTTTATATCCATACAGCTGCTAAGTACTTTTTTATACCTGAGGTATTGTAAATAGCAATGATTATTATATTCCTGCAGAGCAGGAAACTATAGTTCAATAATTTCATAACAAAAAAGAAAATATTGTACATTATATCCATTAAACCTTATGTAAATATTCTTGATTTCTCTGGTTGTACACAAGTTAAAAACATAATTTAACTTGATATGTAACAAACAATACAGTTAAGTATTTGGTATTTAGGCTTGATGCTACTTCTGTACACAATATGTTCTCTTTTGACATTGTTTTCAGTACAAGGCTTTTTTAATCCTATGTATGCATTGTGTATTTGTGTGTGTGTGTGTGTGTGTGTGTGTGTGTGTGTGTGTGTGTGTGTGTGTGTGTGTGTGTGTGTGTTTGAGATGACTCAGAGTTTGATGTGAGTGTCACTCTGATGTGTCGCTGGCTGTGTTTTGAGTCACAGACTACAAATGGCACGTGTTAGGTTTTTGTCATATTCTGTGCCAGTGTGTGTGTGTGTGTGTGTGTGTGTGTGTGTGTGTGTGTATTCTGTACTCACCATCTTTTTTTTTAGGCATTTCATGTCTGATTAATGAATGATTAGAGATACCCACATGTTCGCCGTTCCCGAAATTGTTTTTCATTACAACAAAACTAGAATAAGACCCTTCGGCATGGACGCTAACAAACTGGAATACTAAATTAGCTAGTTAGGTTACCAAGCTACATTATAATGACATTTACATTTTCAATAAGGTAATTCACTCGTACTTTGCAAAGTTGATGGCTTTAACAAGCAAATACACAAAACTGATGCAGCCGCTTAGATTAACGAGCAAATAACCAAACTTAAGATAAGAGTATGTATGTAATATACGGAAGACCACTATGGGCATTTATGCGTGGTTCTTTTTTAGTGGTTTTTACTTAGTGTATTTTATTTTTTTTTTCTTTAGAAAAGTATTTCTGAGGGAAAAAAACATTTGAAAATTATGAATAATGGTTATGATGTGGTGATTATTTAAACAAATCTAAAATATAACTTACTAAAAGCATCTATGTTGTCCAATTCCACAATACAGTATTTCAACTCAGACCTTTTTTAATTATTATTTTTCTAATTTTTGGGTTTTTTTAGAAATGCTGACTTTAGACTAAGAAAATACTCTCTCTCTCTCTCTCTCTCTTTCTCTCTCTCTCTCTCTCTCTGAAATATTTAGATATATTCCATTCAGATTATTATACCTCTCTTCAAAAACTAGCACTTTCTGTAAATACAGTAAGAGTACTGAAGCAATTACTTCAGTATTTAATATTGTTTTTTATTTAATATTTATGTGCATTTGAAAACTTCAAATTTCAGTAAAATATTTTAATTAAACTACAGTCCAAGTCCAGCTGCTTATCTTCCTTTGCATGGCTTTCTCTCAGTCTTTCAGTCTGTTCATCACACGGTCAGCGCAGCTCCTCACAGTTGAGATAATACCTTCTGAAAAGCTTGTCATCATTCAGCATCAAGTTGATCGAGCTGTTAACTGCACAGTAACAGCCATTTACAATAATGATTAGTGCCGTGACATCCTGTCCTCCGTGCTACTCCTTAAAATTTTCTCATTTTAAGACACAGTTGCAGTGTGTAGTACTTATAAGGAAAAAAAATTAATGTCTAAAAATGTGTTACTTTGATTCTGAAAACAACTGCAGATGTAGTTCTCCACGTTTGACACTTCAATGATGGCACGTCCATGTTTTGTGTAGAGCTGATGGACGGTTCAGGCTCATGAGAAAAGTTGGACAGGAAGTACAATAGATGGGGACAAGAAGAAAATGTAATTTTACTAAGAACCTAAACAATCTGCCCTTTGAAAAACACACCGGAGCGTCGGTAGTCCGTCATCTTTTGCCTATTAAGCTTATTTATATGTTGTTCAGCGTTTGTCTGGGCTGCTATGAGCTACATCTGTACATTTAATGAGAATAGAATTAGGTACACAAATATGACAATAATTACATTTTTAAAATGTAACAAGATCACTCAATGTGCGCAAACCTCTACCAAGGCAACTATTTATTTATTTATTTGTTTATTTATTTATTTAATTGTTTATTTTTACCACACTTTCAAACACTCATCCTGTCACGCAATTAACAAGTATCTTTAAAACTTTCGGAAAATCTAATGGTGTCTCCTTTGTCCAAAGCCCAACTTTTAACAGAAATTTCATTAAGATGTGCACATACGTTTTTGAATAATCCTGCTTACAAACACACAAACCAGCCAAAAAACAAATCCTCTTTCGTTTTTGGAGGTAACAACAGCAATTTAAAGCAATTGTGTAGTTTATTGAAATTAGGCTGTACACTCATTAAGCGTGAAAGTTCTCGTGCCCTTTTCATGCTTTTCTACGTGCTTTCTTGTTGAACGCTGCTGCAGCAGATGGAGAGCGAGGTGGCAGTCGGAGCAGAAGGGACAGGAGGACGCCTTCTCCTCTCTTTCATCTCCCCGCAGAGTTCTTTCACCCAGCCACAGCCGTGCCTCAAGGAAGCTTAGCCTCAGGTACGGCACGTGCAGGGAGACCCGGCTCCAGGCTCGCTTCACCGGCCTCCTGGGCATCACTTCGGTCACCCGGAGCCTACAGCAGGATCATGGGCTCACAGGTACAAATTCTTTCAGATTAAGAAAAATACATTTGACACTTTAGGGCAATTCTCACTATATGGCCCAAAGTATGTTCCCAGCTGAAAATCACACCATTATGGGCTTGTTGAACATTATGGATGTTGTCTCCCTTTGCTGTTATAATGACCTCCAGTCTTCTGAGAACGTTTCCCACACGATTTTGGAGTGTGGCCATGGGGATCTGTCCTTATTCATCTGCAGAAGTGTTGAAGTCAGGCACTGATGTTTGGTAATAAGGCCTGGCACATAGTTAGCTTCCCGATTCCCAAAGATCATCATGGTTTTGTGTGAGCCGTTTATGTTTTTCTGCTCCAAGCTTGGCAAACCGTGTCATCACAGAGCTTTCTTTGTGCACAGGGGCATTGCGATATAATGCCTTTATCTGCAATGTTATCTGCAACTACAGAGAAAGTCCATAAACGAATAAAAATTCCTTTATTCTTCATTTCAGCCACCATCGCACAGTGAGTCATCATTAGTCACAGGAAGCTCTGAAGTCAGCCTGCAGACCAAGCTGGAGGAAGGAATCAACTTCAGCGTACCTCCCCTTAGAGACCTCTCTTTACCTCCATCTCTGCTTTGCCCTGTACCCAACGAAACCCTCCCTTCCTCAGCCGTCAGCCAGAGATTGCACCCTGTCCAAGCCAGCGTCGCCATCCAGGCCACAAGGGGGCGCCAGAGAAGTCAGAGCAGCTGTGATGCCAACCCCAACCCTAGCTGCAACAGGCTGAACTTCGTAGAAACTTTGGACGAGGACTCTGGGATTAAAGGAGGATCGAATCAAGCGTTTAATAGTGAACATGTATCAGAGACTTTCAGCAGCCTTTCCCTAAGCTCGCTGCTCATGCCTGGCTCATTGGCGCCACCACTGGCCAAAAAGTGCAACAGCACTGGGAGCTTAGAACAAGGGAATGTATTGGCGCAAAATAAAAATGGACGGCATTTCCATGACACAGAGCACCATCAGTACATTTCGAGTGCATGGACAGAGGAGGGAGATGGAAGGGATGGGGAGAAAGGGATTGCAGGTTTGGGGGTCAAAAGCTCGAGTCAAACAATGGACACCAGCTCTCGAAAGAACAGATGAAACATGTGAATCATGTGGGGTTTTTTTCTCCTCTTATTTGGCTCTCATTTGAGAGCGGGACTTCTGTTAGTCTTTCATTCGTGACACGTCCGTGTTTTGTGTAGCCCTGACGGACAGGTCAAGCTCACGCGAACAGGAGGACAGGAAGCAGACGAGGAACAGAAGAAATTAAACGGAGAACCAAAAATGGCTGGCCGTTTAGTTGGGCATTATTAAAAATAAAATTGTATTAAATGGAGTAAAATCCAGCTAATATAACAAATAAACGTGCGAGAATCCGTAGGTGAATGAAATCTGGATGTGAAGGAGTATTTTCCTGGCTTAACAGACCCCCCCCCCCCAAAAAAAAAGAAATTTGATCCATGTTGTCTTCTGTCTACATGCAAAAGGTGACATTTCAGGAAAGAAACCTGGTGGTGTCTCTTCTAATTGAAATAATAGGATTTTGATGTAAGATGACTGGATTTTATATCATTCACTAACAAGGTAGCAATGATCAAACTTTTAGAAGCTTCCCTTAGAAAATTAAAGAAGAACAGTGATTTTTTTTACTAGGTGTGACCCTCAGTATTAGATTTTTGTCAATGTGTATGTAAGTTTCTGTGTCAGGAGTTAATTATTCTTCACTTAAAAAAAAATACGAGGGCTAATTTAAAATTTAGTAGCTAGATTTGATCAAGAAAATATTTGAAATGTTTAAAAAAAATCAAATGTCTGATTCTCTGATGGACATGACGTGATTCTGGGTGGAATAAATCTACAGAACAGAAATATGCAGAATGCAGATGAACTCAAGATTTTTCATGTGGTTGGATGAGTTCGGGATGCCTGGAGGTTTGATGAGAAACGATGGTATTGTACCATAAAGATGTCAAAAATGAAGAATTTTATTTATTTTTACAAGTAGTAGAAATCTAATCTTCATAAACATTGTATGTTGCATTTTTTTCCCATAACTATTTGCAATTTAAGTGCAATGCAAAAGTATCTTGATTCTGAAAGAAAGTAGGGTTTGGTATCTCTGTTAAGTTGAAAAAAGTAAACAAAAAATTTAATTAGGGGTCCAAAATAAAAATGTCTTTCAGGAAACTTTTTAGGAATTGAATGACTATAATTTATTAATTATAATTATTTTCAGACTGCATGGGATTTAGATTTTTTCTTACAAAATGTATTACCTGCTCTGAGCTTAAAAGTGCACGATGTAATTATATTATTTCGTTTTACTTAGTTAATGTATTTTATTTAATTCTTTTTTTTTTTTTTCATCATGATCAAATTCGATAGAGAACTCATTTGCATTATTGCAAAATTCTTGACTTTAGGATAAAATCTAGTTGTCAAATAAATAGAATTACTGAGTACTTTGATTCCGGTTCCTTTAATGCTTGATGTTTTCCTGAGCTTCGTATAGGTTTGCACGACTGTGTGACTGTAGAAAGTTAAGCCAAGACTGCATTCAGTGACGTCATGAAATGTTAGCCTAACAAAAGCTATATAGCTGGTTGATATGTGCGAACTGTGGCTGGGATTACTGCAGCCATTCCGTTACCATTCCGGTGGATTTTGGGGGCAGTCTATTTTATAAAAAAAGAAATACGCATTTAGGAAATATGCAACTAGCTGAAAAACATGAAGTGATCAGTAACATCTGGTGGGCCATGTATGCCATACTGACGCTTCCGTAGTTGTGACAGTTGAATTGGTCCGGTGCTTGACCCACAGTCATTTTCAACACAGCTAAACATTCCGTGAATTGAAGCCACGCCCACCCAGCTCTTTCATACTCCGGCGGAAGTGCACGGAAGACTTTTGGGATAATGCCGGTTGACTCTTGAAGGCAAAATATCACCTAGTGTAAGGTTATTCTGGTTATGTGAGACCGAAGCTTAACAGAAAAGTAGTTAGGCTTTGGTAGGAAGATTCAAGTTTATGAGTCGATTGTTCATGAACAGGTCGTAAGTTGGCAACGTCTACCACCCACAGTCCAGAGACTATGTGAACGCAACATGGCTCTTACTGTTTGGACTGAAACTAACAAAAGATTGAATTCTAATGTTATTTAACGGCACTGTAACGGCTGTAAACCAAATAGGTGCCTATATAGCGTCAATATGGATATAAAAGTAGGTAGAATCATTTACATGGAAGGAAATTTGTTTTAGTGAGCATACTACACATGCAACAGTTACGCACAGCATATTTCACCCCATGTTAGATTTAAAAATGTAAACACATTACGATTTGCAAGATGAAAGGCAGTTTACCAAAAAAAAAAAGAGTATTATGCACATTCTCTCTATATTTTGCCAACTTTTGGGCAACTGAATTTGTGTAAAAAAAAGTGTCTATTTTATGTAAGATACTTTATTATTATTTCTTTATCAATGTGTCAATATTCTACATTTACTAAACACTACAAGTTTCAATCCAATAGTAAACAACTTTTATTTTGAATTTTTTAAAGCATTTTACAATCAGTTTCAAAAATTGCAAAGATTGCTCAAAAAGATCAACATTAAAAAAATGTCCCGTAAAAATAATTTTTGCAACAAATCATCAGTGAATATTAGCAACAGGACACTCAGCAAGGTGTGGGATCTCTGCTGCTTCTGTAATTTACTTGGTCAGTCGTCAGGTATACACAGGACGGGATAAAGGGACACTTTGGGGATAACTCAACAACAGTCTGCCTTGTGTTAAAGTTTCAGCAGTTACTTTCTCGAAACACCCCTAAAGTGAAGTAGGGAACTGTAATGATTAAGCTGAGCAGCCTGAGGAGATGATTTAGTGGAAATGAACGGAGCCGGTCCAAGACTTAATGCCTGTGATAAATGTCTTCAAATTACCGTCCTGAGTGCTCAGTAATCGAAGGGATTTTTTTATACATTAGAAAAGAAAAGGTTTGAGCATCATTCTACCAAACTGAAATGCCATTCAGGAATCTTTGAATTTGTGGATGATTTTAGTATTTAGGGTAAAAGTACCTCTTTGAATGACATTTCTACCAGCGAATTGTGTGAAAGCGCCTGACAACTAGTAAAGAAACACAAGCACTCTCTCTCTCTCTCTCTCACTTTCTCTCTCTCTCTTTCTCCCTCTCTCTTCCTCTCTCTCCCTCCCTCCCTCTTCCTCTCTCCCTTTCTCTTCCTCTCTCCCTCCCTCTCTCTTCCTCACTTTCCCTCTCTCTCTCTTTCTCCCTCTCTCTCTTTCTCTTCCTCTCTCCCTCTCTCCCTTTCTCTTCCTCTCTCCCTCCCTCTCTCTTCCTCACTCCCTCCCTCTCTCTCTCTTTCTCCCTCTCTCTCTTTCTCCCTCTCTCTCTTTCTCCCTCTCTCTCTCCCTTTCTCTTCCTCTCTCTCCCTCCCTCACTCTTCCTCTCTCCCTCCCTCTTCCTCTCTCCCCCCCTCTTTCTCTCTCTCTCCCTCTCTCTCTTCCTCTCTAACTCCCTCTCTCTCTCCCCCC
>JBCNYG010000023.1:13314417-13327625 GCA_039654305.1 Porochilus rendahli | reverse complement strand
ATAGATAGATAGATAGATAGATAGATAGATAGATAGATAGATAGATAGATAGATAGATAGATAGATAGATATAGTGATATTATAGTGATAGAGTGACTGGTATTTCAGCAATAAATCATAGGTTTATTGCTAGCCACCCTGTGTGGCATGGATCTAATTCACTGATGTGACATCAAATATACCTAGACTGTACCTACACTGATACATCTAAATGTATCTGGGGCAGTGGTGGCTTAGTGGTTACTGCTTTGGATTACTCATCCGGAGGTCAGGAGTTCAAGCCTCAGTACCACCAAACCGCCAGTGCTGGGTCCTTGAACTAGGCCCTAAACTACTCAGATGTATAAAAATGATAAATGCACTGTAAGTCTCTCTGGGTAAGGGTGTCTGCCAAATGTCGTAAGTGTAAATGTAAACTGAATCGTAAGCTATGACACAATTTCATGTATGTAAATGCACATCATCGGTATGCATCATGCTTTTGCACCACTATAGTGGTAAAAAAATGAAACTAAGCAAGAATTAACAAGTCATGCCATGCTGCATCCAAATTAATTGTAGCAATATATTGTAGCAGCAGTTATGTTGTGAGATGGTAATCCTAAATTTATGACACACTTTTGGCACAGGCTATATTTGGTAGCAAGAACATGATGGCTACCTTGGAATGTTTCGGACAGTGTGGGGTAGGGCCAAAATTTTGGAGCCTTGACTAAAGATATTGCCACGTTTGATGGTCTTGTTTATCTGTTTGAGGTCAAATGTTAAACATCGTATACATGCCATGAGGCCACCAGAAGCCTCAAAAACAGTGACAATGTACAATAGCAAAGATTCCCCACATTTCTGGAACTGTACTGAGTTGATCAAGACCATTTCCTCAATCCCCGAATTGGTGTTTCGATGATGGCGACACTGTCAAAAATTGTGAATATGAAGACCATGGCATATAATTTGCATAATTTTCAGACTCAATAAATGGTTCAAAGAATCCTTGTTCCTTTACTGATTTAGGCAATGTAACACTGGAAGAGTCCTCTCTAATTGATTTGCACTGAAAACTCTATTTAAAATGACAAGGCCAACAAAAGCCACCCGTTCCCATTAATTTTCCAACTTTTTACATGAGATACAGTATATTGCTATGTAATATACCCTACCATATGTGTGATATACATCAATCAGCTATAACATTAAAAAATCTGCTTACCATTGAACAGGCTCCCCTTGAGCTGGCAAAACAAGTATGACCCATTGAGGCATTCACTCCACAAGACTTCTCAAGGTGTGCTGTGGTATCTGACACTAATATGTTAGCAGGAGTTCCTTTAAGTCCTGTAAGTTGTGTGATGAGTGGATCCTACATGGATCTGATTATTCTATCCAGCAGATATTTAAACTTTTTTTTTTAATCTGTGGAAATTGGAGTCCGGGTCAACCCATTGAACTTTTTATCATGTTCCTCAAACCATTTGCAGCACGAAAGGTCACATTATTTTGCTGAAAGTGCCATTAGGAAGTATTGGTGCCATGAAAGGGTGTTCAAGGTTTTCAACAATATTAGCTAGGTGGCATGTGTTAAAGTAGCATCAACATGAATGCCAGGACCCAAGATTTTCCAGCAGAACATTTCATAGAGCATCTCACTGCCTCCACTAGCTTCCCTTCTTCTAATTGCATACTGGTGTCATCTATTCCCCAGTCAACAATGCAAATGTTATCCAAATTATGTAAAATCAAAGATCATTTATCAGGATAGGCAGTTTGATGCTATATGCCCATTGTAGGTGACCTCAGTGGGTTTGCAAGGGGACTTCGACCAATCTGTGGCTACACAGCCCCATGCACAGCAAGATGCGATGTACTGTGTTCAGACACCTTTCTGTTATAGCCAGCGGTAATATGTTTAGCAATTCTTATAGGATTGGGACAGACAGGTTAGCTTTCACTCCCCATGTGCACTACTGAGGCACCCAAGTCTGTTCCTGGCTTCACTATCCTTTCTTAGATCTTTGATAGGCACTTACCACTGCATACCACAAACACCCACTAGACCTGGTGTTTTGAAGATGCTCTGACCCAGTCTAACACAGTTTGTTCTTTGTCACTATTATTCAGATTCCTCCATTCTTACACCAGTTGTTTCTACTTCCAACAGATTAACTTCTAAAACTAATTTTTGACTTGCTTCCCAAAGACTCGATCTCATTTGGGTGTTAATGGCCAATAATGATACATTTTTAGGTTGGAAGCGAGCATGAGGCATCTGCGAACAATCTCGTCCACCATATGAGACAAGTGATTGTCCGCGAGGAATCCATCTGCTGTTGACAAGTTTCCAAATGTTGGACGAGTTCACACGATAATCTACTAATCAGTGGCTATCGCCCACTATCTGCAATTATATTGCTGACAGTCTGAGACCATTGTGGACGAACACAGATAGTCGCAGATAGTTGGGGACTCAGAACTAGTTGCCAACAATCAGAGATTTTCATCTGAGTAGAGTTGTATCAGTTTATAAAACCAAAACCAAGTCAAAAAAATAATCTACACTTTTTTTTTTTTAGTTTAACTGGTTTTCATGGTAATCACTGTTAGTACAGACTGGGACAAAGACATAACATAGACAGCAAAGAGAAGTTGTGACTAAACGTACCCATGGGTCTAGCCATGCTTTTGGGAAAGAGCGAATGAGTAAAAAGTATTCCCCACTTTGACCCCCTACTATTAGCTCAGGAGGTTAGGAGATGTGTGGGTGCAGTACTGTGCATTTTTAACCCACAGACTCAAGTTCAAAACCCACCTCGCTTATTTTAACTGTCTAACAGTTTATATATAAAATAGTTTTTTATGTTGTTGTTATTTCCATTTATATTTTTTATGATTTTAAAGATAAATGTCATATTATTCTTTCTCTTATCTATTTCCCTTTAATTTAATAGATTAATACCTTGTTTGTTTGTTTATTTGTTTTTACTTTCCTGCACTTAGGGATATGTTGGGGGTTGTGTGGGAGGGTTGTAGAAAAATGTTTAAATTCCTCTTTAAATTACTTTTACTATGTAAAGCTATTTTGTGACAACGTCGATTGTAAAAAGTGAAATACAAATAAAAATTAATTTAATTATATTGAACTTAAAAGTTTGATCATTTGAAGTACCTCTAGGTTCTGTCCTTGGACCCAAATCATCATTGATAATCGCCAATTTAAAAAATCACGCGCAGTCACCTTATCCACAACCCTTGAAAGATGCCACTGTACAAGATAAGCTATGCTATTCACATCACCTTTCAGCAGTTTTAAAATCTTACCTCAAAGTAGACAAGGTGCATGTTATGTTTGGTAAGAAATATGTACATGTGTATTACTGAACATACCTCCCTGTTCGTACAGAAAGGTTTTGCCCCAGGAATCTGAGAAGATTGCGAGGGCCATGTTCCCAGAGACACATAGAAGCCCACTCTTGTGCTCTCTGGGCCAGGGTTTCGTCCCACACCTGAGGAGAAGGAACACCAAGAAAATGTCAGTTGCTGCAAAAAATTATTATTTATGAAATAATGATAATGTATTCTGCACACTTTCTAAAAGCCTTTAGAAAATACCATTTGAAAATTTCAGTAAAATAAAATAAAGAACAATGTCCCCCTTATACCAACTCCTCCACTAGGGGCAGGACCTCATTCCCAACCCAGAGGGTGCATTCCACCCTTTTCTTGCTGAGAACCATGGCCACTGACACGGAGATGCTGATTCTCATCTTGGACGCTTTGCATTCCGCTGCGAATTGCTCCAATGAGAGCTGAAGGTCCCGGCTCAATAAAGCTGGCCGAGAGTGCTGGGACCAATGTGGCCAGGACATGAACCACATTGGTCCTCCTGAATCCAAGGTTCAACTATTGGTCGGATCCTCCTCTCCAGTACTCCTGCATAGATTTTCCCAGGAAGGCTAAGGAGTGTGATTCCACAGTACACACCCTCCAGTCCCCCTTTTTAAAAAGGGGAACTACCACCCCAGTTTGCCAATCCAGAGTTACAGCCCCAATGACATGAAATAAATTTATATTATAATAAAATTATATTTACAGCTGCTGGCAGAGCTGGTATCTTTTTGTACCTAGTAGGCTGAACAGTTTGCTAGTTAGTTGTTAGTGTGTTTCCTCCAACTTTTCACTTTTCCAACAGTGAAACCTTCACTACTGCATGTTTTCATGTCGATCTTTGGCTTTAGGAAGGTCATGTAAGTATGGTCTGCATAACAAATATCACTATTGCAAATACTGTAAAAACAATGTCTAGTCATTCCTCGTAATTTTTACTCTGTGAAATGCCTGTTAAAATCTCTATCACTTAATAATGTGCAGACAAGATGGCTCAAGCCACTGGTAAAACCGTGCATTGAACCACGTCGCTTATATGACTTGGTTATGGAAACAAACACATGTACACTGGCAATTTTAGCAACACAGAGGTGTTGTATTGCACTTGAGCTTCAGATAACAGACCGATGATCAGAGCTCTCCTTTGGTACTTTTTGGAAGTAGGCTGAATTTATCCTTCTGTCCGTTATAGTAGGCCAACCAGGTTCTGAAGGAGCAAATCACCCTCACAGCATCACACTTCCCCCACCATTTTTGACCATGAGCATGGTGTTCTATTAGTCGAAAAAAATATATTGGCTTTATTTCAGATGTAATGGGAACCATGTCTTTCAATATGTTCCACTTTTGACTAAGTCCATAGAACATTATCTCCAATGGTTTGGAGGCAATCAAGGTGTTTTTTGGCAAATTATAGATGAGACATTATGTTCCTCTTGCTTAGCAGCCATTTTACATTTGGCAGATTAACCACTGTTCCATATTCCCTTTATTTGTATCATGGTTCTCATGGTGGCTGAGTGTTTGAGTTCCAGAGTTTGAGTAATGTGTAATCCTTTCCTAACTAATGCATTTCAATAATTTTTTAATTTCCATTCTTCTGGAATTTATTTTGATTGAAGCAAAATGTGCTGTTTGTTGAGACACTTTAGGGAACCTAACAGTACTGGAAAGGTTGTATTCAAATTATGTCTAGATTGCAGGCAGCAATCCATCTTGGTCAATTAGATTTTTAACATTGGAGATATAAGTCTTGGTGTGATTTTGTTCTTAAGTATATCACAAGATAATTAAAAACCAGTGTATTTTGTTTTATCAGGTTGTGTTTTGATTAGAGATCAGAACCAGTTAGGTGTCAAAAGGGACAAACACTTATTTATTATTATTATTACATTGTTGCTTTTAAAGTATGCAGGTTTTTGTCATTTTACATAGAAGATCAATGCTTTTTATTTTTAATTAAATCAATCTTTACCAGCCTCACATTTTAAAATATATGTTATACTCAAATTCAGGTAACTTTGGTGGTCTGGTTCAGTTATATCTCTACAACAGCTGCACGTTAGTTCAGTTAAATCTCTACAACAGCTGCACGTAATCTCTACAATAGCTGCACGTTGTTGGAGTTGTTATGACCTGTTATGTCATAGAGAAATGATCCATTTCCATCGACAAGCAACAAAATTGACAAATTGTGTCTTTTTCTTTCTTTACTCTATCTGCTATAAATATTTTCTGGTATATTTAAATTAACAAAATACTTTGTAGCTGTAAATGTCCTTTTTTTCATAGAAATGTGAATGCTGCCTTAAAGTAGACAGTCACATGCTAGCTTTTATTTTGCAAACTAAAAAAATCTTTTATTGCTAGCTGAATAAAATTTGTTGCCAGTAATAAAAAGGTGTGACAGTCTTTTCAATCAATAACAAACAAACAAACAAACAAAATAACAAACAAAAACCTGAAAACAATATTGGAGAACAGTATTCCATACACATCTGCATTTTCAGTGGAATATGAATTCTATGAAAATATAATTTCCTACAGGCTATGCTCATTGGTGATGCTTTTTAAACAGCTAAAAGAGACAAAATACATTTTGACAGAATTTGGCCCCAGAGTCATCAATAAAATGACAGTGAATGACACAAAGTCAAGTGAAATGGCATTTTAATCTGAAATATGCATTACACTGTGTACAACTCATCTTACAAAAATAATTTTAAATTTGAATTTGCAGACAAACATGAAATTTGGTCAAAGCAAAATGTTTTCTTCACTGTATGGTTTTACCATTGCTGATGCACCCCCATCCATAACTTGTAACATACTGTACAGGGATCTGTCTCTGCTGTCATACAAGGGATTTGCTATCTACTGGAATTTTAGGAAGAGCACAGCATGTGTGTGTTCATAAATAGCTTTGAGAAGGAAAAATTTTAATAACATTGGCACCAGTTCAATTTTATTGGATGCCTGGCGTGTGTAATTTACAGTGTCTGTTGCTGACTTACCTTAGTGAGTGGCTACATAGTAGCAATCTAGAAATCTTCCAGATGGAAGGAAAAGAAGTTAGCAAGTACAGCTCGACAGTCATAATCTTTTAAAGCTATTAATCTTACTGTATCTGTCAGCACATTTTTACTATTCCAGGATAGTATTTTATTTTTCATGTAATATGCCTGGAAAGACTGATGCACTAAGAATCTTGTTGAACTTTATTTGGGTCACCCTCACAAGCGAAAATCAATCATTCTACCCAAATATAGCAATTATTTAGCATCTGCAAAGGAAGAAAAAAAGATTTGAACGACAATATACTTTCTTACCATGTATTCCATGTTGGAAGCTGGTGGGAAAACATTTCCTCTGACTTTATTGTGGTAATCAAGAATGGCAAGCCGGTCGTCTTGGGAAATGTACCTCCTCCGTCTGTTTTTTGGAAAGTTGCCATGGTCCATGTGATATGTTAAGTTGTTTTTAGAGAAACTGGTGGATGGTGGAGCAGAGATGGTGGAATTAAAAGCTGCAAGTACACTTGCTGCCCCACAAGATATGCAGATGAGCAACAAATCAATGGCCAAGCTGTGTTCATTCATTATGACCTAAGGTTTTGCTTCAGGAAATCCTTTCTTCACGATCTGTCTGCTGGAGAGGTGACAAAAAAAAGTTCACTGGTTTGGCACTGCACTTTCACAAATTATCTGCAAAATCCAAACAACTTTTTTGATCGTTTCATAGAAAACACATTCATCCATTACTGTAAAACAATCTATGGACAACTCAGCTGCGGTTTAACAGACTATACCTTGACTAAATTGATGAAAGAATGTCTTTTTCAGGAGGAACAGGTTAAATTCCTGTGTGTGTGTGTGTGTGGGGTGTGTGTGTGTGTGTCCAAAATTCAGCGTGTCTGTAAAACTCCTCCTGTTGTAAAAGACAAGATGACTCTGCTTTCAGCAAGGAGCTGCTGCTGCCTTTTTATAGCACAGTGACTGTCGCAAAAAAAAAAAAGACTGCAGGGCTTCTGAAGGTGTTTGGAGTCCCACCCCATCACCTGAAACACATCACTCGCAGATGTAATGCCTTTTTCTCTCACCCATTTCCTAGCAGGATTAATCATAACATCTGTTTTTGGTTTGCACAACTGGCAAGGGTAGAAAAGAAAACAGAAGATAAGCGAGGAAATTATCCACTGACCCCTAAAACACAGATCAGCACTGTGTTTAGAGCCAAGTGTGACGTCAAACCTTAGAAAAGAAAAAGACGTCTTTCTGAACACTGTAATACTTTGATAAATAATACCTTTTTGTGGCAAACTAGGGAGCTCTTCACAGGGTGAACTTTTGGCCTTAGCAACATTGTGCAATTTTTTTAAAAAAACATCAATACTCATAACAATAAATAAATAAATAAATAAAACAAAAAAGTAATTAAAACTAGAGGGGTACTGACAGAGTGCAAGGTACCTTTGTCCCACAGCATTGATAGTGTAGCAAATAGGCCCTATATGAGTACTGGTTTTAAATACCCACCTGCTCATATTACAATATGTTCTACTGTACAAGGATGTGATCAAATTAGCTAGTTTTCACAATATAGCTGGCATTTGGAGGACACTTAAGGTCAAAAAATGCTTTTCGATTCGAGTTCCGTAGTAACATTATGTCTGTTTGCTCTCATTTACTTTATAAGCACTCTATCCCCAAAGCTTGCTCTGACCTTCACCTTTGCCCTTGACATTCCCCAGTCAAATCATCTCTGGGACTCAGGTAGGGTAGTGTCCCCACCAAGTTTGCTCAAATTCTACGCGTAGCTATGGTCAGGATTTTGTTCACAAACTGACAAACTGTAGTGAAACTAATATTAAATTTGATCAGTTATTTCTTTTAGATAAAAGGAAATACATTGTTTCTAATTAACAAGACAAGACTTGACATTCACACAGGGTTTAATGAAAGTCGAGTATGAGTATGCCACCTTGATTTAATAGATGTTTGAAATGTTTAAATCCTTAAAGCAGTTCTGATGCTACACTGAGACACATGCTCACTTAAACTGGACAAGCTTGGAAAAACCTCACCTGTTTTTCTTTCCCAAGTGTTCAGCTGTCCACTTTTGGTGAACATGTTTTTGGTTGACAGGAGTCCAATGTGGTATTTTGCTGTTCTGATGTGTGTGAATTCAGCATTCTCATAAGCTTTTTTGCTCACGGTGGTTGTAAAGAATGATTATTTGAGTTACCTTAGCCTTTTGTCCTCTTAAGCCATGCATGTTTGCTACTTCTCAGCCTGTGTTCATCAAAAACAAATGAACCTCTTTTCAATGGATGTTTAGTTGCTTGTTTTTTTACACCATTCTACTCAACCAGGATACCTGACACTAACAACCATGCCATGGTCATAGTCACTGACATCGTGTTCTCATCCCCATTCTGATATTCCTTAGTCGAATGTGAACATCGAATAAAGGTTTTGTAGTGTGTCTGTGAAATATTATACATCACACTGCTGCCACATGATTGCCTCAGTGGATAGTTGCAGGACAGTGCAGATGTTTCTTAAATGGATGTGAATTTGTACAGAATATTATAACCCTCACTTCAATAAAATGAGAGTGAGCATTTGGATCTGCAAATTCCAGTCTCTACGTTGAACTGCTTTAGCGTTACTTGGTGTACTCTTTTGAATGCAGTAATATATATATATATGTGATATATAATATATATATATGTGATAAGTCTGGGAAAATAAAGACAGAGAGGCAAGCAAATCCTTGCTTATCACTTTAACATTCTAGGTTAAGTTTATTCCAAAATATTCCTCAAATTTAAACAAAAAATTACTTTAAATTTAGAGGAATCAAACTGAATGGTATATATGTGAGGCATACATGAATATTTTGTCTCATCTTAAAAGTGTCCTCTTATTGTGTGTGCGTTCGTGCGTGTGTGTGTGTGTGTGTGTGTGTGTGTGTGTGTGTGTGTGTGTGTGTGTGTGTGTGTGTGTGTGTGTGTGTGTGTGGTGTGTGTACTTTATCAGATCCCACAATGACCCGAAGCTCCATATGGTCACATAGTAGTGTAACAGTTGTTTAAACATGTGTGAACACTTGAACAAAGTCCATCACATTTTATGGCCTGGCAATAGCCAACTCCCTCAATTCTATTTGTTTCTTTCTCATATTTATTATAATTTGCTGTACTGTAAAGACTACACTTGTTTAGCTCTGGATACCAATGTTGGCATAACCAGAAGTCCACAGTGCCAGCAGCTGAGGCCCTTCAGCAGGTCATCATTTTCATTGGCAGCTGGTGAACAAATTAAAGTAGTGTGACGCAGGACTTCTCCCCCTCCCTCATGTGCTTGCTCTCTAAAAACCCACCATTTCCAAACTTTCTTGGAAGTGATGCCGTGTAAGGCTTGAAATCATGCCATAAAAGCATGAGGGCCTTCACTCCCACTGCATGGGGACATATTACATACTAGTTAGTTTTGTTTCTAATATGTGTGAGACTGAGAATGCGGTGAGAATCTAATGAAATAAAATACTGTAATCATTGCAATTCTTTGTATGTTATGTGCACAATGAAAGAATTTATGTATAATTTATCATCCATTCATACATTAATTTTTTAAGGTAATTAATCCTAAGTAGGGTCACGGGGAGGCTGGCACCCATCTCAGCTGACTCTGGGCAAGAGCGGGGTACACTCTAAATAGGTCGCCAGACCACTGCAGGGCCAACACACATACAACCATTCACACTTACTTTCACAACTAGGTGTAATTTGGACCAGCCAATTAGCCTACTGTGCTTATTGTTTGGACTGTGGGAGGAAACCAGAGATCCCAGAGGAAACCCACACAAGCACGGAGGGAACGTGCAAATTTCACAAACAAGCAGCCCAAGCCTGGGAATCAAACCCAGGCCTTCTTGCTGTGAGGCGGACGTGCTAACCACTGCACCATGTACAATTTAGTTAATTAAATTTGTGAATACAAAACTTTTTTTTTTGCCAAATAAATGGGAGAGACACACAGCATAAGCTGATTAATTCTTGAAGTTAACAATTTATCTTATAGCTAAGTGGAATTGAGGCAGAATTCAATGAATCTTAATAATATAACAGATAAAAATCCATCAAGAATGTGATTATTTCCATTAGATGTGTTAATGTATTACTAGGAAAAGCCTAATGAAATAAGACTAGAAATGTACTTAAGTCCAACCACTGACTGAATGTTCATGTCTTCCCTATGTACTGTAGTACAAACAATGTGTCACAACTCTTTTCCTTGGACATGTAAGTAATTTTTTTGGCAGCTAAACCAAAAAGTGAGCTGTTCATATGGTTAATGGTAAGTCATGTTTAAATGTAGCATGCTTTCCAGTCTACCCATGGCACAGGAAAGCAAAACAGTCGAAATATGTAAAAGAAAATAGCAAAAAATATGTTACTAATTAAAAGTACTTCTGGTAGCGCATATTTCTGTACCTTTTTTTGAAACCCTCTTAGTACAATAGTATGCAGGTTTTAAATGCTATAAGTTGTTACTGTTTTTTTAGTTCAGTTTAGTTTTGTTTTTAGAAGTGCATAAGTAATTATATTTGTGTTTTAAGTAATTGAGTAAATTAAGTTTTAATTTAGTTTCAGTGTTAGTTTTACTTTTTACTTTACATTAGTTTTAGTTTTTACAGAACATTACTTCTAACTTTATGATCTAACTCCGTTCCTGCCTCAATTTCATCTTTAAAGTGGTGGAGCAACCACAATTGATTTTACCTGCAGTACTATTTCATTTTAGTTTGTCTTGACTTGTATATTAAAGTTTTTACTTAGACTTTTTTTTTTACTGTTTTTATTCAGTTATATTTTCCACTGCTAGCTTTTGACAAGTTTTTGTTACTGTGATAACCACAGCGCTAATTTTGTTACTGTGGTGTACACTATAGTTAGAAAGCTAGCTGAATTTATCTAGGTGACATTTACTATTGTTAAAAGAATCTCTGTAACCTTTCATGATCCTGTTTACAAACGCAATGTAAAACTTGACAGCCTTTGCCTATTACTTTTTAAATATAATGAGGAACCATGATACATAAAATAGGGTAGCAATGCAGTTCCACTCTCTCTGTCTCTGCTCAGTACCCTCAGATGTGCATTAAAATCTGTATGTGTATTCAGATTTATACCCAAAGTGGGCATAAAGTTTATTTTTCATATGTTTGGCTTCTTAACATCCCACCTCAATCATATTCAGAATTCTGTACTGAGCTCTGCTTGCACAGTTATTATTTGTGTATGTACTGGTATGCAATATTATTTGTGTATGTACTGGTATGCAATATTTTCTTTGAAATTTATTTGCTTCTGTTTTCCCCAAATACTGTATAAATAAGCCAGGTGTCTACATGAAAATAGTACAACCCTGACCTGGAGGTTACTAAAGGCCAATTTATATTTAAGGGTATGTAGTAGCTGTGTATCCCACATATCAGTCCAACGTGCAAAAAAAAAAAAAAAAAAATCAACAATTGGAAATTTACTATCACCATATTGTGTGTATATAGATATATTGCATGTTAGGTCCATTATCAGCTGTGGACTTTTATAACGACTAGTTTAAATCTGCATCTCAGCTTATTTAAACACTATACTGAAGTGTTTCATACTGCTGAATACAGACGAGTTAAACACTTCACAACATTCACTTGGTTTGAATTAAACCCCAAAAATTCTATATTTTATATTGTATAAAATATATTTTTATTATATTTACATATTATTTAGCTGTATTTATATCTCTTTGGTTCATCCAACTTTACATCAAGTTTTCAGTTTCAGATTTATTTTGTTGTATTTTGATTTCTGACAGTCTGATCAGTATATTCAAGTATGCATGTGTGAAATTGCATTATATGGTTATCGTGCTGCTACTGCACGAATTTCATTTGTTTCAAACATTTAGATTACAAGATGCTATGTAAACCTCAAGTAAAATTCTTATATAACCCCACAAAAGAGTTAAATTTGAGAATTGGGGATGTTCTAAAACATCAGACAGTTCAACCTTCTATACCTGAGTTGATTTTATTTCAAATTTTCCATGGTAGACAGCCTATCAGGTCAGGTGTTGGCATGCAAAGAATCTTATGATCACCTCTGGATTAGAGGCAGTGTCAGAGAGTTCAGCCGTGTTGTAAAATATACAGACAGAAAAACTGATTTACTTGGATTGCAGCTGTAAGTTTCCTTTCTCTCCAGCACAAAGAGATGAACAGAAACGTCCATCAGCCCTAAATTCACAGCTGTGATCTCCACCCGAAGGATTCGGTTTCTCTTTTTCTCTCTTGGCTGAGAGCAGCTTGCCTAGGAAAATCACTTATGAGTTGTCTTTGAAAAAAAAGTTGGCCCAAAAACTGGAGCAGAAATTTGTTTTTCCTGCCCAGGGCTCATTAGAAACTGGGGCAGGTGTCATGTTTTGAGATTGCGTTTTCAAAATTTATTTTTCCTGTCAAGATCTAGGGTGGTTATCAGGAAATCTTCATTGTGACATGATTCATAAATTACCACTTTTTTTTTCTTTTTTTTTACATTTTTAGATGTGTGTCCAGTGTTATTCTCAGCAGTTGAATGATTTGCCCCAGAGTGAACTGAAAGAAGATGCCAGCTGAATAAAAGGCAAAAAGGCACTTTGGGAACAATAAAATTACTGTTTCATGGATTTATTGGGAAATGTAACTATACTGTGTGTGTGTGTGTGTGTGTGTGTGTATGTGTGTGTGTGTGTGTGTGTGTGTGTGTGTGTGTGTGTGTGTGTGTG
>JBCNYG010000023.1:13225082-13235997 GCA_039654305.1 Porochilus rendahli | reverse complement strand
CCGGAGGAAACCCATGCAAGCACAGGGAGAACATGCAAACTCCACACAGAAACGCCCGAGCTGGGAATCGAACCCAGACCTTCTTGCTGTGAGGCGGACGTGCTAACCACTACACCACCGTGCCGCCCTTCCCTAAAACATTATTTTTTAATTTGTAATGCAAATACAGTGACATTGGTCAAACAGTATATAATAGGTTTATAAAGAGTACATTGTAAAATAACTATATCTTTTATATCTTTAAAAATATATGATTAAAAACACTGAATTGCAATTGAGCTTTTGCCAACCAGTTTACCAGCTTCATACAAGCTTTCCACGCCTTCACAGATCAGGCTCTGGCATCTTTTGAAACTATAACAAAAAGGGCTTTTTAACACCAAACTATTTTATTGGCTTTTAGTGAGTATTCTGTCTCTAACCTTACAACGGTATAAATACTGGGAAAATAAAATGAAGTTTTAGAGCTCAGTTTTGCAGTGCCTTCATAGTCTTCGGCAGGGTGTAGCCCATCTATCTTATGTGAGCTCTTCGAGAAAGAACAATGGCATGTGCCAGTTGTTTAATAATGCCATTGCCAATCGCAATGATGCAATATCAAGAATGATTTGGTGGCTTTTATTCTATCCTAGTTCCCTAGATGTTTACAATTGCATCCTCTGACTGGTTAATTCACTTCTTGGATCGTGACTCATTTTACTTCTAAATGATCGCGACTAATTCTAAGCTAAAAGCCAGCACTAGCCAGCCTATTTTGTTCCCATAAGACTGATTCAGTGAAAAGGAACAACATTTGGAATTAAGATAGTTGATGGTTCAAAAATTGGGCAGGTTTTTTCCCACCATGTGGGACTTTAACAGCTTTCTGCCCTAAGGGGCTTTAGGGCTTCAGTCCTCTGTCGTACTTGGTGAGAGCCACTAGGTACTTAGGATACTATTCTGCTAACACCGGTTTCTTCATTCAAGGCTAATTCTTAAAGAAGCATCAGAATATGGAATTAAAGTATTAGATGACAAAATCTTTGTTTTTTAAAGAATAGCAACAAATACAAGTTTACCGGACTGCTGCAGAGGCCGGCACAGTGGTGCATTGGTTAGCACATCCGCATCACAGCAAGAAGGCCTGAGTTCGAATCCCAGGCTCAGGCATATTCCAAATCGCCCCTAGGTGTGAGTGTGAGTGTTGGACTTGCAATGGTCTGGCGAGCAGTCCAGGGTGTACCCCGCCCTCACCCAGACAGAGCTGAAATGGGCACCAGCCTCCCCATGACCCTAATTATGATTAAGCGCTATGAAGATATTAATCCTATAAAGAATTCTATCAAGAATTTCATGGTAAGAATATATATATATATATTTTTAACTATAAAGAATTTGAATACAATAATAAAATACTACATTTCTTACAAGCCAACAGATAGAATAAAACAGTTATTCCTCTCCCACGCATCAGATAAGAATAATAGCATGTATTAGCACAAAGTGGAAATATTATTGAAGTTAATGTAAGGGCATAAGTACATTTTATTTATACAACATATACAAGAGCATAGGTTATTTAAAATAATATAAATAGCATAAAACCATAAATGAATGCTTGGAGTGTAAAAAGTGTGTATTAGAATGAAACCCATATTTTTTTATTAAAATTCTTTTTGAGTTAAAAAGGTATTACTACTAATATTATTAACTACTGGGTAATAAACTGTAATTTCTCAAGAATGAAACAGGTCGACATATTGATCACATTTCCTCAGAGAACTCTGTGAATGAATTCTCTTAGTTGACTCTCCCTCAAAGTCTCCTTTTAAAGAGTTTCTGTATCAAAACTAGGGTTGCCTGTTTAATCACATTTGGTTCGTTTGTTGATTCTCTGAAGCTTTTAATCAGAATTAGAGTCGCGGGGAGGCTGGCGCCAATCTCAGCCAACTGTGGGCGAGGTCAGAGTACACCCTGGACAGCTTGCCAGGCCATCGCAGGGCAGAAACACGCTGACGACAACTCAACTCTATATGAACATCAGCAATGGTTCTTTTACATGCCTCTCAGCACAGGCAGTGAGGGATATTGCTGGCCTTTGATAACCCAATTAGCTGCACTGGGGGGACAGTAGTGACGACTCAGTGATAGTGGGGCATGAACCCTCGACCTCAGGATCAGTAAGCCAGGACCCTACCACCAGGCCTCCACAGTCCACTTTGGTTAGTTTTTGGAATTAATTGTGCTGTGACATGTGGATGGATGGATTGATAAATTAATTTATTACTGTGTTTATAATGTACACTGCTTAAATCTATGAGGAAGGTTTTTTCCCTGGTGCTAGGTTTGCATTGTCTTCACAGCCTTGTTCACCTAGAACCCCAATGACATAGATTTCAAAAGTAATTATTTTTCTCTTCCAAATGTGTTTATTCTTGTATATTTCATCCCTTAATCCATCCATCCCATTATCATCTATAACACTTTTTTCATGTGAGAGGATTCCTGACTCCAATACCCTGCCTTGGTATCATTCTAACTGATAAAACAACAACAATGCACAGACGCTTCTTTATGCATTGTGTTCACCAAAAAGCCATTTTTGTTCCCTTTGTGACAGTGCATTGTTAGCAAAGACAGATGAAGTTTAATTCCTGGCCTTCATTACAGTGAGCATTTGTGGATGTCCTGGATGCTTGTTTTATTAATAATTGTATGCATTATACTCAACAACAGAGATGAACAAAAAAACTGTACAAGAATATCAATTATATTCAAACGGCTTTGATAGGTATGGTGTAGAATTAAGAGGAAAGTCTTCCCAAAAGAGCTCATTGTAACAGCAGCTGAGGACTAAACATGTTGGTGGGGGGTTATTTCAAAAAGCGGAGTGTCCCTTAATAGGGAAATCTGGGAAAGTTACTAAATAACCCTTAGATAACCTTCTGAGAACTAAGACTTTTCATGTTTATATACACATTGGATGCAATTCATCTTTTATTACTGGCATATCAGACATGTACAGACAATAACTGTTGAAGTACATAAATTAAATTATTTTTTCAGTTTGAAATGCCTCTGAAATTTTAAGTCCATTTTCCTACTTGTGAAAGTGTTGTTCACTACATCATTTGAATATGATGTTCACTACATCATATGGAGGGGTCCCAACCTCTTCACACTGTCCAATCACAGTAGCTGAAATGCCACTGAACCGAATGTTGTAATTGAACCTGTTGACAGCAGGTGCCTTCTGGATGGTGAAACTAAATCAATCTGGCAACCCTGGATTCAGCGCACCGTCTGCCTCCCCATTCACACTCGCACTCACTCACTCACGCGCTCCCACACGCACACGCACGCACACACGCCCTCCAACCCTGCCAGCCGCCTCACATCCATCTTCACACTCTCCCGTTCATATTTATTTGTTTATGCTAATTAATTCTGCATCCTGGAAAATAGAAACACGCTGGAAAAGAAACGGAAAAAAGGCAACCACAACCAGGACGGAAAGAAAAGGATTATTATTCATTTCTGAATGACGGGCGGCCGGTTCGACTTCGACGATGGCGGCACTTACTGCGGCGGCTGGGAGGGCGGGAAAGCGCACGGGCACGGCGTGTGCACGGGGCCGCGCGGCCAGGGAGAGTACAGCGGCGCGTGGTCCTATGGCTTCGAGATAGTCGGTGTGTATACATGGCCCAGCGGCAACACGTACCGGGGCTACTGGGCGCACGGCAAGCGGCATGGGCTCGGCGTGGAGCGTAAAGGACGCTGGGAGTATCGAGGTGAGTGGAGTCACGGGTTCAAGGGCCGCTACGGAGTCCGCCAGACCCGGGAGTCACCTGCCAGGTATGATGGCACCTGGAATAACGGATTGCAAGATGGATACGGGGTGGAAATTTACGAGGATGGGGGTGAGTCCATAATTAGGACTGATGTCTTATATCTATATAATTGCAGCTTTATATATAATGAGTAATACGTTAGGTGTAAAGTATAAAATTAGGGTTATGGGTTAAGGTTCTGGGATGGAAGGGTCAGGGGTTCAAGTTTCAATGCCACCAAGCTGGCGCTGTTGGGCCCTTGTGCAAGACCCTTAATCCTGTCTTCTAAATCCTCCCCTATCCTCTCCTCTTCTATCCTACACTCTACTCTCCTGTACTACCATATCCTGTCCTATCCTTGCCTATCCTACCCTATCTGATCTTATCCTTTCTGACCCTCTCCTCTCCTGTCCTACTCTATCCTATCTGATCCTTTCTGATCCTTTCCTACCCTCTAGTCTCCTGTACTACCCTGTCCTATCCAATCCTATCCTATCTGATCCTACCCTTTCCTCTCCTGTCCTACTCTATCCTATCCAATGCTATCTTACCATATCCTGTCTAATCCTACTCTCTCCTCTCCTGTCCTACCCTTTCCTATCTGATCCTACCCGATCCTATCCTTTTCTTTTCTGTTCTACCCTACCCTCTCCTCTCCTGTCCTATCCTTTCCTATATCCTATCCTCTCCTATCCTATCCTCTCCTATCCCTTCCTGTCCCATCCAAGCTTATCCTTAAGATGGAGCAAGATGGATTTAAAGGTGGTTGAAAGTCCCCCATGTCAGTCCTGGTGGCCCAACATTAACCCACTGTAGGTTTTGGGGCTTTGGCATTAGCCCAGTATACATTTTGTCCCTAAGTGAATATCTGATTCAAAAATTTCAAGATATGATATCTTAAAAAAATCAACCTGTGTTTTTTGTAGTAGTAAATATAAGTTCATGTCATTTTAAGTAAAGTAAATGGTTAAATACTACCCACATAAAACAATTAAATTAAACCTTTATTATATCGGTAATGTGAACATTAGACTAAAATCTATTAGAAAGGTTAATCTACAAAACGTAAATGAGTTATAAAGAAGGTTAGACTGTATGTTAAGTTAAAAAATGATTGATCCAGAAATCAAAGAGCATTAGTTAAAATTCATCAGAATAGGCTGAATAGAGAGTTGGAAGGTAAATAGCCTTCAATACGCAGGAAGATATGGTGCAGTGTGAAGTTATAATGAATTCTGTTTTGCATTAAAGTAAATTTACAAAATAGCACATTACATGGTGTTGTTTTTCTTTTAAAAGTAATTATGCATAGGCTAATTGTAAATTAGATGATATTGTAATTGTATCTGATTAAGTCATCAGATTAAAAAATATTTAACTGTGCTTAAAGCAATTTAAAGTGAAACCCTCATAATATGGTTACAGTGTTTTACTTTCATGTTGCTAATACGAAGCACAGTTGCAGTGATGAATCATTAATTATAGTGCCAAAATTCACAGCTTTGAGGGGGTGGAAACAAGTGAATACTTCTAGAGCACTAGGTGAAGAGTGACAAGTAGAAAGATCTAGAAAAGTGAGAGGGTTGAGCTGAAACTGCAACATCAAGGTGTCAAACATCCATCTGTGAACTCAGAAAGGGATTTTTTTTTTTTTCAAAATGAATGCAATGAGTGAATCTGAAATAAGATGCTCTGAGGATTCATTGATATATAAAATGATGCCCTGTCTGACACAGAGATACAGAAACATGTCTTTTAATACCATATTTCCATAATTATCATGAACTATGATGAAATTCTAGACACTTTCTTGTTTTATAGGTACATATCAGGGTCAGTGGATGGGTGGAATGCGTCATGGTTATGGCGTAAGACAGAGCGTCCCATATGGCATGGCGATGACGATTCGCTCCCCTTTGCGAACTTCTCTTTCATCCCTACGAAGTTTGCAGAGCAATGGTGCTGTGCTGCTGCAGGACGAGGCCTCTAACGTGCCGGCCAATGCACGGGGTGGCTTCGTCTTAAATGTTTTTGGTGAGAAGAAAAAACATCCTTTGGTCCGACGTGGATCACTGTTTGGGAGTCTTCGTCAGCTACGTAAGTCTGAATCGAAAAGTTCGATTTCAAGCAAGCGCAGCTCGACACGCAGTTCCGCCATGAGCCGAATCAGCTCGAGCGATGCTGAGGATGAAGACAAGACAGACATCGAGGACAATATTGACACGGAGGACAAAATTGATGCCACAGTCACTGAGTCCTATGCAGGCGAGTGGAAAAACGACAAGCGAAGCGGCTTTGGCGTGAGCGAACGCTCCGATGGCACCAAATATGAAGGGGAGTGGGTAAACAACAAGCGCCACGGATACGGATGCACTATTTTTCAGGACGGAACCCGGGAAGAAGGGAAGTATAAAAGTAACACACTGGTTCGAGGGATAAAGAAGCAGCTCATTCCACTGAAAAATCCTAAAACCAAAGAGAAAGTAGACAGAGCTGTGGAGGGAGCAAGGAGAGCCGCCAACATTGCCCGAGCCAAAGTGGAAATTGCTGTATCAAGGTAGGTGGCATCCTGAGGGTAGCATACAAGTCTCGTTTTATTCCACAGTGTTATAGTTCTTACATGAGACTCCACAGAAATCCTTTGCTAATATAACAAAAGATCATAGGGGTGGCTACTGACTGGTTTTACACTTGGGATTCTTATTTAGAGACCGAAACATTGTGAGTCCAACCCATGCAACTAACCAGCCATTTTTGGCAGTAAGTGAGTACAATTATGTCACAGTGATCCATGAGTAGGAATCAGAGAGAATGGCTCACTAATTTCACTAATGTCCACCCGCTGTTTCAATACAAGCTTAATTTTTTATTTGTAATATCATCACACGCAAGCAGAAAATACAAACAGGTAGGAATTAACGTTGTGGCTGGCGAACTGAAGAAACATTGGACCTCTCACTGCTTCTTGAATCACTTGTTCCCAAAAAATCACAGCTCCATTATAATCACATACATACAAAATCAATAATCATCCATTACTTTCGTACTACCTAGAGCAAACAGGGTTTGGGGGCCTAGTCTTCTCCGCAAAAGGCCAGTGTGGGTGCAGATAAAACAGAACAGTGCAGTTATTGTTCTTTGAGAATTCTTCAGACATCATATGGCTAACTTAGTGGTAGTTTGAGCAGATGACAGGCAAGTGCCTTTATGCAAAGGCACAGGTTAGCTGTAACCCCCCTAGATTGGTAGCTGTTGTGTAATAGAGGATACCTAGGTAGTGGCTAAAATTATATATAAGTACCTACTTTCATTTCACGTAATTGTCAGGGAACCACTGAAAAGGAAAAAAAATCTATTATTACTGTTATTGTAATTATTGCTGTCCATCCATTATGCATCATGTACCGCTTGTCCTTCTGGGGTGTGGGGGAAGACGGAGCCAATTCCTGCCAAATTTTGGTGAAACAGAGGAAACCCACGCAAGCACAACAAGAACATGCAAACTTCAAACAAAGTATCCCTTGGCTTTTAATTATTATTATAATTAATATTATAAAATAAAAGTTTTGTTATTTATATATAAACCACACAACTCAGATTGAGGCCGGCACAGTGGCGTAGTGGTTATCATGTTTCCTCACAGAAAGAATGTCCTGGGTTTGGAAACAGGGTTTCTGTGTGAAGTCTTTCATGTTCTCCCTGTGCTTGCATGGATTTCGTCTGGATACTCCAGCTTCCTACTACAATCCAAAGACATTCAGTCACTCACTGCCTACTAGGGGAGGCTGGAGCCAATCTCATCCGACCCCGAACTGCTCTCCAGACCATCGCACGGCCAACACATACACACAACCATTCACACTCACACCTAGTTGCAATTGGGAACAGCCAATTAGCCTGACGTGCATGTCTTTGGACCGTGGGAGGGACCTGAAGGAAATCCTCACACGCACGGGGAAAATATGCAAACTCCACTCAGAAACGCCCAGAACCTTCTTGCTGTGAGGCGGACGTGCTAACATGCCAATTAGGCTAATTCGCTGTTCCAAAATTGAGTGTGAATGCTTGTGTGTGTTGGTCCTGCAAAAGGGCTGGAGCTATTCGCCCAGAGTCAGTTGAGTTAGGCTCCAACCTCTCCATGACCATAGTAGGATTAAGTGGCTCGTCAAATGAATGAATGAATGAATGAATGAAGTCAGTTTGGACTTTGGATAAAAGAATCCGTCCAACAAATAGACATTAAAGCATTTTGTTTTCCCATGTGAAACTTTGAATAGTTTGGTCTTTTGTCATTTGATCGTATATAATTGTGGGAGTTTGCCTTATTGTATCTTGTGTCAGATCCAAAACCAGTGTCTACATTACAATAGCATTTTATAGTCATGGCCTTAAATGACCTTTCGATTAAAGCAGACTAAATACATTAACAAAAAAAACAACGTCACACATGCAGTGATATACTGCAAACAATTGTAAGAAAAAGTTAGTATTCAAGAGGCAAAGGATATTTCTGTGGGACAAAGTATTGTTTAATTTTTAAGTGACAAGTTAATGACGTTTAATTAGCTAATTAGCCATTATTACCAGGAATTCAGATGTTATATTCCATCAGCTATAAAGCTTTCACTAAGCAGTGAATATGTAATCATTTTAACAGATTTGGGGATTTGAGGGAAGTGTATACCTTATATAGCCATTGGATTGACGTCAGCGTGTTTCTGCGCTGAAATGGGCTGGTGATCTGTCCAGGGTTTACCCCACCCTCGCACAGAGTCTGCTGAGATGGGCGCCAGCCTCCCCACAACCCTAATTAGGATTAGTTGGCTTAGAAAATGAATTAATTAATTAATTTTGCTTATATATTAATCATTAACTACACAGAACCAGCTAATGAGGGGTTGTTTTTGTGCACTTTTTACCACCTGATCCTTCCACGGATTTTGTTTTTTGCACTGCACTCTGTAAATAGAGTCTGGCAAATCTCTAAAAATGTAAAACAAATGTCTCAGATACATTAGGTTACTGAATCAGCTCAGTCAAGATTTTTACAAATGAGAATATTTTTTGGCACTATGCTCAAACTGTGCTGATTTTATATGAATTTTATGACTAAATAATGAATTTTATACTATTCCAGTATCTCAATATGTAATTTACATTTCATTAGTGCACTGCATATTAATGATATTCAATATATACTATATTATGGTTTATTTTATATGTTCATTCCTTTATTCATTCATTCATTGTTCATACTGCTTAAGACTCCTAGGGTCACGGGGAGGCTGGACCCTATCTTAGCCGACTCTGAGTGAAGGCAGAGTATACACTAAACAACTTGCCAGTCCATAACAGGGCACCATTCACACTCGCAATTTTGAATAGCCAATTAGCCAAATGTGCATGTCTTTGTACTGTGGGAAGAAACCAAAGTACCCAGAAGAAATCCACTCAAGCACGAGGAGTACAGAGCTGAGCCCAGTACTTGAACACAGGATCGTCTTGCTGTGTGTTGGATGTGCAAACCACTACACCACCATGCTGCCCTTACTTTATACAGTGCTATTCCATATCCGCTAATTCGGTAACCACAGTTTTAGTTATGTGTGATTTAATACAGCTTGAGAATGTTAAGCAGAAAGTATCCTATTCACTTGAGAGCGGGGGAGAGACAAACCACATTTACATATACATAACTTTAATACAATATATTGCTATATTTGTTTTATTTAATTGTTAGGTATTAGTCTTGATGTCTCATTACTTGCAAATTAAATTTTGCCATAGCTACGTATGTTTGTTGTTCGCTACACTCCAGAGTCTTGAACATATCATCTGAGGATATGGAAGCACTATATTGCTAATTATAATGTATAGTGTAACTATTTTATCAGTTAGGTAGCTGGCTACCTGCTTTGTTTGATATTAATTGGAATAACATCATATCCACAGCCACTGAAGTATGAGAAACTTTTAGCAATTTTATTATTTTATTTAAATGCTAAATATAAATAGACACATCATTTTTGATTTTGTGGGACACTTGGCTCATGTGCTTTCCTGGCAAAATAAACCTGATAAAACCAGCAACCTGGATCTGAAACTAAAACCAGTTCTAATAAGGGTTAGGTAAAGTGAAAATAAAAAAGCTTGTTTTTTTCCCCCACATGAACATGTGTCGAACCTGTGGAGTTCCACAGTTGCTAAATGAGCAGTAGTAAAATCTTGAAATATGCAATCTGAAAATTCATGAGTAGAGGAAATAAAAAAAATACATTCTCAACATCAAATGCTGTCATTTGAAATGTTCTTGATTTTTACTCCTCTATTTTTGTTTTTCTTTACTCACGGATAAGCTGATGTAATATGTAAGTATTAGGATTCTGCTCTAATTAAAACCAAAAAATAAAAATAGCAATCCATTGACTTGCTATTGCACTTCGATTTTCTCATACTTTAACTTTAGCCAAAACTAAATCACCCTTGCTCATCTTATTTGCATTTTCTCCCTTTCATGTCAATGAGAAGCAAGTTGCTGCTGCATACAGAGGATTTCCCTAAAAAATACTTCTGAGTGCACTGATATTATGCTAAAGTAGCACCTATCCTATGCCCATGGATAACGTGATACAAATATGCAAAGTTAGCATGATTATTTGTAAAAGCTCCAGGCTCTGTGAGAAGCTTAAGAATCTCTTCGACTTGTAACAAGAAGAAATCAGTTTCAAGCGAAGTGTCTTCTATGCTGAGTATTTACTGTAAAAAAAATCTTCATACTTTGATTGATAGGGGCAACAGGGGAGTGAGGTAATCAGCCAGGTAATATGATTAATCCTGTTTATTGTGTACACGCATATATACACACACACACACACACACGCACACACACACAGAGCAAATAGTGTCCCACATGGTTTCTTATAGCATGCACACAGTGCTTTACACCACATTAAATTATGAGTTGCAAAAAAGAATGACATGTGTAACTATAGAACAGTATGTGCAAATGCACTGTACAAGCTGGGTGTGTGTGTGTGTGTGTGAGAGAGAGAGAGAGAGAGAGATTGTTTGTGTGTGTGTATGTGTATGTGTCTGTGTGTGTGTGT
>JBCNYG010000023.1:13142178-13181550 GCA_039654305.1 Porochilus rendahli | reverse complement strand
AGCAAGACAGTAAAACATTACATAATTCAGTTATCAAGTATTTTATAAAAGGATCCATCTTGACCACTTTTCCTAGTATGAAGCTTATGGAGCGGTCCACATAATAGACATGGTTGTAGTGTTCTTGGACTAGTAATATGGCAGCCAGCCTGGGTTGGCTGCCTTCACCTCTGAGCGGGGTGATTGGCCGAGTGCTTAATCCAGTTATTTTTAGATCAGTGTTTCCAGCCTACTCTTCTTCCCTTCCACTCTGTAGCCATTAGGCTTCTTTAGAATCTTAATTGACAAAAGAATTCGATCACTTATACCTTACATCATGCAGGTAAACAAATGGGTGTATAACATCCAATAAAATTTTATCATATCTCTAGAAATCTAGAAAACAAATCTGTGACTAAAATGTTTTATTTTAAGCTGTGTGTCACACTATGGAGCCTTTGTCCCACCCATTTCAGTTTGTGGTTATTACTGTGGGAAGTTCCAATGTAATGGGATAGACCGCTGAGCAATGTTCTGGACTTTGTCCCTATGTCCCTTTCTTTTATCACAATGTGCCTAGACACAATGTGATGACATCATGGTGACATCACTTACTGTTAGGCATTAAACCCTCTCTGTGACACCCCTATTGATTGACACACACTCTCTGACATCATCACCAACTCATTGGCTTACACTTTGACATCACCTCCTACTGATTGATCTACACACACTGTGATGATTTCATATATAGGGATGCTACCACACTTGGACAGCTTTACACACTGTTCCTAGTTAAAATATATTGTCCACTTTTGTGAGTGTATGTTTATGACTTTGACAATAAACTTTTTTGGGTTGAGTGAATATCTGTGGTTCTATTATAGCTGTACATTAACAGCTATCTGCCCTTATTCCCTAGTAAGTGCCCTTGGTCGTGCAGTCAGTATACATTATAAGTGAGTGACCATTTCGAATACAACCCTGTTTTTCTGCTTTTGCTAGTTATAGACACTGTTAAGGTCTGAAACACAGATTTATTTCATTTAATCAAGTTTTAAAAGGTTAAAAATATATTTAAGCTCTTTTTATTAAGCAGAGAAAGTCACAAAGTGCTCGTCAGACATAATAAACACAAGGACTGCCTGAGCGCGTGCAAAAATGGCTTCATCCGCTCTTTAGAAGTGCCCTTGTTAGAGTCTGAAATAAGACAATTGCACACTCTATGTAGTTCACTTCACATATCA
The DNA here is from genome assembly GCA_039654305.1 of Porochilus rendahli. Lineage (NCBI taxonomy): Eukaryota > Metazoa > Chordata > Actinopteri > Siluriformes > Plotosidae > Porochilus > Porochilus rendahli. The sequence goes on along the minus strand of JBCNYG010000023.1, from coordinate 13,180,324 downwards.
TACTAGGTGATTTATACACGGTTTGACTGGCTCCTTCCTGAAGGAACTAAGTCTGACCTAATGTATACGTCATACCGGAAATGTGGTTTTCTTTTGTTTATACAACCTTATCCAGTAATACATTATTACAGTAGTACATTAGTTATACACTTTATTTTATAAAATTCTTAATGAAACAATTCTGGGCAGTTTGCGTGGTTGAAGTTGTGAGTTTGGTGTATAAACTGAAAATGTCACTGGGGGAATAAAATGTGCGTTAGTGTTATGCACGTGACAGGACAGCCTTATTGCGTCAAAAAAACATAAGAACCAATCATATTCCGATATGCAAATACAGGCCATTACAGAAGAGTATAGAAAACCTGTTCATGGTAACACCGTTGTATCTCGTAGTAACGTAGGGAAGCTGAAGTTGAGAAGATGACGGACTGTATGTGTCGGGGCTGTTATGCAGGACCCGGAGCTTCACTGCATTACATCCCAAAGGATCCAGAGATACGACAGAAGTGGATCGATTTCATTTACAAGAACCGCACGGCGCCTAAATTAAAAAACCTGGACCGTATAAGGATCTGCAGCGCTCATTTCACAGAGGACTGTTTCACCAACTACCGGCAGAAAATGATGGGCTTCGGTAAAAGGCTCATCCTTAAACCTAACGCTGTCCCCACTGTAGCTGTACAACTCGAGATCACAGCACCGAGCAGGACCCGACGGGTAACAACCCTTCATCTGATTAATTCAGCCTCATAGAAATAACAAACACTTCACTACCGACTGTATAAATCTCTCTCTCTCTCTCTCTCTCTCTCTCTCCCCACTGACGCACTACGCGAGCGCTCCGACTGTCAGCTCCTGCATGAGCCCGTTATTTGTTCAGAGCCCGAACACTCATACACCTCCGTATGCACTTATTTATAACTTTCTGTAGCGCCAATCTGTATCTTTTATGAAATTTTATGAAATTGGTTCCAAATAAGTTTTTAATATTCATAACGTCGCTTTACTAAACGTCCACTTCGAATCTTAACGCCTTAAAGCGCTTCCGTGACGTCGTGTCAAAATAAAAGTCCTGCGCGTGCACCTTCGGCTGCGGATTATTTTTTAGGGGATGTGTCATTTTAGGGTAATTGTAATTTTTACAAATTAGGGGCACAGGGAGGCTGGCGTCCATCTCGGCCGACTCTGAGCGAGGGCAGAGTACAGAGTGGGCAGTGGTGGGCCTTAGTGGTTAAGACGATGGGTTACTGATCCGAAGGTCAGCGGTTCAATCCCCACTTTCACCACTGTTAGGCCCCTAATCCTCGATGGATAAAAGCGTCTGCCAAATCCTGTAAATTTAATGTAGATCATCGAAGGCAGCGCATCTGACGGCAACTCAATAGTTACTCTTTACAAACAAAGCAATGGTTCTTTTACTTTCACACAGTGAGAGACATGGCTGGCCTTTGATAACCCACTTAGCTGCACTTGGGGAACAGCAGTGACAACTGGGTGATAATGGGTTTTTTATTTATTTATTTATTTTTACAGTATATATTTCTATAAAATAGACAATTAGACTTATTTTTTGATACAGACTTTTGCTGAACTCAGTAAGTATATACAGGTTTACAGTATGAAACATCATAATTAAGAGGTTTTTTTTTAATCTTGGCAATCAAGAACAATGCAGCTTGAGAGTAATAGCATTACAAGTATGATATGCAGTCATGGTACGATATATTTGGTTTTAAAATGTTTGATTTGCCGATGTGAGCAGCTGGTTTTTTTCTAAGCTTTTTGTGTGAAATGTTGCTAACAGGCGCTTCACACAATTCCTTTCTAATACTTTACACAGTTTCCTCCAGGATCAATGAAGTATTCTGATTCTGATTATTTAGTGTTAAAGTACACTCGTACTTTAACACTAAAGTGACGAGTGGCCTCGTTTGATGCTTGTTGTCTTAAGAATGTCATCATCATTCATCATTTATTTTCTGATATGTGCCGTCAATGTTCTTGTGTTGCCATGGAAACAGCAAACTAGCAACACTGGGATTTCAGCTTGACCCCTTTTATCAGTATCATGTGTTCTGTGTTTCAGTTGCATGTTTCTATAGAAACAGATTATTCCATTGCGCTGTAGAATGGGAGACCTGAAAATGTGACATTGTAGCTGTATACTTTTTATATGAGGCTACTTGGTGGTGGACAGTGGATAGTTAGGTTTAGGGTTAGATAAATTAAGATAGATAGACTAAAATATGATGTAAATATATATTTTAAAAGTCAGTGCTTAAGAATATACAGTTAAAATTTTTATATTTAAATCAAGAAATAGTGCTTAAAGCTCTGGGTGCAAGTCCAAGGGTGGTAGCACCCCTCTCTGCGACATCATGACAGATTATGTAGGTCAAACCGCAGGTGATGATGAGGTCACAGACAACAAGAGACAAGGAAATAGAGGGACACACTGTGTGCACAGAGAAATGCAGGCTTCTTTTCCCAAAGTGGAATGCGCATGATCCAGTGGGTTGATCCTTCAGATCCCAGCCTGTCCGGTTCACATTGTGCACTGCTGGTGCTGTTGTTAAATGTTATTTATTTATTTATTTTGTGTTGCTGGGCTTATGGAGAGGTGCTTTGTGAGGCAATTGGTGAGCTAATGACACCAAAATCTTAGTTTCGACCTCTTGGTTCTTAACAGTTCAGTCTTCACAGTCATGTCTTCATAGACCATGTTCTTCTGAAGGAGGCGACTCCTGAAGTGGACCCTGCCTTCACCCAGTGTCGGCTGAGGGAGGCCTCCCTGTGACCCTTGTAGGATTAAGTGGTTCGGCAAATTAGTGATGAGTAAGGGAGTAAATATAAAGTGTTATGATTCTGTCTGGTGACTGTTTTTGTTTTTGGACTTTAGGAGAAAGTGGAAGAAACAACGGCTGAAACACGCTTGTGCCCTTTGTGTCAAAGACATCAGAAGGACATCGAAACCCTTTCTTTGCACCTGATTAAAAAACACAGCGTACATCCAGCGTGTCTCGATAATCTACTCATCACTGTTAGTATTTTAATATTACTCTTTTTTTCTGACCCAAAAATATGTTTTTTGTTTCGTTTTTTGCTTTTAAGACCAAGAAGCCAATATACTGCATATTCCAGACTACAGGCATGAGTTTTACCTATTTTATATGCAAGTCCATGTGATACAATATTGTTTATTGGCTTACAATACATCTGGCAAAAAATGTGGAATCACTTAGATGATGTTAATCCTATTTTTTTAAATGTTATAACAAATAAATAAATCAAAGTATGAATCAGATCTATTTTTGTTTAATAGGTTTATATTCTGACTTTGTGAAACATCTCAAACGATTTAAGTTATTCATTCATTAAATCATTTTCTGAAGTGCTTAATCCTAATTAGAGTCATGGGGAGACTGGTATCTCAGCCAACTCTGGGTGAGGGCAGAGTACACCCTGGACAGCTCGCCAGGCCATCGCAGAAACACGCTGACGGATATGCAGCCTACTCTTGACGAAAATCAGCAATGGTACTTTTACATGCCTTCAACCATAGACAGTGAGAGACATGGCCTGCATTTGATAACCCAGTTAGCTGCACTGGGGGACCGCAGTGACAACCCGGGGAAAGCGGGGCTAGAACGCCCGACCTTCGGATTAGTAATCCAGCACCAAAAATATATAACATATCTTAACGTTAAGGAAACATTATAGAATCAACAAAATAAAAAAATCACAATTAGTACTTTGTTTCTTCTTGGGCCTGAAAAGTTTCTCTTTAGCCCACTGAAACCTTGTTTTTCTTCTGGTGGGTGTACATGCAGGTTTCCCTTTGGCTTTTCTGTATGTAAATCCCATTTCGGGTACTCTGGTTTCCTCATACAGGCCAAAGACATGCACTTTAGGTTAATAGCCTGCCTGTTCCAAATTGCCCAAAGGTGTGAGAGTGAGTGTTGATGGATGGATATGTGTGTGTGTGTGTGCTTCCCTGCAGTGGTCTGGTGAGCTGTTCAGGGTGTACTGTGCATTTGCCTGTGTTGGCTGAGATAGGCACAAGCCTCCCCTCAACCCTTGTAGGATTAAGTGACAAATATATATATATGTATACACATACATACATATACATACACATATCATAATTTAATAAATACTGAAAAGTTTATTTGAGCAAAGTAAACTCACAGTACTTGCACTATTACCACAGCTCCAGCTCAATAATAGAAAAGAAGCATGGATGTAAAACTGATAGTCCTTTCTCTCTTGTATTTTAAGGCACCTTACGCAGGTCATTCTACTGACACCGCCTCAGAATCCAGTGCACACTATATCAGTAAGTTTAAGCATTTTCCATCACTAAGCATTCCCATATATATATATACTGTTGCGATTCAGACTCATGGAAATTACTTATAGCATTGCTTTTTATCAGGAATTAACATAAAACATTTCTATCCTTGAAAGATGGCACATCACAGCGGACGTCTTCAGAAAATACAAAGTGTTCTTTATTATCAGCCCAACAAGACAGTTCTTCTCAGGGAAATGATGCAAGGGATGAATTGGAAGTAGGGAACACAGGAAGTAGTGGTGACACAGAAGCCTCGGTAAATGATGAGAAATCCAATGCTAAAAGTAATGGTGCAGCTGATGGCAATATTAAATGCCCTTTCAAGTGCCACACATGTCTGGAATTCTTTAACCAAAAGTCAGCAAGTAATGTACCCTGTAATTCAGCCACTATTTTCCAAAAGATTGCCGCAGGAACAGGGAACGATGGAGATTCCTCAACCTCTCTTCTTACTCCCCCTTATGTCTCTTCCAAACCGTACCAGTGTGATGTGTGCCATGTCTCCTACTTGTATGCCTTCGGCTTGGAGAGTCATCGCAAGTCTGTACTGCACCAGAGTCGTACCAGGAAGGCTGAAAATACTGCATCTAATTTCAAAACAAATACAGAAGGCAGAATCACAGTGGCAAACCTGCCAGGCACCACAGTGGCTAATGCCACCCAGTTAATTTTTGCCAAGGCCTGTAATTGTAAGACACACGCAGAGAGGGTTCAGCCAGCAGCCTCGTTGCTTCCCAATCCAGGTGCGTCAACTCAATCCGTACCTTCTGTCGTCTCGCTCCTAACATTATGTCCAAACTCAGTTCCACACACCATTATCCCATCTGCTTTTCCTACACCTGGGACTTCAGGTGCTCAGTTAATGCCTCAAACTCAAATGCTAATGCCTCTTATTGTGAATGGGCTCCACACCCAAAGTCCATCCCCAGATAGCCCTCAACAGGTTTTGCAACATGCTGTGCCAGTCCTTCATCTCTGCTCAGCACAGCATCCTCAAGCACCTTGCACAAGTGATGCCCAAAGTCAGTCAGGAGACTCCAGCACATCTACAAAACCTTTGGAAAGGAATGCAGCTGTTGGTGGGGTTGGAGTAAAGCTGAAAACTGAAATTAAAGAGGAGCCTTGTGATGAACCTCATGAGGTGACACCCTGTGCATCAGACGCTATCAGTCAGCAGGGTTCAAAAGAAGACTGTACCAGTGTGCGGGATGAAATTAAGAATAACAACAAAATGTGTGATGACAAACAGAAGAGCAAAGCCAAAGGCGTGAGTGTGGGAGGGGATACAAAAAGACAACATTCTGACGTAAAGAAAGCCTCAACAAGCAAAGACAATCAGAGTTCAGATGTTACCAAATGCAGTCTTACAAAATGCAGCTCCTCCCATGCTAAACGTACCAATCCTTGTTCAAGCTTATCCTGCGGACCTCCAGTACTAACAGAGTTTCAGTCGCAGGTCCTGTGGGCCTTTTTTGAGTCGCGAAATGAGGCTGATTCTGAAATTCCACCAAGAGAAGACTGTGAAGCCCTTGGCAGGGTTGTAGGATTAACGGAGGATGAGGTACAGAAATGGCTAGTGGATACCCATCATAACAAATTCAAGCATCATGCAAATGTACCGTCTCATTATAAGAGACAAGGAAGCACCGAAGACGACGAAGACACTCTAGTGATTGACGAAAGTGGTGGAATGGTTCTCCGATCCGCTACGGATTTCCTTTCAGAGGAAGAGGATGTAGACAATGAACAGACCACAGTTGATAAAAAGAGAAAGAAGGGCAAGGATGAGGATGATTCAGAGGAGTTAGGAGCCACAAAATGCAGATTTCTTCCTTCATTCAGAACAAGCTGATCCTTATTCAGGCAATTAGTAATATTAAAGTTATTCAGCCCCTCATGTGTTGTTGGTCAGTGTTTCTGACAAATACCGAGCTAAAGCTCAAATTTCATAACCTCAGGGTCAGAAGTCATTTCCAAAATGTTCTAAACATTGCTGTGGTGTCTTATAATGCATGATCCACTTGGTCCTGTTCTGTTTTGGGAGCTGATTGATTTGATTAACTTTTTTACTTACCACCTCTGCAGCTTTTGTTTTTGTATTATGTTATTATGTACAGCATATTCACTATGTTCAATCATGTATACATATTAAAATAATTCTTTCTACAAAGTGTAGATTAAAATCTTTTGCTATTTATACTACACACGCTTGTTCTTGTTGTTGCTATATCACTTTTGGGCGTAGTTTTATTCTCTATATACAGTAGCAGTGAGCAATAAATAAAACCAAAAGGATTCATAATGCTGTTTTGGCCATGACAGCAGTCCTGGGGTATATCATTAAATATCCATGAAAACATTACAAAGAATTACATTTCATCATCATACAACGTTTAGTTCTGATTCACTAATTTGATTGGATGAGCCATGTCCTTATAGTATAGCGGTGCTGGAAGGTGTAACAATTTATATTTCATTTAACTGTGTTCACCACATAATTTTCCATTAGTGTTAGTTCTAAATTGTTATTAGTGACATCGACATGGCAAACAATATAAATTTACCGGAAGAACCTTTAACAAGAATGTACAAATCAATGTAAGCTAGCTAGGGAACTAGCCGGTAGGCTAGGAAAATAGTGTGGCCTCTTAGGGATCTGTTACCCAATCATTTTCAATATACTAAATTAGTGTTTATAAGGAAAAAATCTTAAGATGAGTCTCTCTGGCTATTGTTGTCACCCTAGGTGTCTTCCATTTATTAGTTGTTATTAGTGTACTACTAGTACACTGTATACGCAGTTGTCTGTTTTATGCCCTGACATTCCAGATGGACTATAAGTGACTTTTTTCTATTTCCATGCTACGTCACAAGCTCAAAAGCTCCTGAGAGAGAGTGTGCCACCAAACAAAAACAGTCCGCACTCATAAAGTGTTAATACTATAGTTTAAGGGTGACTGACCATAGCGCTCATGAGCTACACCGGGAATATTCTATATGGTAGCACCGGTAAGAGGTGCCAGTTTTCATTTGTCATCCACATTGTGTGTGCTATGGTGCAGAGTGACTCCAAAAACCCTCCTCCATTGTAAATTAAAAAAAGGTTAAAGATAATCAAATTGTTATTTGCACACATGAAACTTAACGATGGAGCAGAGGTCGTGCTGAGGTCTGCTGGTAGCCCAACCCCAACTTGAACACCTTGAGCTTAAAGAACTCGATGTGCAGTTTCAGTAAGATGAGCTGTATGTGCCGTCGCTCCAAAGTTCTCTGGAAGTGCCGAGGGAGATATTTCCGGATGAGGTGACCTTGTTGCGTGGTGACGGGTGGCTGGCCTGTTCCCAACCTCCCCCATAGTGATATTTTTTCTGTGAGGTTACCTTAAATCACGGGTGTTTACTCATCGACCCCAAACTCTTGAAGCCCTGAAGGTTGCCATTCAGCAGGAGTTCACTGCTGTTCCACCCATCATGGCCCGTCAAGCCTTCAAAAATCACGTCCAGGTGTGTATAGACAACGACGGCCACTATTTGGAGGATAGCATCATCAAAACATGATGTATAAAAACTACTGTATATTTTTTTCAATTACATTGAAATGTGGGAGCTTTTATTAGGTCATCCTGTATGATAACTTCCTGGAGCACTCTCAAAAGATCACCACTTGCATATAGAACTGATAATATAGTCAGGAAAGGTCATATTCTTCTGATGCTTCTGAAAGAAGAAATCTTTGATGTGATGGTTGAAATTTGTCTTTGAGAAACTTGAACAGCAGTAACAGGTGAAGCCATGAGACCTGACTAATGTGTTCAGAGAAATGGACCAAGAAACGACTTTTCATGAACTGACTTTTCTTTGAGCCTCATGATAAGGCTGATCTTGTAGAGATGACAGTTCATGAGCGAATAGCTCCCAAAGATCAGGATCTCAACTCTCAATCTGCTCCAACATTTTATTTATTCCATATTGTTATGTATTCTGCATTAATTTTATTGTTGCTGCATTAAAAACTATTATCATTGACTCACTGTTTTATAGTTATTTATGTGATAGCTGATCTGGTCACATGAAGTAGCTAACACTGCAACAATGTTGGATGTCTGTGGCCCCAAAAGCACAGACAGTCATGGTTATAACTTTCTAAATGCATGCAGGCTTCATTACTTTTTGGGCCATATTTCATATGTCTTTCAGTTATGACGAATTAATATTTTTAATTAATGATTCATTTTTTAACCGAGTACTTTTCTCTTGACACTAGAGTTCCTTTGCAGAGTGTTAGCACTGCCTGCTGGTGGAGAACTCAATCCATAAGAGGCACAAACTGAAATACACTTAAAAACATCATTAAACACATCAACAAAATATAATTTAATTAGCTATAATTTTTATTTAAACACCCCTATTTATTTTTTCCTGACAAGCTTTAGAAACTTTAAGGTGCACAAATCTATTACAGATCAACTCTGAGCTCTGGAGAGAGCTGCATTGTGTTTAAGGGTTTATGTTATTTACTGAAATATGACATGAAAGCATGGCATCCTTATGAATACATTCAATAAATGCGATGATAAAATTCAATTCAATTCAATTAATGATGAAACAGTTTTAAAACTTTTCCCAGATATCTTAGTCTGGCTGCACATGACTATTAAATTATTACACTATTATTACACACATTATTATGAACATACTGTATATATTACTTTTTTCATCATCATTAATGAATAAAATTAACACGAGTTACAATTATTTCAGAGTACATGAGCTTTAAGAAGTGCTGCGTAGTGATCTGGGCGAAATCTCTGAAGATAGACGTCCATTTTCCCCTTGGTTTTCTGCTCACTACCAAGACCTTCCAAGTCAAAAAAAGGAAGACAGAAAATGTGGTATTAAACTTAAGGAACATCCTGTCACCATCTGATATACTGATATACTGATATTAAGGTGCAGTTATATGATCTTCCCAGCTTTAGTACACTATACTACACAGGGCGGCATGGTGCAGTTTGTGCTTTTTTTTTTGTTCCCTGTGCTTGCATGGGTTTCCTCTGGGTGCTCCAGTTTCCTCCCACAGTAAAAAGATATGCACCTTAGGCTAAGTAACTGTCCCAAATTGCGCCTAGGTGTGAGTGAGTGTGTGAATGGTTGTGAGCGTTGACCCTGCAATGATCTGGCAAGCTGTTCAGGATGTACTCCGCCTTCACCCAGAGTCACCTGAAACAAGCTCCAATTGGCCCTAGTAGGACTAAGTGGTTGAGTGAATGAATGCAGGCATGAATATACTACACAGGAACAGCACAACCTGATCGATATGTATTTTTTTAATGTAATGTCTTAAACTTACTCATATGTGATAAATTTATACATTTAAAAAGGGGGGGATTACCAAACATTTGTTTTTATGCTTCTTTCCAGACCGGAAAGTGGCCATAAATGTTTCCTAACTAGACAACCTGCATCTCTATGAAATTCTGTGGAAGTGATTGTAATTTAAAGTATAATTAAAAAACAGATGAATGCATTGGTAATTATTACTGCATAATGTATAAGACAATTATTAAAACAGGCTTACTAGCCCCGATTCACCTAATTTTTTAGCGGTCGTCTCAATACTCTGCTTTGCAGATGTCATCTCCTCCCCTTCTGAAACAATAACTTCAATCTCTCCCACACAGTATCCGAAATCCGCCTGATCCAGATCAACCCGGACTCTTCTGTCGTCTCCTTCGTTCTCCAGCGCATAAGAACAACGCACGGTGATGAACTCAGCAAAACACTCCAACTTCAAATCCTGCAGCCATTCTTCAAACTCAGTGTGAACAACTTTATCGTCTTCTGTCTGTGAGACGTCTGATGTTTGTTTTGTAAATATGCCCAGGATAGCCATAAGTTCAGCTCTGATCTGAAGCAGATCCGTAATCTCTCTGTAATTTGTGCACATATCCTGTGCTCCTCTTTCTGCATTTGACTGTGATGACATGGGCCGTTTTAGCTCCCAAGATCCATCACGTCTTCTCAGCCAGAAATCTTTTAAGGTTAGTCTGAATTCTGCTGAGTCGAAGTACTGATCTTTAATCTCATACTGACCCAAACATTCAGCTAGGAGGAGAGAAGAGACAGGGATAATGTCAGCTCAAGGTTCCCTACCTGGCCAGTGACGGTCCTGTGGGAGTGATTTTGACTCAAGGTCCGAGTGAGAGTTAATAAAGAATTGTGTAGTAAAAAAGGATTTCATTCACCATCTTAAAAGCTTCATTACTGCAAATGCTCTCATTTGCTGTCATTAAATTGAAAATGAACATATATTTTTTGTGAAATTATAAAATGTCTCACTTATTTGTTTTCTCTGTGAATAAATGGCTTTTTAAGATTTGCAAATCACTGCATTTGGTTTTTATTTACATTTTACACAGTGTCCAAACTACTATTGAATTGGGGTTATGATTTGCATCTTCATGTATTTTTCTATTTTTCCCTTATAACTTTAACTATGAACTTATTTATTTTTACAAGAAAGTATTAATCAATTTTTGTCTGTAGTATATTTCAGGGGTTTTTTTCAGTCTGCCCTTTGCATCCATTACTGCCTAATTATGCAGATTTGGGGGTCTGTGTCTTGAGGTTCAACCTCTCATCTGGCTGATCAACAGATCAATTATTATGCTAACCTTTCACTACTAGTGCCAATCACTGATCACCAATGTACCCAATGGCCAATTACTGATCAGTTGTGCACCCAATAACCAATCAGTGGTCACCAGTGTACCCAATGACCAATTACTGATCAATAACCAATCAGTGGTCACCAGTGTACCAAATGACCAATCACTAATGTATCCAATGAAAAATCACAGATCACCAGTGCACCCAATGACCAATCACCGATCACTAGTGTATCCAATGACCAATCACTGATCACCAGAAACAAATTAACCCATTGACCTACAACTGATCAGAAAATCGTCATGAAACATGTTTTGATATGCAAAGCAGCAAGTAAGGTACGCAACAGTAGCCTTATCACCAAAATCAGGGAACACATCATATGTGAAAACATTTTCAACATCTCCGTTTAAACTAGTACAGCTACCACTGACGATGTTTCTTAGAGTAATTCATGTTTTATATTCCGTATTGTGTTTTAGATTGATGTAAAAACCAAAACAGCATTTAATCTGAAATGTAGTTGGGAGTGAAACACACCTCCAATATTCTTAAGTTTTTGTAGGATGTGTGAGTCACACACAAACTTCCTCTCCACCTCCACGGGCATTACTCTACAACAAATCAAGAAAACGAATATCCTTAACTTAATATTCATTCACATTCATAATTACTACACTTGTTCTCCGCTTATAATAATGATAATGCACTTACTCAAAGCTGTGCGCAATCCCAAAATGCATTTCGGGTGGCTTTTATGCCTGGCTTCCTAGCAAGAATTTCAAAATAAAGGTTCCAAATTGATATTATCAAATACATGAGCATGCAACATCAGCCTTTTATTTTGTGCATGTGAAATTAATTTAATTAGCTCTAAAACTTACATGTGTACATGTACATATCGGTCCCTTAGTAGAATTTATTTGAGGTTTAATAAAATATTTATGTAATAAAAAACATACAGTTAAAGTACAATATAATACAGTTTTGTCTTTGTATTGCACTGACAGTCTATAATTAATAAAGCATTAATATTTAGATTTATATTATTGAAGAATTATAAAGTACCAAAATATTGAAAATAATGGATGGATAGACAGATTGATTGATTGATTGATTGATTGATTGATTGATTGATTGATTGATTGATTGATTGATTGATTGATACTGTAAATAAAGGGATATTATCTAAAACTCTGTAGGTTCTACACACATGAGCAAAAACATAATTATACTAAAAATATGATGCATTATTTATTCTTTGTAGATAATTGTATGCTGACTTTGCATAGGGCCTATGTTGTGTAACCTATGTCATTATTAATGTAATGTACATCAGTATTTGACATGGTAGCGTGGTGGTTAGTACTCTCGCCTCACATTAATAAGGTCCTGGGGTCGAGTCCCCTTGTTGGCAGAGCCATCTGTGTGTGTAGTTTCCATGTTAACATGTACATGCTAAGTGGCTATTCTAAACATACATTGCTAGAGAAAATACAACACTGGTCCCATGTGTCATGGATAGGGAATGTGGAATGTGTAGTGATAGACATCAGTACACAATTTTCTAGTGTAAAATACAGTGTAGGTCAAAATAATTGAAGACAATACAAATACAAATGCTTCCAAATGAATGTTCTTTTTGGAATTTACTGAATAGTTTTAGAGACTGACGTGCTTACAGCTGAACCACCGCAGCCGTTACAGTTATATTTCATTTTCATATATAACTTCAGCAAAACAAATATTTTCATAGGCCTAGGCTGTTAATCAATGCCTTTTTCCAGAGTCGGCTGAGACCCTAGTAGGAATAAATGCTTTTGTGTTTATTGTGTTTGTTGTGAATTTGCATTATTATTTAAAAAAATATTTTAATATATTATAATGCAAATGTTCTTTGTTAGATAATATATTTGTTCATTTATTATTAGCCTCGATTATGTGTAACATCTGCTGGACAAGTTGCTTGGGTAAGCTGTTAATATAGAAACAATGATGTATTAGGAGTGAATAAATATAAAGCTGCGATTTGGAAAGACAGTCAGTGCTGCTATCATAGAAAACTAATCAACAGCTCCTAGCCAACCAGAGTGGAGAGCTGAGCGCTGCGGTAGGGGTATTAATGAAACAGTGAGTGAGTTCAAACTGCACATTGTTTAATGGGCTTTATCAGTTTACTTCATCACTATAGCTGTGGGAGAAAATGCGTCTTGGTTAATGTGTGTGGGCTTGGGGGGGGGCTTTTGTGTGTTTACTATGGGGGGGGAGGGAGAGGGAGAGAGAGGGAGAGAGAGAGAGAGAGAGAGAGAGAGAGAGAGAGAGAGAGAGACAAGGAGAGAGAGAGAAGAAAAACTTTTCAGTGTTGTAGAGCGACAGGAAGCGCTGCAGTGAGTCGTCACCATGCAGGTAAACCCTTACACTAATTGCTTTAGCGTTAATTAAACCACGTTATGGCTGAATTAAACCCAGATCCGGGGTGTTGTCGACTTGATTGCGCTGGGGGAAAAATCGGCGACTAATTGCTGTAGCGTGTTGAATTCTTCCAGTGTGTATTTAGTTCATTTTAAGGAGCTAAATGACCAACTTTTTGTGCCTCGTAGCTCTTTTGTAGCTCCTCGTTTATTATTTTGGGCGTCAATAATTCTACACGACGATGATCAAAATAGTTGTGTTTGTCACTAATGCTGTTGTTGGTGGACGATGAAGTTGGGCATCGAAGGGCAGGGTTGGGATTTTGTTCAGCAATGTAAGAAGGGTAATCAATGGGTATGTAAAAATTTACACACGTCTGTTGGAAGAATGTGAATGCATTAATTAAATAGCTTTAGTCGGAGTAGGCCTCAGTTTCCGGCGGGCGCTGTGCGCTGTATACCCCGCCAACAGGCTACAATATGCGGATAAGGGCACTAATCAAGTCCGCTGCTTTAAATGAGTAGGGGATAAAAGCCTATTTACGAAAATTCAATTAGTGCGTTTGGACTTTGGCTCTGCTTTTTCGGTATAATACCGATCCATATCCCGGTTCGCTACACAATTTATCAGTTTGTGTTTCAACTTAAGCCTTAATTTAAGTTAAAAGACCGCTTTCACAGCTTGATAAGCGATGCATAATTAGTTAGCTAGCCAATTTTGTTTAGTTTTCCTCTAGATGGCTAGGTGAGGTGGCAGGCGTTTTTGGTTCTTATACTTAAATCGTCACGTCCTAACGAAACAATCTTCGTCTTGATCAAAGTTGGGATCGACTAGTGTTTAAAATAGACCGGAATTAGTGCTCCTTACGCGTTAGGGTTCGTAATAATCGAGCTAATTGGAGTGGTAGCTAGCCCGGATAGCTAACCCTGCCAATTGGTTCTTGCTAATGAGGCTGTGGCTTAATTAACAGTATTATAAGGAGTTAACGGACACAGAAGGGCTCCTAAATGAAAGTGGATTACCTAAATTATTTTGTAGGTGTTATTTTTGAGGGCTCTGTCGGACTTGGGTGAGTTATGAGTACTTTTATTTAGGCGTGCAGGACAACTGTATGTAGCACGAAAGCTAATTGGCGTAGCAGATGGACCACTGCAAATGGACTCTCCTGGCATTTCTTTAACAGTTGCATCATACGCCAAAATTTCCCAATTACGACGCAGGCATATCAAACGAAACCGCGCATAATTAATGCTAAAGTAGTGTTTGTAGCTCCGGAGATTATTTAACTGATGGTCAGACGACGAGGGTTTGTTTGTTTATTTATTTATTTTAAAGCGACATTACACTGCAGCAAAATCATCACGATGAGTTTTTGATCTGATTTGCAAGTGAGATCAGTGCTGAAGCCCTTAGATCATCCTCAGTGAATGTTTTTAATAGTTTCAGTCGTTTCCAGAACGTGTACTGTGTTAATCAATCTGTCAGGCTGGATTGTGTCTTATTTACAAGTTCTACTTTGTTGTCGTTCGCAATAAAAAAATGAAACATTTGTGTATTCATGCAGGCATTTATTTATTTGCAGGCATGTGGAGCCATGCTGAGGCATCTAGTTCATTGTAGTGTGCATGTGTGTACATGTTTTTGCCCCAAGCTTATGTTGACCTCTTTACATGTTGTTTTAATGGGATATTAATTGCACTGATCTGTAGGTGGCGGATAATTGGCTGTGTTGTCTTCAATATTCTTTGAGGGGGATAATTGTTCAGGGGATTCGATTAATAATTAGGGTTCTACTTGGAGCCTTCTCTGATAAAGAAACGATTGTAAGTTTTCGAAAATGTGCAATATTGAGGTGTTCGGCATTAACATACTATTTGCGCTTCAGAGTTGTTAAATTCTTGAATCTGATTGGTCAGAATGTCCAGCTCTAGCAGAAGTACTGGCTCTAGATCAGGTTGTACTTTCATTGGGCATGGTTGCCTTGTACCATGCCCGAGTTGATTTGCTTTTTTTTTTTATTTTTTATTTTTATCAAGTTCTCTAGAAAATCCTGTGCCGGATTCATGATGCATTCTTAACTGGTACAGTGCTGAAATTTAAATGCAGTGGTAATTGTAGGATAAACAAAGTATTACACAAGTCACTGCATTTTCAGAAAAATGTTAACATTTCTTTTATTATTCATATAAATAATACAAACGTGTATTTCTCCTGCACCAAATGGAGGCAAAATAGAAGCGCCAATGAACCTTAGCGCCCAGTAGAATGACATCAGTGATGGGGAATTCCAATAAGTCGTGATCGTGGCCCATAACACTTTACCAAGGAGCAACAATCATGGCCCATTGTTCCCAAAAGTTTAAGACTGCATATTTGTGTACGGTTCTTAAAATGGTGAATCGTTTATAACCACTCAGCCGAGGGGAAGAATTGCTGTAGTATATACTACACAGGAACATAAGTCAAACTAAAACAAGTTTTTTTTTTTTAATAGTATTTTTAATACTTTAGTTTTAACCATGCCAGACAGGTAGGGTGAGCACATTTCAAGCTAAAGTAATGAAGGACCTGTGAAACTAATGGCCTCGTTTTAGGCTCATTACAGTTTTATTATACACTACATAGGAGAAATAAACTAAAGGAGATTAGGATTTTTTTTTTCTTATAACATATTTGAAGCATGAAATGATGCTGTTGTGTGCTTCAAGTAACTGTGAAACACTGAGTGTGTCATGTTGATTCAGGGATTATCTACTTGCGATAATGTTTTTTAATCCCCTGGTTGCAGACCAGTGAGATCATGCCATTCTCATGTAGTATATACTACTGATAAATAGAAGGCACAGTCCCGTTATGCCTAATTAGCATATGACAAGTTCCCCCCCAATCCTCAAAAAAATTGTAAGACTACAGGGCTATGTACACACACAGAAGTCACCAAGAAAACATGAGATGGAAGTCAAGCATGCCTCAGTGAAAATGTAAACTTGGTGGGGCACTAGACTTCAAATGTGTGGCTTTTTTTTTTTGTTTGTTTGTTTGTTTTAATTATTTACTCCTGAAGTGGAGGTACTGCTGCAGGAAGTGAACAGGAAATGAATGCATGCATTTGTAGCTTGCTGTGAGCAGTGAGTTGAATTTTTTGAACATGAGCAAAGTGGGTTCATTTGTAAGCCCCTTTCACATACATAATTTGTTAATGTATCAGAGTAGATTAACATGGGATAGATGCCACGTTTCAATTCCCACTCAGTCTTCCATAAAGGTCACCTCGAACACATGAGAGCTAATTGGCCAAGCTCTTAGGGAGGGGTGGGATGGAATGCCATACGCACTCTGTCACTCACAAGGTACTCTAGCCAATCACGGGCATCTGTCAGCTAATCCATAAAAGAGGTGGATAGCGCTGTCCTCTTATTAGATTAAATGTATTTGTCTGAAAATTGGCAGACGGACTAGAAGTCAGTGTACTGGTGAGAAAGGAAGTATTGTGTGGTTGGTGATGAAGAATTGGCATAGTGGTTTTGAAGTAAACAAAATGTGATCTTATGAGTTGCCTTCATATTTCCCTATTGATCAACTTTCACATGGATGACCCTGATTACTCATGATGAATCTGAAGTTTACAGTGAATGCTGGTTAAAGGCATGTTTGTTTTTTTTACTTTTATATCCCAGAATGAAAGATGGTATTAAGTAGGGTTGGGCGGTATGACTGTATAGATTGTTTCCTGGTAGAGACTTTGCTTTACAGTTTATACCATCGGGGTATAAATGTAAGCCGTTTAAAACTTGTCAAACTTATTAAAATAGTTTTTGTTAACCTAGAAGCTAGAGTATCGCATATTTGCACACTAGATAAGATTCATAGTGACAAACCAGAATAGATTGGTATTTTCATTTGTGTAGAAATATTAAAGCAAACACCGTGGAATCAGACATTTAAGCCATTTTAAAAAAAATAAATGAATACATTTTAATGAACAGTGGCTTGCAAAAAAATTTAAATCATTTTGGAAACCATATATAATTTTTCTTCCACTTCAAAAACACACCACTTTGTGTTGGTCTAACATATAAAATGTGTTTTAGGTTTACAGTTATAGCATGACAAAATGTGGAAAAGTTCAAGGTGCATGAGTACTCCTGCAATCCATGGCATACTGTTACCGTGATATGAAATTTTTGTACCGTGATAGATTTTACCCTGGTATTTTAGTCAGCTGTTCCAATATTTTTAATCACTAGAAAATGGGTGTGCTCAAACAAAAGGTGTCCTGTTCCAAGTCTAACGCGTCTACATGTAAATATCAGGAAGTGGAAGCTGAAAGTCTGCCCCATGTGTCTTGTGTGTAGCAAGCGCAGGATAATAGGCCTTTATATTCCATTGCTTTTGGAGTGGACTAACTAGCCCTCCATACATTGTTAGCTGCCACTTCCTTTTTAACCTTCACAGTTAATTTTCTGGGAGGCCTAAACATGGGACTACGAAACTCAAACACTTGCCTGAAGGGTTGGCAAATCAAATTGTTGGTCCACCACGGCATTTCCTTTCTGAGGAGTTTCCAAATTGTTATTCATATTGAACTTGGTTTTAGTGCTCCCACCCCAATAGCTCTCGAGTTCCATCTGCCAGGATTTCAGATGAGTGTCAGGACGTTTGTCAAATCTCCTGTTAAATTGTGATGTGCCATAGCTATAAATTTGTAAGTAATAGGTCTAGCATGATTCATTTGTATTCTCGGATACTTGTTCATATTGGTGTTAGTTTTTGGAAGCTTTGTTTTTGCCTTCTACTCCCTAGTTAAGTGCACGTGTCCAACTTAAGGCTTCAGTGAATTCGTAAAATATTCTTCTTCTACCCAGCACACCAGTGCCTTCCCGGTGTTGTGGCTTAGCACGTTACACATGCACCTTGTGTGTCCTTACGACATTCAGGTCTAAACAAGACTACATTTGATCCATGTAATAATAACATCATCTAACGTTGCTTTCTAAATATGGAGGCATAGCAGTCAGGACCGTAAAAAAAATTTTTTTAGTAACGTTTTTAATAAAGTTAGTGTACTTACTGTGATGATTTATTTGACATGCAGTATATGTAGTCAGCTGTGTTTTATGTTCCTTTCCATGAATATACATTTTTAACCTTCCAAAAAGATTGTGTGGGTGTTCAGAGCCAAAATACCACCTTCTCTAACCATACCCATGGGTATTGACCTTTAGTGTGGTTCACTGATTGGCTCCAAATTCTACTTCATCCAGAAAAGTTGATGCCAAACCAAGTGAGATGGGTGTCAAAAGACGTGAGCGAGTGACTCTGACTCATTTTGTATGTTTATTACCTTTTGCATGAGTACTGTGATATGCTGATTTTTGTTCTGCAGGAAATTGTGTGCGTGTGTTTGTCCGCTGTCGACACGTGCACGCTCGGTACCTTTCGCGTGAGCTGTTTATTGTTCATGTTATTACTTGACATTTGAGAGCTTCAGATAATTGTACTAAAGAAAAGTAATATTACGATAATCATTACATTTACATAGACAAGAACACGCGTGTGTCAGAAGAGGTAAATCGAATTTCTCCACTACTGACTTGGTATCTAATGTTAGCGTAAATATGTAATTCAGGTAGCGTAACGTAACGTTAGGCCCTATTATATTATACAACAACAGAGGTCTGACCCTGTATATGAAAGTTGGTGACATGTGAAAAATCACCGAACATGTGTTTGCGCCACCAGTCATTTTCTATATGAATTAAAAAAGAAACAGATCATGCACTGGTTAATACTATGGAAGCAAATGGGTACCTATGGGTATTTTTCTTGTAAGGGCAGGGGGAAGTCTGAAATTACTTATTTTTATTTTATTTTAAAGTTAATGCTGGTTATGGTTGTAGAGGGGGGGAAAAAACTCTAGCATGTTAGGAAAAAACACCTGTAGTTGGCCTAGTATGCTTCTGTATAACACATAGCATAGATACTCTTAGGATCCCCCACCCCAGCATTGTCCTGATAACCATAGCTTATGGCTCTTAAAAACTCACAAACATGTTGATCTGGTCTGAATCGAAGTTGACTTTGATACTAATGATGCAAATTGCCCCTAGGTGCGAGTGTGAATAGTTGTGTGTGTTGGCCCTGCAGTGGCCTGCCGAGCTGTTCAGGGTGTACCCTGCCTTCTCCCAGAGCCATCTGGGCAGCTCTCATTAGGATTAAGAGGTCTAATAAATGAATGAAGGTGAACACCACCTGCATTCTTCTCCTAATTTTTAAAATTATCATTATTATAATATACATTTTACTTTCACCTTTTTTTTTGTCATGGTTGCACAGCTACGAAAATTAGCATGACCATTGCTGTAGGCAGGACGTTGAGTTTTACCCATCGTTTGTGGTTATCAGGATTGCACAAAAAATTGTGTGGATTTTCTTGAAATTATGTTGGCGCGAGATGTGAGAGAGGATGATCTTTGACATTTTGGTTCATACGGGGAATTGCTGTGCTTGGCTCACAGTTCTCTTGTTTGTAAAGTAAAAAGTCTGTAATGTTTATTCAAGTTAAAATAAAATTTTCAGTATAATGCAGTACTATGCAATAAACGAGTGATGAATAAATCTGTAGGGAAAATAAAACATTTTCACTAACTCTTGTTCTGCATGCTTTTTAAATTTGCGCCTTACTTTGCCTATGAATTGCAGTGTGTATTCTGTTCATTAAAGACTGCTTGGTTGCATTAAGAATAATTGTGGTTTAACAAAGTTCATTTTATTTAGGTTTTTAAAGAGGATAAAGGACAGTGTTGTAGATGGTGTGAAAATGAATTGACGAAGCAAACTTTTGCACTTTATAGAGGCCATCAGTACCATGCCACATGTATAATAGTTACTGGTGTCCCTTTTATTTCAGGAGGAGCTGGGAGAGACCATGGGTGGGGACAGCGATGGGGGGTCAATGTGGCTGTGTCCTTTGTGTCAACAAGGTCAATTAGACCGCGATGGTCTTTCTTTGCACCTGGCCGAAAAACACAGCGTGCTTCCTGCTTGCCTTGATAAGTTATTGGACATTGTGAGTAATTATGATGTCAATGTGGTCTCATGAAAAGTGAATGTGAAAGGAATGTGAGGGGGATTATGTTGTTTCATCCTACTGAACTAATAAAAGCTACAACCTGTAACCTTTTTCCATTCTTAAATGTAAAGAATAGGTGTAATGTACATACCAGATCGGTTGTGTGAATTTCTGCTAATGTTAAACTATACAATACACAAAAATCCAACACAATTTACTGTAGTTTTGTAAACTTTGCTTTTTTTTTTTGCTTTTACTCTGATAAGGCGGTTCCTAAGCACTGTTCCAGCGATGAGGACGGAGAGTCCGGCGCACAAAAGGATATCAGTAAGTTTATACCTTGAATTCTACTGCAGGCATTCGATATTAGCATTCAGAATTCAGAAATAATAATGTTTTACAAAACAATTTCCTCCCCCCACCCCCAAAGATGGCACATCACAGCAGCAGTGTTCAGAAAACTTGCCTTTAATGGAGTCTCAGAATGAAGCTATGTCTAGTGCAAGTGATCAAGAAGGTTCCACCCATGAAAAAGAGATGTGTGATGACTTGGGTGGTGTGGGAAATGGTGAGGAGGAGGACTGGAGTAATATGGAATCAAATCAGGATAATGTTACCCAGCCTGAAAGATCAGAAGCCTCCGTCAGTGATGAGAAATCCAATGATAAAAGCAATGCTGCTGCCGACAGTGATGTTAACCACCCTTTCAAGTGTCATGCATGTTTGGAATTCTTTCCCACTAGATCGGCATTGAGTGTACATTATAATTCAGCAACCCATATCCTAAGGATGAGAACAGGGAATGACGGCGATTCATCAGCACCTACTATTGCTCGTCCTTATGTTTCTAACAAGCCCTACCAGTGTGCGGTCTGTCGTGTCTCTTATAACCATGCCATCACCCTGGAAAGCCATTTAAAGTCTGTACTGCATCAGAGTCGTAGCAGGAATGCTGGAAATGCTGCAATTAATTCCACAACAAATGCAGGAAATGGAAATGTAGCAGCAAACATGGCTGCCACTACTGTGGCTAACACCACACAGTTAAATTACGTTACAACCAGTAATTGTGTCACACAAGCAAGCCTGACTGCATCCCAAGCAATGACCAAAGATGAACAGAGTAAGCCTCAGCCTGCACCCTCATTGCTTTCCTCTCCAGTGGCCTCTGCTCAGGCAGTATCAGCTTTTCTTACTCTTTTAACCTCTAGTCCAAACTCTGTTCCACACTCTGTCCTCCCCTCTCTTTTTGCTGCTGGAACAGGTGCTGCACCAGGTACAACAGCCCCTCAGCTAATAACCCAGCCACAAATGCTTATGCCCCTCATCTTGAATGGGCTCCAACCACAGAGTCCAACCTCAGAATCCCCCAAACAACTTTTGCAGCAAACAGTGCCAGTCCTTGGGTTAAGCGCAGCACAGCAGGCTCTTTTGGCCCAAGGACTTAGTGGTTTGCAAAGTCAGTGGGCTGCTTTTAGACTCTCCAATGCAGCTCAGATGCCTTCTGAAGATAATGACAATAGTGCTGATAAGGGTGCAGGCACAAAAGTAATAAACGAGGAACCGAAACAGGAGTCGTGTGATCAACAAGTGCCACAGACATTTGAAGAAGCCTGGACTACAGATGAGGGTTCTGTGAAAAGTGTCAGTAAGGCTGAGGGTAAAAAAGAGTGCAACGACTTAAAACATGAGAGTGAAGATGTTGAGGATAGCATAGTATGCACTGAAAAAAAGCAAGAGACGGATGGTGCAGAGATTGAAAGCACAACTGACGAAGGAGAAAATGCTAATAGAACTTCTGATGCAAATAAGAACCTAGCAGCAGGCCAGGACCTTCAGCATAGTTACTCCTCATCTTGTCTTACTGACCCCTGTGCCTCTCCTACGCACAAGGATAAAAATACTGTAAATTCAGAGATCGAGCATAGTCCTGCAAAATGTAACCTCACAAACACTAACCTTGCCTTAATGTCGTCCCAGCATAAGAGTGCCACGGCTCATGCAATCTTGTCCTCAGCACCTCCAGTACTGAGTGAGTTCCAATCTCAGGTTCTGTGGGCATTTATTGAGTCACGAGATGAGGCTGATTCGGAAATTCCACCTAGAGAGGACTGTGAAGCCCTTGGCAGGGAAGTAGGACTAACTGAGGATGATGTACGAAGATGGCTAGTTAATGCTCGCCGTGCCAAAGGGAGATATAGTGCAGAAGCAATGGAGCATGATGAAATGGAAGAAAGTATTGAAGATGAAGAAGGTGCTTTAATGATAGATGAAAGTGAATATGGACAGAGTCCATCAGCTTCCAGTGGTCATGCAATGGACCTCTCTAACAGTTCTGAAATACGCAAAGAAAAGGTATACAGCCAAAACCAAGGGGACTTGTGCTTAACCTCTGACTCAGAAAATGAAGAATTCTACACTTCTGTTATTGTAACAGATGAGGAGAGCCAAAGTAGCTCTTTGAAAGAAGAGCCGGGTAGTCCTGTTAAACAACCTTCACAGGTAGAAACATCGGGGGAACGGTCCAGTGGTGGAGGAAAGGTTCTCCGCTCTACTACAGTCTTCCTTTCTGATGCAGAGGATGACGATGAAGATCAGAATGCAAAAAATAAAAAGAGAAAGAGGGAGATGGATAAGGAGGAATTGGAATGCAAAAAGGAGAAGCATGATGCTGATCTTGATCTTCAGTTAGAAGCACAAGCTGATCCTCCTACCCCTCTTTCGGTTACAGTTGACCACCAAGGTCTTCCAGCTGGAATTTTACATCCCTTGCCCCTTTCACTCTCTCTGGCCCCATTTTCTACTCAGTTATTCAGTCCGTATGTCCTCTCAGTTCCATCATCTGTTGTTGGAGTTGGTGTTTCTGAAGCAGACCGAGCCAAAGTAGTGACCTTCACAAGTCCCTCAACTATTCCTCGCACTCAAGCTCCATTTTCTGACCCTCTTCAAGGAGCATCCATGGGATCTCTTGCGCAGTCCACCCAGTTCATGTCCAATGGCAGTGAATGTGAGTCTGCATTAGATCTCAGTATAGGGAAGAATCAAACCTGCTCCTCTGTCTCAGCAAACAGCAAGGTATCTATACAAAAGACTGCTTTGCTTGATGGTCTTGGACTGAGGCCTACAACTGTTGGTGTCCCTGCAGATGGGAGTCTTATTGTTGTTCAGGTAAAGCCTGATCCTTCCACTGCAAACCCAAACTCTAACACTACCATTGGTAACCACAATAGCTTGGCTAAAACTAGCACAGTGTTTATGAGGGCTGCAGAGAAAATAAATGCCTCCTTAAAAGAAGGTGAGCAAGAAAAGGCAAGAGACCAAAAAAGAACTAATGCAAGAAGGTTCAGGGACATGAGAAGGTCCAGGACTATTATTCAGGCTGACCAGTTGGATGTGCTGTATGGATGTTATTTCAAAGACCCAAACCCAGGAAAGCATGAATTTGAACAAATATCAGAGTGGGTGCACCTGCCAAAGAAGGTAGTACAGATTTGGTTTCAAAACATGAGGGCTAGGGAACGTAAAGGTGAAGTTCGTTTCATCAGTGATGGCACGTTGGCTGCTGTGGGCAAACCACTAATAAAGTTTACTTGGCCGTTATCTAAGCCCATTTTTTCAAGTACCCCCAAATCCAGCTCAAGTCCAACAGCCCCTGGCTGGGTTCCACCTAAGACACAAAGTGGCAATGATCTGCAAAAGACAGAGAAGCTTCTGGAGGTCAAAGAACCACAGAAAGTCCCTATCCAGGGTCTGAGCAGGCCAAAGGAAGTGGCATCCACTACCACTGCCAACAGTACAACATCAGTACTCAGGACAAAAGGTGAAGCAATGAATGCATTTACAATGGTTAAAATTGCCCCCAAAACTGTGGCCCCATTAGTTACAGTTCCAATACTGACCAGTAGCTCTGCCATTCCCCAAACCCCCCTGAAGACCAAGCTGGAAGGACAGAGTGAGGCAGAACGGACAGACCTGAAGGATGGACAAGATCAAGAAAAACTAATCTCTGGGACAGCCGGCCGCATGATTCCAAAAATATCCACTACACCAATTAACAAATCTTCCGCTGTGGCAACTCAGAAACACAATGGCATTAATTATTGGTCTCCGAAGGGTCAGATTAAGATCAATACTTTGTCCAGGGAACAGCTGGGCCTGAGCACCCCACGCCCAATCATCACTTCAACTTCAGTTGTAACTCCGTCCATGACAGTTACTTCAACAGCATCAACTCAAAAGCAAAAAGAAGCAAATTACATTCAGCAGCACTCCACCCCAAGAAGACCACGAACACACTTGAACTGTCTGCAGTTGTCCATTCTCCAGTCATGCTACGAGACCTGTGCCCATCCTAACGCATTAGAGTGTGAAGCAATTGGGACAGAGCTTGGTCTTCCACTTAAAGTGGTGCAGATCTGGTTCCAAAACACACGTGCCAAGGAGAAGCGTTGGAGGCTACAGCAAGAGAAGCTGGTAAGTCCATCTTTGCACTTTAAAGAAATATTTTTATTTCACTGGATATTACAAATTATTAGACTTGTCAGATCAAGTTATGGTGGCACGGAGGCAATGTTTAGCACATCCGTCTCACAACAAAAAGGGCCTGGGTTTGTTTCCAAGGCTCAGGCGTCTTCATGTGAATATTGTATTGGAGTTGTGTTTACTCCGTGCTTGCTTGAGTTTCCTTTGGGTACTCCGGCTTCCTCTCCAGGTCCAAGACATGCACATAAAGCTAACTGGCTGTTCCAGATTGCCCCTAGGTGTGAGTGAGAGTGTGAATGGGTGTATGTTGGGCTGGTTTGAAATTTCATGCAACAGCCTCAATCGTATACACACAGTGCTTCACAGAAGACATTGGGTGAGGGACAGTTCTTTGGGTAGAAGTTCCCTGTTGATGAGCTCTCAAAAGAATATAGTCCATTTGGTTTGATCTGCCAGGAAGGCTCCTGGAAAAAATATGTAATCACCACACAGTCACTTCATCCTGGTGCTTATTTTAATAATTATTTTAAAATTATTTTAAAATTTTCATCAAATAAACAAAACACAGATATGGCAAACCAATTTAATAGCTGAAGATTTTGCTTCAAACAAGTTACATTATTATTTTAATTGA
Source organism: Porochilus rendahli (assembly GCA_039654305.1). Taxonomy (NCBI): domain Eukaryota; kingdom Metazoa; phylum Chordata; class Actinopteri; order Siluriformes; family Plotosidae; genus Porochilus; species Porochilus rendahli. The sequence continues at coordinate 13,154,702 of JBCNYG010000023.1, read as the reverse complement.
TGGCATTTTTTTTTCCATTAGAGATTAGAGCTTTGTTCCTTCTCCGTCAGGTTTGTTTTGACTCTCTTACTTCGCAGTGGAACAGGTCAGCTTTGCATGATGCAGACTTGGCATAGACCAATTTTTTCAAATTCATTTTTAAGTCCTTTTTTTTTTTTGAACTGATTTGAACTGATGTGTGTTTCCAGAGGGAGAGATGTAACAGTTTTTGTGGAGACAAGATACATTGTCTTCTTGAAAAATGACCTTGTCACCAAACCTATTTTCTAATAATGGGGAGAGAAAAGTGGCCAAAGTTTCATTGTATACCTCTGCACTGATTCTCAAGGCAGTATGCTTTGTATGTAGAACAGCACCAGACAATATCTCCAGGATCATCTCCTTGACCTATAAGTGTGATTCATCAGTCAGCCTCAGTTTGATCCAATCATTATTACTGCTTCATGATTGCTTCTTTTCAGCCCACTGTAACTTATTTTTGTTTAGGTATTAGTGCTGATTTTTCTTTCTTTTTCTATATGCTAATAGCATTTAAGTTTACTTGTTTATAATTCTGGCACAAATATTGACTGTTCTGGCTGATTTGTTTTCAAATCTGCTACTTTTTATCCTGATGCTTTGACTTCTTCCTTCATCTACCTGTATGTTATCCTTTTACGGCGTTCCCATTTTGTTTATACTTGCACCAAATGTTAGACACAGCTGGCTAGTACCTACTGGTATTTTCTGTCAGGGCCTGTGTTGGGTTTACTTGAGTGAAATTTTAGTGCTTTCCATTTTTCAGTTGACACCTCTCCCTTGCTAGGGCAATGTTTCCTCGCAATTGGCCAAATCCAGCAACTTGTAAACTTTTTGTAAGCACACCTTTTTAAACTGCAGATTAATTTTCAAACTTGTAATTTGTGTTTCTAAGACAACAGCAGCACAAGATAAATCCAATATTTATTCCTCAACATTAAGTGATTCTATTGTTTCTTCCTCCTTTAATCTGGAAACAGATGTATGCCATTAATTTAAAATGATTTTAATTTGTTTGAAGTATGTTTCACAAAACCAAAATGTTGAGCTATGAAAGATTTTGTGTCCTATCTGAATTGTTTATTTGATACAAAATAAAAAGTGCTAAGGGGAAAATACTTTGTGTGGTGTTTCCATAATTTTTGCCAGGGGTTGTAGTAACTCAATCACTGCTTAGGACTTCAATAAGCAGAAAAACATAATGCATAAAACATTAAACCATGAAGAATGGGCTACAACTAAAAAACACATTAAGTCTGTCACTAAAAGAGGAATTATGTGTTATCATCGGCTCAGGTTCATCGAAACTAGACAATTGGAAACTGGAAAAAAACAACAACAATCTGATTTTTTTCAAGAGTCCAACTGCACATTTGCTGTGTATGTGTGAGAGAGAGAGAGAAAGGGAGACTTTCAGATCATCAACGATTTTGGAAATACTCAAACCAACTCCTCTGATATGAACAACCATGCCATGTTTGAAGTCAGAGATTATTGATAATAGATTATTTATCTATTTTGGAGGTGTGGACGGTGGAGGTTAGTTAGGTAATGTTAGCAAATTTGGTTGGTTTGGTTAATCATAATACTGGTAAGGTTAATTTTTATAAATATTAAAGAGAGAATTGTCAGTGATCATTTATGAGCTCCATATTAAATTATTTCTCATAAGAACTACATAAGTAGTTTTTATTTATGCCTGAAAGCCTTGATTGTAAACAAAAGCCACATTGTTCTAATATGTATAATATTGTTGTCAAATTGTTATGTGAGTGATCAGATTATTTTTATTTTAGTTATTTGACATGTAAAACTTTAGAGAACTGGATATTGATGTTTGCACTATTTGCAATATAACACCAAGGAACACCAAGATTTAGTGTATATCCAGTGCATATTTCCAGATTTAAATTAAGTTTCATGCTTATATAAATAAGCACAAAAGTGACCTTAATGAGGAAAAATTTCTGTTTCAACCCTTTCTTCTTGAAAAATTCCCCATGGTCACAATCGTCCCTTTTAATGAATTCATATTTTGTAAAGAAGTTTTAATTTTTTATGGGGGCATTCAAGTCCAGAGATTGGTTAGGCTATACATGGCTTTGACTGTATGTTTGGGATTATTGTTTTGTTCAGCTTCTTGCCCAATAAGACTAAAATACTCCTTTAAATTGTATTTCTTAGTAATGACACACAATTCCCCAGTGCCCTTTTCAGATAGGCATCTCCGTGTAATGATGCTGCCACTTCAGAACTTAACTGTGGTTATGGTTTTGTTGAGGTCATAGAGGAATCTTGGGAAGCCCTCCCTTATTCAAACACAAGCTCTGTTTCTCTAAATGCTATTAGACACACATCTTTCCATTTCATTATTTAGCAGTGGAGTTTTGTTTGGGAGGCAGAAACAGCGAGGATTTTGGTACAGGTTGTTGCTTATTGTTCTCTGAATAGCTGTTCCTGCTGCTTTCAAGTCGTCCATCAACTCTTTTTAAGTGAATGCTGGCTTACCGCCTTTATTAGTCTGAGAATGTGCTGTGAAACCTTTCATAATGAACCTGTCCAAAGATGATTAGTTCTAATTCCATGAACTTTCTTCTTGCATAATAAAACCAGTTGTATAAAAACAATTTTACCTTTGTGCCTAAAGTCACGGTGTTATTGATGATACAATCCAGAATTCACTAAAGCCAGTAAACCACAAAACTCATTTTTTAAGGCATTGAGCCAATCTGGAGAAATTCGGCCAGCAGTCCATAAAGCAGGTCTTTACTTTAACTGGGGGCAGTTTTGACAGCGGTGAGACACAACAATTGTGAGCACTGAAAATTTGGTGAAAACTTGCCATTTGTAATGAGGTTGTCAGCGATCAGTTTAAACAAAGTAGATATGCCAGTGTTACGGCTAGGTTGTTTAAGCATGGCGCAGCACCATGCCTTTTTTTAAATGGAGCTGTGTTATTTACTTGATTTTTTTAAATTTATTTATTTATTTATTTTTTATGCAAGTACCTGCTGTTATTTTCCCTGCCTCCATTACCCCAGCCAACTAGATCGAATATTTGTTCAGCAGGAATTATTTTTTTTCTTAATCAAATGTCCATGCGCAGTGTGCATAAGCCTGCTTCTAGATGCTTTTTCCTGCCTCCATGACCCCCGCTTGGCCCCCGGAATCTAGATCCGCCCCTTTTCCGCAGTGGGGATACCCCAACCCCCCCACAATTGAAATCCCAGTTGCTCTAATTTGCCAAGGTGAATACTCCCAAAATCCACATAAGGTTATGGGTGGGGGTGGGGGTGTGTGCACGCAAATATTCATGAAGACAGAAACAAAAGCAAAGTGAAGTTGCAATTCCATGGAAGTGCCAGAATGTAACAGGGAGAAGCAATTTATTTCTTCTGAAAGAAGCTCAACTGAGCTGCACATGCAGAGGTACATCTGTGACTAATTCTGACCCAGCTACATAGATGGTAGGCTTCATGGAATTCCAACTGTTGTGCACATGTGACCAAGAGTATGACACTGAATATCTCTGGTGTAAAACTGCTGCTGCAGGAGGTGAATTCCAGATTAGATATTACAATCAGTAGCAGTAAATTGTTTTGACCTGAAATCAGAGGCCAAGGGGGAAAGAAATCAGTAGTGTGTGTGTGGCCTCCACGTGCCTGTATGACCTCCTTACAACGCCTGGGCATGTTCCTGATGAGGTGGCGGATGGTCTCCTGAGGGGATCTCCTCCCAGACCTGGACTAAAGCATCCGCCAACTCCTGGATAGTCTGTGGTGCAACATGGCATTGGTGGATCGAGCGAGACATGATGTCCCAGATGTGCTCAATTGGATTCAGGTCTGGGGACGGGCGGCCATAGCATCAATGCTTTCGTCTTGCAGGAACTGCTGACACTCCAGCCACATGAGGTCTAGCATTGTCTTGCTTAGGAGAAACCCAGGGCCAACTGCACCAGCATATGGTCTCACAAGGGGTCTGAGAATCTCATCTCGGTACTTAGTTGCAGTCAGGCTACCTCTGGTGAGCACATGGAGGGCTGTGAGTCCCCCCCCCCAAAGAAATGCCACCCCCCACACCATTAGTGACCCACTGCCAAACCAGTCGTACTGGAGGGTGTTGCAGGCAGCAGAACGTTTTCCACGGCGTCTCCAGACTCTGTCATGTCTGTCATGTGCTCGGTGTGAAACTGCTTTCATTTGTGAAGAGCACAGGGCGCCAATCTTGGTGTTCTCTGGCAAATGCCATACGTCCTGCATGGTGTTGGGCCTTCTTGCCACAGCTCGCATTGATGTGCCATCCTGGATGAGCTGCACATCCTGAGCCGGTTGTGAGTTGTAGCAGCATTCAAAAGTGACCAAAACATCAGCCAGAAGGAAAAGGAAATGAGAATTGGTCTGTGGTCACCACCTGCAGAACCACTCCTTTATTGGGGGTGTCTTGCTAATTGCCTATAATTTCCACCTGTTGTCTGTTCCATTTACACAACAGCATGTGAAACTGATAGTCAGTGTTGCTTTCAAAGTGGACAGTTTGATTGACAGAAGTGTGATTGATTTGGAGTTACATTGTGTTGTGAAAGTATTCCCTTAATTTTTTTTTAAACAGTATGCATACATACATACACACACGTTATTGCAATCATTAATGTATGAAGATTTACGATAAAACAAACCAGAAAGTGAACTGTGCATTTCATTTTTGCGTGCACTCATTGAGACATGTAGGCATGCCTTGGAGATTCCCCACAGATTTTCAAAGACTGTTTAGTTTCGAAAGCATGAATATAGTCTGATGTTTTAAACATTACTTACATAAGGACCATAAAATTGTGTACAATTTTGAAATATAAATACCGTGTAGACAAAGTTGGTGTCTGTAAAGCTAACAAATATTTGCCTTTTTTTGTGGTGTAAAGCATAAAACCATATCACTTCCATATATTTATTACAATATAACATTAAGATTCAGGCAATACAAGCAGTGTTTAATGGAGTATAATCAAGGAAACACAATTTTTTCAATTGTGACTATGTTCTGTTTTTGTGAGTTTCAGTGTCTGTACAAAAATGCCCTCTAAATCTATCACTTAGACATGGGATTTAGGATTTGCACATGCAGACTGCACAAATTTCAACCTGTTCCACATTCATATGTACCAAAATTATGTGCTTTTCTAAAACCTTTGCGCAGCAGTGGGACACCATGAAACTCAATTTTTTGAGCAGACTAACTTACCATGGTTGGTTACACTGCTACAACACAAAGGGGAGTAAGCACCACAGCAGAGAGCTTGGCTGCAAGCCAGCTTTGCTACATACATCTAACTCAGACAGGAAGAGGCAACTCCAAAATTACTTTGAGTTGTTCAGCATTCCTAGAATTTTCTGAAGTCTCGGGTGTAGAAGTAAATACATATGACATTACACATTAACTTTAACTGACATCACTGTCAAGTCTCAAAAGTGAAGATGTTGAGCAAGCATGTGCAAGCAGTGTGCTGAGTGCTGATCTAGTTTAGTGCTCACACGAAGTAAACAAGTGCTCACGTAGAACGAGCACACTTGAAGCAAAAAAGCCCTCTGAAGTTTTGAGACTAATAAAAAAAACAAACTGTATTTTAAGAGAGGCAATCCTTATGAAAAGAAATCTCAACAATGGAGGGAAATTACACACCCATAACAAACATATGTAAGGACATAGCCCTGATTCATAGAATTGAAAAACAAGCTTTAAAGAGAGTTGATCAGCACGCTTGATTCCACGTACATAATGCCAAACCTTAAACACTTCACTGGCATTGAGTTTATTTCGAGAATGCAGGGTGAGAAATTAAAGGGAGCTTCACAATGTACTACAACAACTACAGACATGTAGTCATGTGATCAAGCTACATCACACAGCAGCTAGACACACTAGAGCCCCAAATATTTGCACACTAGTTTATTTTGACAGCTTTTTGAAATTGAACAATAGGAAGGAAAACTCTGCAGGAAACTGAAGCCTGTTCTTTCACTGACTGACTGAAGCCTCACTAGTCTGCAATTTTCATTGGTTCCAAATAAAATAAGAAAATAATCAAAAATGATGAAAGCACAGTGGGGCCATTTGAAGCAATTGACTGAACTGAAATGAGAAAACAATACTATTTGTGTGATCTATACAATGCTACACAATTATTTATGATTTTTACCATAAAGCCCACCCGTAAATGAAGCCATTGCAATAAGCTTGGTCCTAATCACAATGAAGGCTGAAAAATATATTCCTCTCTAAAGCCGTTTTGTAACTACAGAAAAAAAAAAATCTCACACACATTGCATCACTGATTCACTTCAATGTATTTGACTGGTGCTAGAAAAACAGACAAAATCAAAGCCCTTAAAAGTCATAATAAAAGTCAAGTCTTACTCTCAGAGTTAAGAAGCTGGTCCTTGCGAGAATCTTCAGCAATATCCTTTGAATCATAGCTGTCTAGTTTGTAATCATTCCGGTCCTCATCATCATCGTCATCTTCATTGTCGCTGTACTGATTGAGTGCGCTCACCAACTCCACAAAAATCTCATCATTTATAAAGCCACATTCTGTAAAAGGACCAGAAGTATTATGAGACATTATACATCATTTCCCGTCACCCAAAATCTGAGTATTACAGCAGGCTCGTTTACAATCACCCTATTACCTCAACACACGTTTTGCTGATTAATTGATAAAATAAATCCCTTTGAATTCGGTTTCTATTCAAACAAAAGACCCATCCAAGTTAGCCTTTTTAATAAGGCAATTAAATTGAAGTGTAATCACAGTGTGAGCCTTGGAATCATTTATTTATTTATTTATTTATGTTTCTTGTATAGAAATCCACTGCAACATTACAATAACATGATTATTGCTAAAAATAAACAAATAAATAAATAAACAAAACTTAAGCACTAACACAATTTTCAAATCTCAACAGTCAGAAGTGGTTGAATGTTTTATAACAGCAGCTCTGATAATCATCTCAGCTGTGAGGTAAATGATTTATTGAAATGAATGCACTTGCTGTGATATGTTCTTGTTTCTATAGTAACTACTGCACTGGGACTTCTGTGGTTTCAAGAATATTAAATGCAAAAAAATATATTTAAAAAGGACTATGCTGAAATAGAATCGTGCTGTGCTGCATTGCATTCCTGCTTAGACCAGGGGTCACTTTGGTTTGTTAACGAACAAATAAGTGATTTTTTAAAGCCATGTCAGCACCCGAGTCTGTATCATAAGAGTATTTCCAAACTGGAACTTTGAGTAAACTCATTACAGTGTAGTGTGTACTTTTGTGTAAAGTTTTAACAAAATCAAGTTCATCATAATTCATCAAGTGGTTTAAGAAAGGTTGTGCTTACAAGCTTCCATGTACAGACAGACAGACTGACTCCTATGTAACCCCCAAAGATTATTAAATAAAGATTATTTGTGGGGGTATAATAATTACATAGAAAATAAAATGTATGATATGCTGCTTTATAAACATGTGACTGAAACACTTTACAATTCAACACTTTCTACACATCATCCAAAGAATTAAGAAAGTATAACGTTCCCCTGCTGTATTTCTATCAGGAAAGCAAAGAAAATATGCTTGCTTGTCAAGAGTCTCTTGCAAAAATGGCATTCTGGTGGGTTCTTCACTCTTTATTTAAAAGCCATGGGTGAGCCTTGTGTGCCCAATCCTGTACGTAGTATACACCACATGATCATGTCTAGTGTAAAATGTGAATAAATTCATCTTAATGAACTTTGGTTTGTTAAAACTTGGGAAATTGAGGTAGATACTAAAAAAAAAAAAAACATCTGCAGTAGCAGGTATTTCATATAAAACTGCTCCACACCAGTACTACATTATAGACAAAATTCATACCCTGAATTTCATTTTTCTTACCACCTAAAACTACACTTAAAGAGAAAAATAATACTTGAGAGAGCTCCTTGATACAAACCTCGATCTCCATGAACTTTGCCATCATAGTTTTTAATAAGCTCTTCAATAAAGGTTCCGTCCTGGTCCAGGATCTCGTCTCCCATATAAGGTATGTTGTGTAAAACGGTCTCATCTTCAACCTACAATAAAATACCAGGATTAGATCAAAGAAAGTCTAGACCAATTTGATTCTTTGCAAATTATGTAGGCTACCATGAAATTTTGTTGGAGTGGTGACCAGGAATACATCACAGGCACGGAAGCTACAGCATTGAGGGTTTTTAGAGGAATGACTTGTCTGGAGAACTCGGCAAAGCCACTGTCGACTGTGCACTGAAAAAACAGGAGTGGTATAGAACTTTGAACACTGCAGTCTCACAGTAATGAAACATATGGACAATTTACTGAAAGATGAGATGAGTGCTAACCTCTCTCGTGCCCCGCAACGAGCTCACGGGTGTCATGATATGCACTGGCTGAATCCGCCGCAGTTTCCACTCCTGGTTGAGAATGTCGGTGCGCTCTATAATCTTCTGTCTGTTGGAGTTAAACATGCTCTGTAAAAGTGGATAAAAAGGCAAAGAAAGCTTGGTTTAAGTACAGGTACAGCATTACCATAAATATAAAACAAACCATGGATATGATCATGATAAACAAGAACATATTTTGAAGCTCAGGGTAATTCACAAAACAAACCCCCAAATTTAGACTCCATGGTAATATATTAACTTTCATGAATATTACAAATACATTCAACAACCATAGAGAACATAATTTCACAACAGCTCTATTTCTATATACAAATTTCTATTATAGTTTTTATTTAGTGTTTTTTCATTTTATGATTAGGAGTCCTACCTTAACTTCATCTGCCCTTCGGAAACGTTTCAGCTGGCGTAAGCGCATGTACTCAGATTTTACTCTCCTTCTCCAGCACACTGGGCCTTTCTCTGATTTCTTCCCAGTCAAGCCCATGGTTTCCCTACAGAAAACACACACACACAAACAAATTTAAAGAATCCAGAACAACTCTGTGCAAAAACAAACTGTTCATGTCTGACCAAACCTACGGGGACAGCTCCATCTCCATGGAGGCAAGACGTGAGAGACACTGACTATGTGTTAAGTACCCAATGAATTCATTATGGGCAAGTTCACCAAGCATAATAACCTCAACATTTTACTAGCACAACATGATGTAATTAATAACATTTTCAATCTTAAATTGACTTGAGCATTCCACTGGTGGAAAGATTTATTGGACTGACAGCCTGAACACACTGCCTTCTAAACAGAACAGCAACCTTTGAGGGGTTTTACCCATGAACTACATAAAGCTCCTTACAAAGTGAAACAGGGAAGAATTTGAAGTTTGCACTATTTTGCATGTTATTAATACCTCAGCACTGCTCAACTCACAATTTCGGTAATGCCAGCTCTAAGTGAAGGATTTCTTCATGTATTAAATGCTTGCCTTTTGACACAACTATTTCTAGAGTGAAATCTCATTCATGGGAACTTGGATATCTCTTTAAAAAATAAACAGTCTTCAGAAACTTTAGATAAGAAAAGTGGAATTGTGTAAAAGATTGAACTGAAGGTGATTCTTCACTTTGTGCTTGAATTTTACTGCATCAGTGCACAAAAATGTTTCAGTGCATTAATGAGGTGATTAATTGTAGGCCATGGGACTGTTCTGGATTAAATTTTTGTTTTGCCTTAAAATGTACATGACATGCATTATGAAGATTTTTTTTCAGGCAGGATGAACATGAGTTTATGATATATTTTTTTAATGAAAGGTAAACACTAAGATTAGACTAAGATAATAAAAAAAAAGAAAAGAAAGAAAAGAAATCAATCAGGCACATAGAGTCCCTGAAGTTTATCTATTGAATCCAGAGCAACTTTAAGGGGAAAATGAGGGCACTTTTTACCCCAATAATTGTTTGGCTGCTTTCAGACAGATACATTTTCTTTTGTCTTTAAGAGCAAACTAGGAGCTAGATGGTTGTTTGCTGAAATAAAAACCTACCCACAGGCCTTGGGGAACATCACCATGGTAAATCCTTCAACATAATGGAATAAGCTGCTCATTTTGATCTCAGGGAAACGTCAAGGACAACAGCAAATGTTAGACAAACCGGACGTGTCATGAAATTAATATCAGTGGACATGAAGTGCTAGTAAGTAGGATCAAATTAACAAATGTATACATTAAGAATACGAGGGATTCCCAAAAATTTACATCGAAGTTCAGTTTAAAATAGAAAGAAAAGAGACAACAAACTAGAATTAAAGGACATCTTGGGGGGGAAAGTAGTGATTACAGCTTTAACTAGTACAAGTTTCTTTCTCCTTAAGCCACCATGTACAACACATTAACTCCCGTGTTCCTGTTCAGTGCTCGTTCATAACCTTGACTTCTGAGTGTCTGTTTAGCTGAACATATAAATTCCTACGTTCACTACAGATTATTAGAACTTACTAAAACCTTTCAGAAAAGCTTTTAATATGATTGTTACTACTTGTAATAATCTAACCAGCCCATTGCTACTTTAGTAGGTTACCTGGTCAGGCTGATTTAACTATTACAGTACAACAACGCTTCCGTGTCTGTCCTACCTTCAGAAATCCAGTCCACATGAAACACTCAGATATTCAGACCGTAAACGAAGCCGTCGGGTGAAGATTAGCAGTTAGCTAGGCTAGGCTAACTCGGCTAACTAAGCTATGAGCACCGAAGGGGGGTCGCTTCACCTCCAATGCCGGCAAGCTCGCTAAACAAAGCCAACAACGCTCATTTCAGCCCGGTTTCCTTTCCAAACTCCCCGCGGCTCGAGGTCCCTACAGTAAATTCAAAAGGAAAGAATAAAATGTAAAGAAAATTGAAAATATCTTACAAATTTCAGTATTTCCGTTGCTGTAACTATTCAAACCCGCTTTCTCTCCGCTCACTGTAACTCCGCCCACTTTGGGGCGCTGCAAAATCAACGAGCGCCAAAACAAATTCACCAATCACAACGTCCCACATTTAAGATCCTTAATATCAGGCATTTTGATAGGTTACATGGTCTATTGGAAGTGTCCAATCAGACACTGTTTTGCGTGAGAGGCCCAGAATGGGGGACATGTGGAGAAGTTCTCCTTTGTTCTTGGGTTTTTGAAAGAACACAGTTTTTGTATATAAATAAACGGAACCTTCACACGACTGGTATGAGCATATTTATTTGTTCATTTATAATATTCAAATACATTTAGGCACGAATGCGCTTTTTTGCTTTTTTTAATACCATAATTATAATACAATATTTAGTTTTTTATGAAATTATTTTATAGGATGAACTGTTTTATTGTTTTTTACTATATTTCGAAAGGCATTGTTTTCCTTTTTGATCGAAGCGTCAATGTAAACATGTCAGTTTTTAGCCTTTAGACTCTTTGAACTTGGGTTCATCCGGTGTATTAGGCCACGCCCATTTGCGTGACGTAACGGCTGCAACCGCCACGCGGTGTTTACGTCATTCCGCTGTCGGAAGCGGATTCCCCAATGATCTACATCAGTGAAGTCTGATGTAGAAAGTGGAACGGCATCTCACGACTTGTCGGCAAGCCATTACTAAGTGTTGGACACATAGGGATCTTCAATTAAAATTATACAAAACAGGATTTATAGTTTAAATCGAATTGATTTATTCATAAAATAATTGTTGGAGTTGTATGGAATTATAAATAGTGTGCCAACTTTATAGAATAAATTCTATAAATTATAATATGTTTGTCAATGCTTGGTTTCCATAGTTAGAATGAAATGTCTCCCCCTAATGGGCTTCGGTTAAACATTCTGTCCAATGATAATTAATATATTCAATTAATTACTTCTTGAAAAGCCTTTAATAAATTCCGTGATCTAGATCATGATCCGGACATCATGATCTGCTACAAAATGTTACAAGTTCTTGCCGGTCCCAATGCTCCACCAAGTTTGATGAAAATCGGTTCAGTATTTTTTATTTTTGTAATCCTACTAAAAGACAAACAAACAGACGTTGATGAATACATAAAAAAATCAGAGTTGAATCAAATAGGACTTGAAGACATTTCCTTCATTTTCTGTACCTTGATTCAGTGTTTGATCAGTCACTAAGGGGCTCAAGAAACATAACAAACACATAAGAAACAAATATTGCACATAAAATTAACATTTAGATACAGCCTACAATAGCGCAAGTAAAAAATGTAACCTCTGTCTCAAAGAAAAGTTCTTGATCACCTATCCACACTCAATAAACATAACGAACTTGTGTCTTCTTGCCGCCACAGAAACAAAGCCCTCCTAGGCAACACCTGAACCAAATTAGATTAACACTGCCTATAAACTGTGGTAACGAATATTTTCAATAAATCCCCTGATGAGTGGGCAACCACGAAACAGGCTTGTAGGGATGAAATTGTAATTTTTTTCCTTATACTACATATTTAGCTTTACTTCACTGTATTGAGCACTGTCTTACAGGAAATCGACTCAGGATTTTATATATA
>JBCNYG010000023.1:13081713-13128162 GCA_039654305.1 Porochilus rendahli | reverse complement strand
TGGGCAAACGACGGCAGGAAAAGGAGAACGACCAACTGGCCCGCCGTCGTTTTTTGGTGCCCCCCCCCCCCCCCCCCCCCCCCCTTTTAAATCTTGACATTACCTTTTTACACCCACACCCCAAGCCATTTGAATGTTTGTATATTCAGCCAAAAACTGTACTGTGTAATATGTTTTACAAGCACCATGGGGTTTGAGTGAACCAATATTAACGATTGGAAACCTGGTATTTATTAATAAATCAGAGTAATACTAAGGGGCATTCCTGGAGAGCTAACATGAGAGTTATTCAGGATTATTCATAGGCATATATTCACTTGGCTTACTGTGTATACCAATATAATTTCTATAATATTTCGTTGTATTTGTGTTGTACCTCTGACAATAGTAAACTGTGCTGATTGGATGTATAAAATCACGTTGGAGAGTCTGTTTATTAAACGTAAAAAAGAGGTCCTTTATTAAATAAAGGGGTTTCATCAGAAACGATCAGACGGGTTGGACCAGCTCTGATCAGGTTTCGGGTCTCTACTGAAAACTTGAGAATAAAACAGGTAAGACATGCGGGTACTTAAACATCAAAAAAGGAAGCTCACTATTTCTACAGGTAACAGTATAATAAAACACTATTTTGTTTTGCAAAACTTCAGATGTATACACACTATCGTGTGGTCGGTAAATCAATCACAGCTCTAAATGAGCACGTTTTAAAAGTGGGTTGCCTGTGATTATGTCAATTCACTTCCGACATCAATGTGCGATGATTGACACTCTTGCATCCAATCACAAACGAGATTCAAAAAGCAGTTTCCTCACAGAACACAGACATATGTCACAGTAGAGAAACGTTACGCCGTACAGAATGACGCTCAGCCAATTGGAGTGTCTGATATATACCGGAGGCGGAACTTAACCGTTGTGATTGTCCAATGAACCGTTGAGTTTGCGCCTGCAGTGACCTAACGCCCCGCCCACGGCTTCCATTTCTGTTCTGGATCACACGGCGCAAAGCGAATAATACACACATTGGTTTTTCCCCCCCTTTGAATAATTTTGATGTGACTGATAATTATCGCGGAAATTATTTCTTCCTGGTCACGGCACAAGAGATAATTTAGTCGGTGTAGCGACCAGTAGTGAGTATTTTTCCAAAGCGGTAAAGGTTTGAGTCTTTTGTAAGGAGACACGGGCCTCTTTATTCCTCTTTTTAACTTTAGCGGCGTTTTTTTCCGCCGTTTTTTTTCCACCTTCTGCCCCTCGCGTTCTCCCAACGGCGTGAGTAGAAGCACGAGGCGCGCGCAGAGCGGCGGGAATCGGGCCGATGGCGGAGTTCGGTAACGGACTGGCGGAGGAATCTCTGCTCGACTCAGACCCCGGGCATCCAGAGCTGGAAGATCCCGGTGTTGGTGACGAAGAACCGGGTTTGGATGAGGGAGAGGCCGCTATTGAAGATCCCGTGAGTTGTAAACGTTATTACAGCGTTATTAGCGCGCTCTCATGGCAACCGAGCTGATCGTGGAATTAGCTCGACAATCACGTGTTTAGCTAAGTGACCAGCATCGGTTTAGTTTGGTCCAGAACACCAGTAAGTGTCTTCTTGTTAGTTTTACAGAGTAATGCTGTTTAAAAACCGATGGCGCGGCTCGCCATTGTGGCTCTCGCGGTGTGCTCTATGTTAGCTTTAGCGCATGGCGTTGGCGGCCATGTTGGCGCAGCATCGTTTTTTTTTTCGTTTGGATGGTGGGGGGAGAAAAAACCTTCGTCGCAAAAAAAATGCGAGAGGGGGTTAACGTTAGAGGGTAGGACAGGCCGCCATTAACGCCGCTGCTGTCTGCAGAGAGGCGAAAAGCTCACGGTAAAACACGCCTCTTTTATTCTTCGAGAGAGATTAGAAAAATGACTGTGTTTGTTAGCTAGAATGCTAACCAGCAGCGGCAGCTTTGTCACTTTGGCATTGTCGCTGACTGCTAACGCGGTATGCTAACGTTATACAGCCGGAATGTACCGAGGAAAGTGTTTTTTTCGTGCCGTTTAAACTCGAGTGTACAGATAACAAAGAAGCGAGAGCGGAGTCTGTGCTGGAGTCTCTGCTGAAAGGAGGGATTAGAGGCTCGATGGGTTGTGGATGTGAAAGGAGATGGTTTCGCTCGTGTTAATGCTCGTTCGACCAGCCCTGGCTTTGGGCTCTGCTAATTTATTGTGCGTTTGTTTGTTAAACCCGGGTACGTTTTGTTCGGATGATTTAAGCCCAGTGAGTAAAATAGCTGGCTATCGTGCTGATGTGTGAAAACGAGCATGGGGTTTGGAATAAATTTAGGCTTTTTATTTTTAATAAGCGGTGTTTTTTTGCTGTATTATTTTTTATGCTGTCTTTTAAAAATTATTATTATTATTATTGTTGTTGTTATAAGCTAGGTTTGAGAGCCTTCACGTAGACACTGATGTGGTGATACCATGTTCGCTCTTTTTTTAGCACATACTTTGATTGAGGACTTGATTTTTCTTATTATTTAAAACTCTGTAATATGATTAAACATGGGTGGGTTTGTGATGATCAGTTGTGTGCAAGTGTGTTAGGACGGGGCATGATGCGATCTGCCCTGCAATGCAGCACTGCCACAAGAGCATCACTCTACAAGCGCGCGCGTGTGTGTGTGTAAAAAAAAAAATGGCATCACGCCTTTCCCTGTCCATTAGTGTGCTACACACATGTAGGCTATGCCGCAAACCACCTACCAGTACAGATGATTTGTCAGAATGAGATCACGGCTGATCCAAACATCTCAGTGGTGAAAACGTTTCATCTCAATGTTTTCAATTTTGCAGCGAGTGGATTGAGGTGCATATGCTCTACATTGAGTGGTTTATGACATTATTGATCAGCTGTAGTCAGCACATACCCAGGTCCAGGCTGTTTAGTACGGTGGTGTGCAGTTTTCTGACACAATGCATCAGTAATTCTGTTCATGTGAGCACCAGATTGTAGTGCACCTTGGTTTTTTGTGTGTGAGATATTTGATGATGAAGAGGAGTGTGCTACCTTTTGTGTGTGCGTGAACACCTACGTGAGTGCTCTGAATGCACCGATGATCTGAACATGCCTAGTCCTCATTCTGCATCTCACAGATTGAAGCCTAATAGTCACAATTCTAGGTGGTATGGAGCTGCAGTGTTTAGCATGGTTTTTGCTCGGCTCTTGACTTCCCTGTTTGATTCAGAATTCAGATGACTGTCTACAGCCCTGAGGTTTTCTCCGCCTCAAAACCATGCCAGAAGGAACCGGCTTTATTTCTCACATATGATTTACAGTATATTGACTGTTATTCTGTTTGCATAGTTCTGCCTGTGTGCAAGCCTGGGTCAGAGAATAAGAACATCAATACACAGAGGGTTAATGGTGACAGGACTTGCACTCTGCCTATTGGTGAAATGGTTCTCTAAATTGTCACTTGATGTGAATTGTGTGTGTGTGAGAAAATGAATGGTGCCTTGCGTTAGACTAATGTTCTATCCTGGGTGTATTCTTAGCCCGGTGCATCTTGGATAGGCTGCTGATCTGTAGTGACCCAGACTAGGATCTGTAAGAGTGGCATCATAGATTTCTTTAAAGTATAATTCAATTATTATGGTACGCAACAATGCATTGTTTACAGTAAATATTATTGGATCAGAAGTTGCCCCCCCATTCATGCTTGATTATATCCGTCTTCTCTGTAGATATGAGCCCGTGCCATGTTCCTGTGTCGCAGACGTAATCAAACCATTAACCTCGATTTATTAACCAATTGAATGAGGCAAAGTAGGATGTAGAGGATTATTCAGTTTGTCACAACCTTTGAGACAGAATAATTCTCCATATCATATAAAAGCTGAATTATGTAATTGTTTAATTCAAAAGATTTTCTCCGTCGACAGTTATGTGCTATGTGCAATCATGTTACTATGTACGTTATTCGTTCAAGTTTTCCAATAAGTGTGATGCAGTACTTTAGTTACCCCATGGCAATGATACAATACCTAGACTTATTTGATGACTTTTCACCAATCAGAAAAAGTTAAATCTCTTGAGCAAGTCATAAAACTTTATTCTATTCTCTAAGTATTGCTGTATTGTGAAAAAAAATTATATTCAAACTCAGCACTGCTTTACAGCTGTGCAAAATATCCTAGACAGAAGGCCTCAGTGTACTTTAATGGCACAGTTGTAGATGGTTAGTGGTGGTGGGTGATATTTTAAAGCGTATTATCATGGAATTTGTGCGTTACCTTGTATTAAAGTGGCAACTGCTATACATCTGTATAAACTATTTGAAATTTGTATATCATGATTATTATGCTGATGTTGTTGTAACATATTTAATGTTCACAGGAGCTGGAGGCCATTAAAGCACGGGTGAGAGAGATGGAGGAGGAAGCAGAGAAACTGAAGGAGCTCCAGAACGAAGTGGAGAAACAGATGAACCTTAGTCCTCCTCCTGGTGTGTGTGTGTGTGAGAGAAAAAAGATAATTGTATGTTGGCCACTGCTGACAAATAGAACTGAGCTCAAGCAGGAACACAAACAACTTGGTCACTCTTGATTTGTTATTTTTTTTTTTTTTAGCCCACAGCCTAGTTCAGGGATGGGCGATTCATTCTCCCAAGGGGCCACGTGAGAAACAGAAAATGTTGTGGAGGCTGGACCAGTAGGCTGAACTAAATTATGCTTAATATTAATTTAGATCATCTTTAATTTAGAAGAGATTATCTCTTTATTATCTCTTTTTTAAAAGCAGTAAATTGCATCCTTTTGACAAGGTGTGCTATGATTAAACGTGATAATTAAAGGAGGAAAAACAATTTATTCAATCAAAATTCCTCAAAACAATTGTACACAAAATTTTAATGTTCAGAAATGTTTCATTTTTGGACTGTTTTGGTGAAAAGGAACCTTTCTGAACGATCAGCATTGACTCAACTTTTAACAAATGATTACCATTTTGCTTGTAGTCCCAACACCTTGTTTGCTGTTAAGTTGTTTTTTTTTTCTTCTTTTTCTTTTTTTTTTGTCTTGTTCAGTGAGAGAAATCAAGTCTCTGTGGGCTTGAACAAGTACATTGAAGTCAAGCTGAATTTCTGAGGTGGAAAGGGGAAAGACAGCTGACAGATCATCCGTGAGATAGGATTTGTTAAATTTCATTACTGAGAATGTTTGCTCACATATGTAGGTAGATCCAAAGAGAGCCATCATCTGAGCAAGCCTCCTTATGTGTGAAAGGTTCTCCTCTTCTAGAAGGAAGAGTAAAAATCCAGCAGCGATACTGACCTAAACTGCTCTTCCTTTATCATGTCAGATTGCAGGTCAGTGAGTTACAGCTAAACAACACTGGGTACGTTATCCACAATGCAGGTAAAGGGAGAGGAAATTATGTGCACTTCACCCTCAAGTTCTGAAGTCTTCAAATCACCTTAAACTCACCATGCAGTGCTTCTTACACTGATGAGTACCTGCAGTGGTGATCAGCTGATGATGTGACTTCTCTCAGGGTTTGCACACGAGTGAGAGTTGCTTTCCTGTTGCCTCGAAAGAAACAGCAACTTTCTGATGAAAGCCTTCACTAGGCTGTACATTTCTTGAACACAAATGCCCCTACGTTGCAGTTTGGTATTCAGTTCATTCATCAGTGCTGTCGCATCAGTAGCAAATGCATGATCTGCCATCCAGTCCCCATCTGAGAGCTCTGGTATGTCTTTGCCTTTCTTTTCACAGAACTCTTGAATTTGTTCTTTCAAGTCCTAAAATCTTTTTAGCACTTTTCCCAGGCTGAGCCATCTCACAGTTGGCATCTACAGTCTCATTCAATGCTTGTGCCCTGATGAAGTTATAACTGTTTTAATCACGACATCAATAACATGGCTAAGTTTAAGCACTGACTTGCAAAACACATTCTGATGTATGATGCAATGTAAGAATACCAATTTCATTCCCGGGTTGATTTCAGTCACTTTATCTTGCATCTGTTTTAAAAAGTCCGATGTTTTCCCCAGTAAGATTTGGACAGCCATCTGGTGCAACACCGACCACTCTGTCCCATTTCAGTCCCAGATTGGCCAGGGATGCATTTGCCTCCGTGAACAGATCACTCCCCGTCGTCGTCCCTTTCATTGACCGCATTGCTGCCAGCTCCTCAATGATCTTTAAGTCCTTTGTTATCCCACAAACAAAGACGAGTAACTGGGCTGTGTCGCGGACATCACAGCTCTCGTCTAAAGCCAAGGAGAAAAACAAAATCAATGCTGTCTGCTTTATTTTGCAGCTGACGCTCCAGATTTCCAGCGTTGTCCTCAGTCCTCATCACTTTTTCTGGAGAGGAGCACATTCTCGAATGCTTCTTTTTTCTCAGGGCATATTAGCGCTGCAGAATCCACCAAACAAAAATGAAATTCCTCCTTGGAAAATGACTTACTGTTTTTAGCGATTTTGTATGATATCACAAAGCTGGTTTTGGTTGCTGCATCTCTGGATGTATAAACCTTGGTTAAAAAAAAGCCTTGTAGGGTACGCATGTATACATATGGGTGAAGGCAGTGCATGTATGTGCGTGAATAACTGCACGTATGTATGAATGTAACTTGTGTGGACCGGTCAGGGACAACCAACGGGCTGGATATGGCCCGGGGGCTGTACATTGCCCAGGTCTGACCTAGATTCTTTTCAGGAACAAGACAGAAACACTGCCTTTGTCTCAGCATGGGCTATATATATATATTAAATAGTTGCCTCATAGCATTTCGTATAGGATTATGATATTCACATGAAAGTATGTTTTGGTCATTACTGTTTTCTTTGAGGTCAGCAAAGTTTTGTAAATAGTAAACGGGTTTTCTGTGCTTCATGGTGCACTGACTGCTCAACAGATTTGCTGGCGAATATAAAGCTGAATTGATACAATTGCGGCATTAAACATAATGACTGGTCATTGATTGACTGGATGGTTTTTTTTTTAAGCTCCACTTCACGCCACTTGATGATTGGATAGAAAAGGTGACCAAATGCAGTATGGTTGTTCAGGTATTGGATTATAGGTAATTTATTGAGTCACACTGCACCGTCTGGTGGAAGTGCACTATAATCTTTTAGTCTTGCTTATTTTGACCAGAAGTCTTTGAAGAATGCATTAGCAGGTCACCCGCAGCTCAAATAATTTAATTAGACAGATAGCTGTCATATGACATGAAAATATTTACACTATCCTAACAATGACAACCTGGCTTCTTAACATTGATGTCATTCCTTTAAAACATTTATTGTAATACAGGTTAAAGTAATCAGGGTGAAAACAATTATTCCCGATATATTATTATTATCATTATTATTACAACTAACGCATTTTCTCTGTTTAATATTAAACTGCCCGTGTTTTGCCCCCTACAGCTGGTCCTGTTATCATGTCCATTGAAGAGAAGATAGAAGCGGACGGAAGATCAATTTATGTTGGAAATGTATGAGTTCTTCTATTTTTATGTTTAATCACATTCAATGGTGTTAGTAACATGGTAAAATGGTAACAAGAAGTATTTACCTTAACTTTACAGAACATTAAAAGTGAAAACTAGAGATGTGCAAACAGACTGGGATTGCATAGGGCTCAGCAAAATGCAGTTTGTTTTTACCTTTTGTAGGTCAGAACAATCGGTCAGATGTAAAGGCGTTTTCTTTAGCTTTAGTTTAGCTATGCTCTGATTCTGATACACTACATTTCTAACTGTAAATCAGGAACATCCTTAAACTGGACATAGTGTGACATAGAAAGTAAAGTTCAACACCATGGCCTTTTGATAATATAAGAAGATATCACAAGCTTAGAATGTCATTGTGTCTAAATGCTGTTTTTTTCTGCAGGTGGATTATGGAGCGACAGCAGAGGAGCTTGAAGCTCATTTTCATGGCTGTGGCTCTGTTAATAGAGTCACTATCCTATGTGACAAATTCACAGGACACCCAAAAGGGTAATCAACTAAATGTTAGCGTCTCCCTCTCTGTAATACTCGATCACTCCTGTTTCACATTGTTGCAGTTTGTGTTGAGATGCTTGAGCAGTGTTCTCCTGTAAGATAAAGCTAATGTGTGAAGTATTTTCTGTTGTTTTAAAAAAAAAAATCTTGCTGGCGTATTGCAATGAGTCAAATCAGATTTGTCCTTGTGAAATTTATATTGTAACTCTGTAGACATGGATGGCATGATGGTTTTTGCAGTAGTATACTGCTTACTCACACAGTGGATTCACAATGGATGAACTCAAAACTATTTTATGTTAAACTCTCCAGGAAACACGGATCCATTGCCATTTTCTAAAATTGCTTTCACTTTTTTTGTCAAGCTGCTTTTTCAGCCATGACGTAACTGCTGTAGTTCCAGGCCTAGTCTTGTCTTTTCAAAATGCTGCAGTGTTGTCACTCACTTATTTATTCAGTTCTGACTAAAATAAATAACACAACGTAGTTGCCACAAATCAAGTTTACTTGATTTCACTGCCTATAAAATTCCAAAAAGAACATTTAAAATGAAGAACAAAGAGGCAAAATGGTGGGACAAAGAATGGTGTTCAGTGATTGGTCAGATGGAATAGTGCTCACTTATTGGACCGAGGGGATTATGGTGATCAGTAATTGGTTGTGTGATGGTTCATAGTTGCCAGTGAGAGGAAGCGAGCACAAGTCAGGCATTACATTAATGATGTCTTGATTGCTTTCATTTGTCTGTCCCATGTGCATGTCCCCTGAATATTTGTTTAATTGTTGTCTTTGTTTCAGGTTTGCATATATTGAGTTTGCAGACAAGGAATCTGTTAGAACAGCAATGGCTCTGGATGAGTCCTTATTTCGAGGAAGGCAGATAAAGGTAAATGCTGCTTATTCCTTTTAAATATTTTCTCATTTTCTGATTGGTAGAAAGTCACCAGCAAATTATTGGTGGTGTTCTACCAGCTGACATCCATCGACATTGGATTAGTTGAATGATTATTGCACGATTATGCGCCAATGTTCCTCCTCGTAGATGTCATATAGATAGATTGGCCGCGCCTCAACACAATATTGGTGGCGGTATGCAATATTTCTTATTATATAATATTTTTAATATATAATCCTCGCAAGGTAAGGTGTTGTAGAAGTAAAATGTAAATTAAAATGCATCCTTAACATCACATACTTTAATTCCATGTTTTGTTTCATATTTTCAATGGGATTTGTGTAGAATTAATCAGAAATGAGCAGGGAAGAGCATATGGCACTTCAGAGTCACGGACTGTTATCCAATTCGCTTTCGTCTGGAGATGAATATATATTTTGAATAAATAATGAAACCATTGACCTGGAGAGCTGTTGAGGGTGTACGCCCAGAGTTGGCTAAGATGGGCGCCAGCCTCCCCGTGCCCCTATTAAGATTCAGTGGTTTAGAAATTGAATGAATGAAAGCTTTATAGAATTTGGCTTTTGTATTATATGGAGATTTTTTCAGATCTTGGAAGAAAACACGGTTGATCCTAAGAATTTTTAAATACCATACTTTTTCTCATTAAATAAGTGCCTATTAACCTTCCGTTGATTGAAGATGAGTGCATTATCGGTTTGAAGTCTTGACATTTAGGCAATATCAGGAACAATCTTAAACAGCTTGTGGCAGGTATGTACATGTTGCCTGGGAAAATGAATAGATAGAGCTAAACATTAGTAACACATTTACTAGAATAGTTCAGTATTTGATTTTAATAAACATGGGATCACTGAATGAGCATTGCAAGAACAAGACAAAACTGTAGCCTTATCAAGCGGTGAATGATTTTCAGGTTGGAGCAAAGAGAACAAATCGACCCGGAATCAGCACCACAGACCGTGGGTTTCCTCGGGCCCGGTTCCGCTCACGTGGAGGAAATTTCTCTTCTCGGTCTCGGTATTATAGTGGATACACGCCACCCAGAGGAAGAGGACGGGCCTTCAGGTAATCAGAAGATCTCGTGCACACACTGCGGAGTGAATGTTATTCATTTCGGAGCATCATTTATCTAAATTAAAGAACCTTAAAAGACAGCTGAACTTGTGCTGTGTTTTAAGTGGAAATTTTTACGCAATTTCTAACTACTTCTGTGGCTTTCTCATAAATTAAACACAAAGTTTTTGCACACTTGCAAAGCGTGTTCGGAATCATAAAAATGAATAGATGAGTGCACACCTAGCCATACTCAAAAGTACACAAGACAGAAGATATGGTTTATCATTTCTACAAAATTTTCATTAACATTAGGAAAATACTTTTATTATTGCAGTATCTGCAGAATGAAAGAAACGTGTGTGTGCGTGTGCCCCCTAGATCAGTTAATATGCTAGTGTATGAACATTAATGCAACACTGTAGAAAACATGGATGACGTAATTGTTCTAAAAATTACATTGTCAGTGGTCTCACGCTCCTGCTGATTGGTTGCGGTACAGTCATCGCCCATTACCACGTGTTTCAATAACACAAGCTCCCTGTTACTTTTGTTTTCCATCTACAGTCTAATTTGAACAGTTTGTTTTCCCTACACTGATTTCTGCACATGATTTCCTTTTTAGCAGCAAATGAGGATTTAGAAAAATGAAAGGCATGGATGATGGTGACTGACAGCCAACACCACCACAATTTTCAATTATAGGCAAAACACTAATACAAACTCTCGGCCATTTGTATTGAAATCATTTGAGACAGTAAGATGTTTAATAGGAAAAGGCTAGCTTAATGGCACTAGCTACGTAACGGTATAACAGTCTTGATAGCTATATTATTTCAGCATTAATGACAGCCAGCCAACTTATTTTGCAGAAATTTGCAATAGCTATTTTAACATGTCCACTGTCAATTACATTTATGATAGGTTTTGAGTGGGCAAATTGAGTCTACCCAGCATAGCCATGTGTCCCAAATAATAATTAGTCATTATGCATTAACGTGGAGTCTGATAATAAAATAAAATATCTGTTTTCATTCCTTTCACCTCATAGTTGATTACCTTAAGATTGTGATGGTGTCCATGGTGCTGTGGTAATTTATTAATGAAGTAATACATTTTAAAAGGTTTTGTATTTGATTTTTAAATAAAGGAATGAGAGAACAAAGACCCCTAGAAATGTGCTCATGCCGTCTGCATCCACAATTGCCTCTGCGTTGAGGTGCAGGGAGTCATCTGTCTTGTCCACAAGATATTGGCACACAATGTTAGGCATCTGTATTTCACTTCCAGAATGGAGGTTTCATTCCTGCAGCCTGATATTGATTTAAAGTATTTACCTTACTGTGTATATTTTGACCTGTGCTCAGATAAAGCACACGTCTGTGGAGGGGAGTGAGTGTGTGTGTGTGACACCAAGCTGTGTTTGCATCTTTGAGCGAATGTTCTTGCATGTTTCTGTGTCTCTAGTGCTTTTGCAGAGACACTGCATGTCTTCTGTGTATTTGTCTGTGCTTATAGTTTGTTTCCATCCATCTGTTTTACAAACTAAAATGTCTTAGTTATGTGTTTGCTCTTATCTGATACATAAGTTAGGTATGGAAGAAAATCCATCTCAAGTAGCGTATTGGTTATAAAAAAAAAAGCTGAAAAGAAATTTAGAACTTGGCACCTATTTTACATGCTGTGGTTTCAACCTGTATTACACAAAAGAGCAGAGAAGAGCTGAGCCATCAGGGATCGAATGCTGCAGCTGTAAATTAAACGAGTGCACTTCTTCATGGTTTATCAGTATATAACTTTTTACTACCATCACCTGCATTCAAAATGGCCAAATTTCCACACTCGAGGAGTGGACTGATGATTAGCCCAGGTATGCAAAGTAGATTCTGTATTTGGGCTATTGGTTCACATTGGGCCAGCAGATAAACATCAAATGAAATACAAAAGCAAATTCGGTAGACTGTGGATACAGGTCATGGTATTTTTAAGATGCTCTATAGCAAGAGAAATGTGAAATACTTTTGTGGGGTTTAGTTATATTTGCTTGTTTTTTTTTATACCGCAGTGCAAGATACTCTTTTTCACCTCTTGACATAATTATTCATGACGCAGTCAGAATTTATTAAGTATTTTGAACTTTAAATGTGATTTGCATGCCTAGAAGGATAAAAATTCCTGGCAGGTTTTGGTTAGTTACTCCAAAACTAAATAATTCTTAAAATTTGTTATAATTTTAAAGCTTAGGATATCAGCTATAAAATGGTACAAATAACTGAAAATAATAATTTCCAACTTAATACCAATTTTCCTGTGATGGGTCACTAATATTTAAATCCAGTATGTGGCCTGGCTGAGAAACTGAAGTGCACTGTATTAATAGGCGTATGGTACACCTCTACTACAGTGTGTAGATGTTGCACATGCTGCATATAAAGTAAATGTGTTCTTATTTGTCTTTAAAAGCCCATAACACCATAAGGTATGGTAAAAATGAATTCGGATACATCTTATGAAATTAATTGTGAAATTTTGCAAGGGGAAATAATCATCTGACCAATCAAATGTTCCACTGCGTTCCATTGATGTCATCCAATACACAAGCAGGAAAAGCTGTCAATACAACATCAAATGTTGATGCACAGTTTCTGCAGTTTCCTGTCATATCCAGACTTAAACCTTTTTAATATACTTATACAATGCATGATTATTTTTACATCTGAACAATTCATCTAGCAACAATTATAGTACTAGCACAAATATCAGGCCTTTTTATTTTCATGACCAGAGAATCCAGTAAGTTCTGTGCCATTGCTGTAGTGAATAAATGGAGTACTTTTACTAGCCCTGTGTGCGTCAGGATCAAGCGATCAAACTCTCGTTGGTTGGTATTACTGCATGAGGCTTTGCTGTCCACATCGGAACCTGTTAGACATGGAAATGGTGTGCACTGGGATTGTGCGCTTGATTCTGTGCCATACTTGGGGAAATGGACAGTGGAGACCTTTTAAATGTTTCAACAGGCCTATGGCAATAAAGCAGTGAGCAATGTGTTTTGGGTTACATTTGTGCATCAAGAGGGGCAGAAGGCCATCCTCCAGTGACCTCTTGACACTTGCAATGCGAATGCCATTCGATACACCTAACCCACTCCACTTCTTCAGTGTCTGTAACCAGTCAGCTTTTCCAACTTTTGTCAGATTTAAACAAAATTATCGGATAAAGTAGAATATTTAGGCTTTTCCCTGCCATTTTGGACTTTTCCATTGGGTTTTTAAAACATTTTTGTTTATATTGACAATTTAATCAATATAAGAAGTAAAAATCTAGTGAGCATATTTTGTAATTTCAAGTATTTCTATTAATTTCTAGTCTATTTCTTACAGTCAATATTCTGGGTCTCAATCATGTGACCCGCAGCAGGAACCTGCTCTGCACGTTACAGTGGGAGAATCTAACCACTGCGCAGGCATTTAAAGTTTCATATGTTGCTACTAAGTGGAAGAAGACTCAAGCAAGTGTCTGAGCACCATCAGCCAGTGTTCACTAAAACTTGGTGGGAAGCTGAGTCTCACATAAAACTTCGTTATGTGTGAACATAATGACAAAGCCTCAAAAATCTTATGCTGCCATTCATAATTCAGATTACAAGAGATTTAAGACACCTTCTTTACAGTTTGTCAGAAGTGTATATTTTAAACCCATTAAATAAAAGAAAAAACGGCTAACAATAGGGTCTTTAACATGAAACCTTTTTTTAATTGTCTTATGAAATATGTAATTATCAGTAAAGGTCATTTGTGTTACAGTAAGGAAACAATAATACTTGTCAAATTAATATTCTAAATAACATTTAAGATTCCACTAGATTGAACCAGATTCCACCATTTAACATCAAAAAATAAAAAACAAACCCTGCTTTCGCCACCGAATGGGCTTAAAGGGATTTTTTTCCTAGTCTTCTTAGACACCGTCGTAATTGCCACAGGTATTGTAAGGAATTTTCACTTTTCAATTACAAATGCTTATGCATTGCACAAATTTGCATGTTGGGTCACAATTTTGTGTAACACAGGTTTTGATGTTACATCTGATGTCACACAGCATACTGACTAATTAGTTACTGTATGCTACACACAAATAACCATTTATTCACTATAGGAACAGTCCTGGGTCTTTGTATTTATAAATGAGTAGTGTTGTAGATTATGTAGTTCGCTCAAACCTTTTTTTTTTTTTTTAATTTATGGCTGCTTTTTTTTTGGAGGAGGGTGTTGCTAAGACTTCCTTCCTAGCCAATACTCTAAGCAACATGTGAGACACTGTCCTTAACAGTAAGGTGTGAAATTTGTGGCATGGATAGTTATGATGCAGTGGATGGAGACACATTGTTTTGAATAAATGTGTAAATGAGGTAGTGGGTGTGTCCTGATCTCTTCATTGCTGTGTGTTTGATTGCTGCTCTTCTGATTTAATCTCATCACCCCGTTGCGAATGTTGATTGACATACAGTACGGTCCCATTTTATTTTTGACCATTTTGTAAAACATCTGGATGGAAACATTGTGTGTGTGTCCCATCATCTCTCCCCTACAGTGACCAAAGGAGCCCTTAACAGAGAGAGATAAAGAGGGAGAGAGGATGTCTTCACTTCCCCCCTAGATTTAACACTTTGTTGTATTTGTAGTATTAGATGAAGCTGATTGCTTCAGACTATAATTTATTTTTTTTTTAAATTTACATTAATGCAGACGACATGGTATACATTATATTAACTGGACATTCTGTATACCTAAAAAGTATTTGTATTAGACGAATGACTTACCTGTATCTTAAAATATTAAGCCCCTTTTTGTACACACAAATTTAGTGTCCTCCATCTTCAACCAAAAAAAACTCACCCTCTTTTTCTCTCTCTTTTTTCTAGGGGCCGAGGGCGATCAACATCGTGGTATTCCCCTTACTAATAACTCCCCACTGTCATTTCCCCCTTTTTACTGTCATCCCTCTTTCCCTGTTTAAAAAAAAAGAAAATAACCCCTCTCAATAAAAGAAGAAAAAAAGAAGAAAAAAAGACAAAAAAAAACCCACAGAGGGAGAAAAATAGAAAAGAAAAGAGCATCTTCCGGACAGACTGACTGACTGACTGGTGTGTGTGTGCGCGCATGCGTGTTGCAGTCACCCCGGTAAGGTACCGAGATTTTGGGGCAGTTCTTGGTTGGCATTTGTGAAATGTTTAGAGAAGATGGTGTGATCTCAGGCTGCAGATGTGTCTCCTTTGGTCTGGCTGTGAGTTCTTCACACAACACAAGGAGCAAAGTGTTTTTTTCCTCCTTTTCTTCTAATTGTATTTTGAAGATGTGTGGAAAATACCCCTACAGTGATAATGCTGTATGTTTCATTAGATATGAGGTTGCCAGTTTTTTTTAACTAACATTACCCATCCTCGTTTTTAATGTTCATTTTTCTTGTTTGTTTCTCTCTTCCACCTGCATTCATCCTCTGAGTTTTTGTTCCATCTCCCCCCCCACCCCAAGGTCTTTTCCCTGATTTATTCTTTATTCGTGATTTGGTTGACTCATGGTTCATGAACATTTAATGTTAACACTGAATTTTGAAACTTGTTTTCTGCCTTCTGCCTCCTTTGGCTACATGCTTTTACCTTGGTTCAATTTGTTTAGTTCCTTTCTTTGAACTTCCCACCTTCTTTCTAGCCCATGAACAACTCAGACATTGAGTGAAGGTTTTTTCTATTTTCAGCTTTCCCAGGTTTATTTCCCCCACCTTCTCTATACATATGTACTCTACCACTTATGACCATTTGCATATATTACAGCAAACCCCCTTCCATCAAACCCCTCCCTCTTTTCTGCTCTTTCTCCAAGCGGTCTTTGTCTGGGTCTTCTCTCTTTTTTTTTTTTCCTTCCCTCTCTCTGTGTGTGTACTAGACCACTTCTTGTCGTTTCAGGTTTCAGGACCAGTGGAGGCTGAGTACTCCTCCTCCCCCTGTGGCTGCAGCGCCCCCTACAGTCTCACCATCGTCTCTTTCTCTCTCTGCTCCCTCTATCCCTCTATCCACACTCATGTGGGGGGGTGGGGCACAGGGTGATCCCCGGCCCATTTACTATAACAACAAACGCTGAACATGCGCACTCTCACATGCACTAACACGCGCACATACACACACCGCACACACCACCACATATTTATATAGCGAGAGCAGAGCAGCTGGTTAAAATGGGAGAGAATGAGACGGTGAGGACAAGAACAGGTTAAAGGGAGGGATCCATTTGTAGACGACTGATCCTGGGAATTTAAGGCTATTTAAGAAGGAAAGGAGCAAAGATTTTATTTGGGTGGGGGGGTTGCGTGGAGAGGTTTTCCCCTCGGGATTTTTTCTTTTGGTTTTTTTTTTTTTTGGTTTTGTTTGTTTAGAGATGGGGAAATGGGTTTGGGGGGATTTTTTTTGGCTTTTTTATTTTTTAACCCATGAGTCTGTAATTAGAAAAAAAAAATAAAAGATTGTAAAAATGAAATGGGTTTGTCCTTTCTTTTTCTCCTTTAAGTAACAATCATGTTTCTATGTGCCAATTAAATTGCTATTAAATTCTTGCAACATGTGAAGCCTGGGTGTACAAAGAATGATGAGTTACCATATTAGAACCTTTGCCTCCAAAATCCTCCCTCCAGAAGTACATTAAATTATCCCACTTAGTACATAAATGTATAATGAGAGCGGATCAAAAAAGGGGTTTCTTGTGTTTATCTGTTATCACTGAATGAAGCAGCAGTGACAATTACAGAATGTCAACTACAAAATAATTCTCTTATCACAGTGAGCTACATTAAGCAAAAGTGAACAGACAGTTGATAAATATGCAAAGTTGAGGATCTGAGTGCCTTCTTGTGGCTATTCAGCTCTACGTGAGAAAGAACTTTGTTTTAAAAGTTACTTCTGCTTGTAAAACCTAAAATGAAATATTACAGACCAATGTACAAAACTGTGTTGATCATTTTTATTCTATTTGCAAATGAAAACCATCCCTTCTCCAACCAGAATGACAGAATCCTTACTTGCGTTTCTTGAACACTGAAAAATGAAGTAGGACAAAAATGAATTTTAAAATTTGACCTAATAGCACGATCTAAAGAAAATAATCAGACTTACTCTTCTTTTTGTTTTTCTTCTTAAGCACCTTCTTCTTCTTGGGTCTGGGATTATCCAAATCCTAGAATAAAACAACACAGACTGTGTCTTCATTTTATCCAAAAGTCGGCTCTAAACACTAGAACATTGTCTTTTCAAAAAAAGATGTAACACTAAAAGCAGGAATAATCCAAAGTCTTCTCAATAAAGTTAAGTAAAACATAAGTACGCATAAGTTTGTCTCACCGGTGCATCTCCACCAGTCAGCGCTGTGATGTCACCAAAGTGTGTGATGCTCTTCAGTTGTGAGGACATTCCTAGCATTCGTCTTTTCTTTGCCTTCTGATCTCGTGAGACACTTAGACGCACCATCATAGACTCTTCATAGTTTTTCCTGAGACATTATTAAATATGATGTATTCAGAGATGAGGGTCATTAATTACAGGCACGTCCCTATTTTGTGAAATTATTGAAAACAAATCTTGTTAAAGTAAAAGTTTTAGCACAAAATGTAAGAGATGTGATGATCTCACTCAAACATTACCAACATTTTCTTGCATAAAATAGCAGCCATGGCCTTCTGTAGGTAATTCTGGCTAAAGAATTGGGTTTGAGATCAAAAGGTTGTTGGTTCGATTCCTGAACCAAGCAGGAAAATGTGTGGAGGTAGAGTGAGTGGGTAGAACCTTCCCTTCCTCCACCTTCACGGCTGAAGTGCACTTGAGCAAGACACTTAATCCCCAACTGCTGTCTGGTCATTGCAATGTGTGCCAGCCCAGTGCTCTGAGTTTGTGTTCACTTTGGATGGGCTAAATGCAGAATTAATTTAGAAATACTGCTGTTTGGTGATGTTTACTCCATTTTTAATTTATTTACAGCTATACTGTATTAACCCTGCAAGGACAATTATTGCCTCTGCTTTTAACCCATCCAAAGTGAGCAGTGGGCTGCCATATACACTGGGGTACCCTCTGAGCATTTGGGGGTTAGGTGCCTTGCTCAAGGGCACTTCAGCCATGTGGTGGAAGGGAAATTGCAGCTCACACATTTTTCCTGTATTACCACAACCTTACACATTGTGTGTAGGAGTGCTGCAAAATATGCTCGAAGTGTGGTCTATTTCTCACCCAGTATTTGACTTTATTAAGAGCAAAGCTCAGGGCTTCAGTAAATATAATTCATTGACCCAATTTGTCATGGCTATTATGCAACCTTCCACCTATCCATCTGCCTTAATATTCAAAAAACCATTAAAAAACATTGAAAAAAAAACATCAGTTTAAAAATTCTAAACTGCTTTAAAGTGAAATCAATTGCTGCATGACTAGTGTCCCGTGATGTAAACATGCAAAGCACAGAATATTTCTATCAGTAGGATCAAGTACTGTATTCCTGGCAAACAAAAAGAGTTTTCCAGTGCTTCTACTGATTTATCTAGAAATAAATGGGCTGTAGTGCCTAAATATATACAGTATATTATTTAAAGATCTTCGGAAGTGCAGAGGGCAATGTTTCTGGATCTCATGACCTATATGATGTCCCTGGTAATTTTTCTGGGCTGCCTTAAATCATCTTTACTCATCAACCCCAGACCCTTGTAGTTGCTATTCAGCAGGAGATCGCTGCTGTTCCACCTGATAAAACCTGTCCAGCCAGGAGGGAGCCTTCACAAGAGCACCATCCATAATAAAGCATGGTGGTGGCAGTATCATGCTATGGGGATGTTTTTCATTAACAGAGACTGGGAAACTGGTCAGGATAGAGGGAATGAGGCATGGTGCCAAACAAGCAAATTCTTTGGGGAAGGGAAAGTCTCAATGGAGCTGGAGCAGATTTCCTATTGAAGGAGTGGCCCAAAAATCACAGGTAATAGTTGTGGCAAGTTGAAGAGACATACACTAAAGGTGGCTATACACAGAACAGACTTTTTTTTATTTATTGTTTCTTTTTTGTTTTACAATAAATTCTCAGCATCTTCAAGGTTGATAAAAATATCCATTTTAACTCCACATGGTAAGGAAATAAAATAGGAAATATGCCAAAGGGGGTGAACACTTTTGAAAGCCACTGCATGTCACTCCGTAAGTCTGTACTCACCTGTGCTGTTCCTCTCGGATGTCTCGTTCGGTCTGAAAGTCTTGCCGTTCACGGATTTCCTCTGGTGCATCGCTGTACTGCTGCCTGAGCTCCCCAATCACCGAGCTACGGAACGCTGCTTTCCGGCGTTTATCTGCAAGCTCCTTCTGCCTGTCAGCCTCAGTCAGATCACCATCTGTGTATGAAGACATGTAAAAATGAGAGACAGACACCCAAGTGAACAATGTATATCAAATCAAACAAGGGCTACGCAGACAAAGTTTATATTTATAATATTTAAGTAAACAAATAAGTAATATTTAAGTAAATTATAATATTTAAGTAATGACACCTAACGCCATTAATTAATTAAGATTTGTTTTCACTAGCAAAAGACAACATGAGTAGCGGCAGACTGTTGGACCACAGCACATGCCATTCAGCATGGAGACTCTGTAACACCTGGTCTATTGGATGTCTCCAATAATGAGTAAGCAGATAATAAGGGTTTTGCTGCATAACTTAAGAAACACGCTTGGAGTTATTAGAACCACACACCACTCAGAGTATTTTTTGGCTTTTAACAGCTGTGTTTGAGAAAATTGTGACGGAAAAGTTATTTTCAATCTTTTTAATTCTATAAAAATGAGCAGCTCCTAATCTGACACACTCCTCCATGAGCTACAGCAGCCATGTTGCTTGTACCTGTCACCAAACACATTTCTTCTGATGGCCTTAAATGTAAATTCAAATATTTTACCATAATGCATTGGAGCAATCTTTGGTGGGATGTATTTCCTGGCTTTGGGGGCTGGCTTTTTCCCAGAATCTTTTTTATTTCCATCAACACCACTACCACCATCATCATCATCATCATATTCCTGGTCAAGCTGTGAAAAAAATACAGGAAACAGAATCAAAATTCAACTCTCGGTATTTATATTATTTACTGTTAATGTCACATTATAAGAGTTCAGTGTGGAGCTGAAGTGCTTTACCTTGCTGACAAGGTTCTCAGGATTTGGACGGAAATGTAGTGGATCGTTCTCGGCTGTGACACAGAAGGAATTATCATCGTCAAGTAGTGAGTTATGAAAACCTCAGTGTATTAGTACTTTCCAAGAAAAGCTACCAGTACAAGTTTAATACCCCTCAGAACAGACTGTACAATTTTCTGTAAATGTACTGGAGGAATGTAGCACCCCTCTCCACAAATAACCTGTGCTCTCGCAACCAGAAAAGCCACGTGTGCACGTGTAATTTCGCTTCCGTTCACTACTGCGTTGTTTGTTTCTTAATGATAGACAGCATCCAAATCCAAAATTTTCTTTTTTTGTTTTGACTTTTGACACTTTACAACATTCAAGGTCTTACCCAGACTCCCAGTCACAGCAGTGCGCACTAATTTATCAATCTGATATTTCAGTTTCTGATCAAGAGGACGCATCTTCTCCAGAACCTACAAAAACGAAAAAGAAAAAGTTGAACAGTATGTAAAATTAAAGTCAAACCTGAAAACAATAATTTGTTAAATTATCTTTGACCTGTGTTACATTGAAAACAATACACCAGCGCGTTACTTAATGTGTTCCTCATGAATTTTATTGTTTCTGTAAAATATACACTTACTTCAATGTTGGTTTTTGCAACATATTTAAAAAAAATGGAACAGTAAAGCATTTACCACTTTGTAATGTTGCCATTGCTTTTCACAAAACTTAAAAAGACGTTTAGGGACTGAAGACAAATAGATGAAGCGTTTCAGGTGTTATTTTGTCGCATTCTTCCCTCAAAAAACGTCTTTAGGTGGGTCCTCTTTGGTGCATTTTGTGCTTGAAAATGCACCACACATTCTCTATTGGAGACAGGGTGGGACTGCAGGCAGGCCAGTCAAGCACCCGCACCCTCTTGTTCCACAGCCAGGCCTTTGAAATGTGTGCACAATGTGGTTTTGCGTTGTCTTGTTAAAATACGCATTGGTGTTCCTGGAAACGATGTCTTCTTAGAAGCAGCATACGTTGCTCCAAAATCTCCTCATACTGTTCAGCATTAATGGTGCCATCACAGAGGTGTAAGTTACCTTTGCCAACAGCACTGACACACCCCCATACCATGACAGGCTCTGGCTTTTGGACTTGTTGCTGGTAATAGCCTGGATATTCCTTTTCTTCTTTGGTCAAGAGCACACAGCATTCATTTCTTCCAAAAAAGATATGAAATACTGATTCGTCTGACCACAGTACACATTTCCAGTGTGATGGTCCATCCCAGATGCCTCCGAGTCGACGGCGCTTCTGAACACAGTTAGGCTTTATTTTGGCACGGAAAAGTTTTAACTGGCATTTGTGGATGTAGCTGCTTATTGTAGTACTTGACAAAGGTTTGCCAAAGTCCATGTGGTTATATCGTTTATAAATAAATGACGATTCTTGATGTAGCGCCGCCCGAGGGATCGGAGATCGTGGTTTATGGTTTATAAACCATAAATTTTGCATTTTAGTTTGCTTTTAATTTATTCCCATGTAAAATATCCACTCTGTCTTTGTGAATAATTTTTATGTAAACAAGTGGATCATGAGATGAGAAGCCAGTAACTTGTTTAATGTTCAAATTGCAAACTAAAAAATTTGAGGCTCAAAAACAGACAAAAAAAAATCTATAACAAAAAGGTTTATCGACTGACATGAAGGTGTATTTCAAATAATTTAACGAAGCCATATTCCACAAATTTGAAATGCAAACATTCTTTGGATTCAATTCAACCCCGCAATTATGCAATTATGGTGGATGCATCTTGTGCCAAATATCAGATCCAAATGACTACAGCAAGAGGGGGAAATATCAGCATTAATCACCGAACATCACTCAGAAGAAAAACAGTCCTTTCTCACCCACCAAATCTCTACTTTGAACAACAACTTAATGGAAACTTGGTTACTAACGAAATCTGACCGTTCGTATTGTGACCAGCCTATGGATGGCGCTGTTGTCCTTCAGACTTTGGCCATCTGCTTTAATGCTCATCAAATGCGTAGCATCTTGAAGGTAAAATAACAGTAGGTGGTATCGTAGATCCAGAAAAGACAAACCCTGTAAATAACAAACATTATTTAAGAGAACATTCAAGCGTTACAGAACACACACTGCTTTAAAGGGCAGAGGTCTTACCTTGGAGGTTGAATACACTTTATTCTGGACTTTCTTTATCAAGTCTCGAATGTGGCTTGTAACAAACGTAACCTGAAATTTACAGAAGAAACAGTGTTTCTATTCTCTTTCAGAAAAACCTCTACAAATCACTCGGACTTAAATTACCTTAAGAACCTTTAACTAGATAATTACAACAGAGCTTTAATATGTTTCATCTGGCAATGTTATGTAACCTTAACTGATGCAGTGAGCGGGTGCAGTGGTAAGCGTGTCCGCCTCACAGCAAGAAGGCCTGGGTTCGATTCGCAGACTCGGGTGTTTTTGTGTGGAGATTGCATGTTCTCCTCGTGCTTGTGTGGGTTTCCTCTGGGAACCCCAGTTTCCTCCCACAGATCAAAAACCTGCACAATAGGCTAAATAGCTGTTACAAATTGCCCCTAGGTATGAGTGTGAATAGTTGTGTGAGAATTGGCCCTGCAATGGCCTGGCAAAATGTACAGGGTGTGCCCTTCCCTCACACGGCAGAAACACGCTGACGGCAATGCAGCCTACTCTTTACGAAAGTCAGCAATGGTTCTTTTACATGCCTTTGATAACCCAGTTAGCTCTTTATTCTGTACTTATATTACTACGTTATTATAAGGTAACTTATAATATTATGTTATACATTCATAATACAATTTAATGACACACTGTCGACTGATAATCAGTCTGAGTGATAGCCCAAGCCAATATTCAGCTTTTCTCTAAATACAGCATTTAAATGTTATACTTTCACAAGTTAATATCACCTATTGGTGTCTATAATGACTAAGAATCAGTATAAGCCCAGAAAAAAACATATCGGTTAAAACCCCTAACTTGACAGTGCTGAAGGAAGAAACAACAAATCAGAGGGAGGATTAGGAAGCACTCCATTTCAAACCTGTTGAGTGAGTGAGTTGAGTAGTTGCACTGCCTTTGGCAGATCCTCCTCAATCACCTCCTGGAAAAAGAGGTGAATGTGACAGCACAATCATAAAAAAATATTATGAAATAGGTTTTATAAAAACAACATTCTGCAATTCTAAAATAAGAAAATGTTCAGTTTAAAATCTACACAAAACAGACCTGTCTACATGTGAGAAAATCACTGCATCTCAAGGAAATTTTGTATTTTTTTACCCTACGTATTTGAACATGCAAGCATTTTACTCTGTCTATAATATGTGTTTCCACTCTCCTTTTCTCTGGATGCGTGCTGGCACTGTACTGCATGGGGGATGATCAGTTTAAATCAAGATCATGATCGACATCGTGAGAGTGCACTTTTAGAAAAGCATTTGTAAGTGAGAATAGTCAAAATAAAAGGATTCAGTTCGATAGGCAGGATAAAGATTGGGTTCTGAAGCAATGGAAAAAAGGTCATGTGACCTGATGTGTTCATATATGCCCTACACCAGTATGATGGTCCTATGATGGTTTGCGAGCTGTACATTACACGTATAACACTGTCGGCATGTTTACTGCTCAAATTAAATGGCGAACAGTAAAATGTGTAATAACGTGCACTGATATTAGTACCGATTATAACTTTAGGCAAGGTTTTAACTAGTTTATCAGTTTAGCTCCCACATTTTGTTAGCGACATGCGTTTCACACGTCCATACACTTATTTTCTGAACTATCCTCTGCACTGACGAGTAACTCAAATTTACTGATACATTATCCACCACAATTGTCTACAACTTTATTGATTCAATGACTGACCTTTTATCAATATTTCCCGGATGTAAACCTACATTTTAGGACAATTATTTCGAAAGAAAGCACAACTCACGTTCTGTACACTCATGGCCGCCATCTTGAAATACGGCACGCACAATGGGACAAACGCGTTTCTTTCAGAGTGATTTCACGATGCGCATTTTTCTCTCTGGGAGCCAATTTGGTTTGCATAGCAAAAATGTTTACTGGTAGATGTTGTTACACTGAACATACTGCCAAATCATATTATATGATATCTCTGCTGTTTTTATACTGCAGTATTTCTCAGTAAAACATTAGGCTGGTGGGTGGGATATCTTTTTATTCTAAAAGTTTCCAGAAATTGTTAATAATAATAACAATAATAATGGTAGTAGTAGTAGTAGTAATAATAATAATAATAATAATAATAATAATAATAATAAAATAAATAATAATAATAATAATGATACATATGATTTTCGTTATTATTATTATTATTATTATTATTATTATTATTATTATTATTTCTTTTAAAGTATTAGTAACATTGTTTTTTTTTCCTCCATCGTTTGTATCTTTTCCAGTTTAAAAACGAATTATCTTATTATGTGTTACTATATGATATTGGCTGTGCTTTAGACAAGTCCAGTCCTGATGTTATTGGCTGTTAATAGTATTTTATATATATTAATAGATTTTTTGGAGCGTATTATTCTACCCAATGTGAGACATACGTGCACTTTATTCATTATTGCATTATTTACCCCAGCTTTGGCTACTCAGTCTGCATTTTTAACTAATTCCGCTAGATGGCACTAAATTCCACATAATCACCGGGGACTGAAGAGACATGATTTGAGTGCAAGAACAGAACAGAAACCCAGAATGAGAAGAAATGCAAGGATTGAAAGGTGACGGATGAAGAATAAGGATCTGGAAAAACCAAATAAACGTTGAAACTGAGTGAAACTGTACTCA
This sequence comes from Porochilus rendahli, assembly GCA_039654305.1. Lineage (NCBI taxonomy): Eukaryota > Metazoa > Chordata > Actinopteri > Siluriformes > Plotosidae > Porochilus > Porochilus rendahli. The sequence goes on along the minus strand of JBCNYG010000023.1, from coordinate 13,103,119 downwards.
GTGATACACTGTCTTGGCCAAATAAAAGTTGCCCACTCTGATATTTTGATTATTATATTCATCTAAATCCAGGATAGTGTATAAGATCAAAACAACACCATTCAATGAGTCTATAGCAGCAGCACCATCTTCAGCCATTATACTTGTCTTATATTTAAATTTCCCTGAGGGAGTCATCCCAAAGGGATCAATAAAGTTAAGTCTAAGTCTAGGTCTAAGACAATCACATGACCTGAAGTCTAAAAGTGGTCTCTTTGGTCTTGGGAACTTTTAGCCATGAAACATTAAAAATTGTAAAACATCAAATATTAAATAGAAAAACTTAGGCACCTTTTTCCCATTGACAATACCAGTACAGAGGATTTTGTCAAATTATTATGTGTACATTATGTTTTAATGCCCCACTTCAAATCTCCGGAAATGTGATATAAGTTCTTTCAGCACTGAGCTCTTAATATGAAACTAAGGTTATATGACTACAATTATAATCTCTACAGGTGCTTGGCAACAATGTCTACTTGTTAAGAGCATAATACAAAACTGAATTGAACTGAAACAGAGTTTGGACCATCTTTACATTGTTACCTGGGGCACAGCATGATTAATTTTAAGTCCAATATATTATAAAGATTGATTTTTACACAGTAATATTTCTACACTTACTGTTAAATCAACACAATGAGTATTTGAGTCCAGTTGGACATATATAAACACTCGAGGGTGCTATTTCAACACTCTGGGTGTTAATAGTGGGGATGTTGCTGAGTGCATTATACAAATATTCAACAAAATCTTAATGGTGGCTTGACTGTAGATGTTTTCATCGATTATAATTGATTACTTTAGATAAATTTCAGTTTAGGTTTTGGTTACTGAACTTTCTAATTTACTTCAAATTAATATGATGTAACTGGGGAAGGTTATGATAAATTTACAGCATATAGGCAAAAAATCAGTCAATGGCATCTTTTATTACATTGAATATTAACTTACAGTCTTGTGATGTGTACAGTTCAGTAGTATATCCTACATAAGAACAGCACAATCTTATTGGTTCTGTCTCTGGGTATAATTATCCAGATGGAGTAATGCTTCACTCAAGATGATGGACATGTGGCTTTTCTTATGTTTTAGTGTAGTATACTATACTAAAACATTAAATGAGCTGTAAAAGACACTGTTACAAAGTGTGCACACCTGCCACTATCATGTTAAAAACATGTAACATAAATACAATAAATAAACAAACTTTTTTCACATTTTGAGTTAGTTTGCTTTTAATGTTCCTATGTAGTATATTCTAAAACAAGTATTTGCCTCAAGCTTGGTGCATGTTGCTGAATTGTTCCAGTACAACGTTCTCTCTCAATGATCTTCAGTGACATCCACCTCACCTTCAGTAAATAATTGCTTATTATCTAACTGTGTATGTAAAGGAGATCTCAATATTATAGCCTGATATCGTCACACATCATTTTAATATTAGATATTTTTCATGGAGGGTAATTTCTGAATCTATAAGCTGTGTTATATTTATAATATGCAAAATAAAGTAAACTGCAGTTAGTTATATTAATTTTCCTGTCAGAGAGGGACCTGTTTCGGTCAGTAGCTGGGTGGCCTTGAAAACCTGTTGTCCTTCCTGTTAAACATCCCACCATGATGGACCTTACGGGAATCTCTAACGAATCAGTGACTGGACCTTGAATTACACACATAGACACACACACAGACACACATGTTTGTATACATTACGTTATTGTCTTGAATCAAAAATTCTCTGCTCCACGTGTGTATATTTAACAGAAACAAGCTTGCATCATTGAATGTGACACAAAATTTGCAAGCCAGATGAGGAAAAATCTTTATTATGCAGACTTATTTTTCCATATTACACTGTTTCTGTACAAGTCCAAGTCAACTGTTTTTTTATATTTATTTATAATATATGTTTCTAAGTATTTCTCAGGTATTCTGTCTACATATAAAGGTAGGTGAGAGATTAAAGGAAAGAACTGATAGCTCTGTTGTGCCATAAGCTTATACTGGCACGTTTTGGGTTTTCTTGCCCCATTAGGAAGGAGTGAAGCATCATTGCAAATCAATACAAAGTTATTCTGATTGATCACCTTGATCCTATAATGAAACGTGTTTATCCTTATGGGCATGGTCTCTTCCAGGATGATCCCACCCCATCCCCAGGATATAAGGGTTCAAAGTAGTGTTGACTGAGGATGATAATAATGTAAATCATATGAGGGAACCAGTTGAGGGAAAATCCTTTAGAAGAATGCTTTACTACCTTTAAATCCATTTCCAAAGATCATCCTTGTATCAGCAGCATGGTCAGCACACCTACATCACACCAAGAAGGTTCTTCGCGTGTGCATGTTCTCACTATGCCTGTGTAGGTTTCCACCAGGTTTCCTCCTACAGTCCAAAAACATGAACATTATGCTTACTGGCTGTTCCAAATTATCCCTATGTGTTGGTGTGAGTGTGAATGAGTGTGTTTGTGCTGGCGCTCCAATAGACTAGCGAGCTGTTCAAGGTGTACCCTGCCTGCACCCAGACTTAGCTGAGAAAGGCGTCCCTGTGACAATATTAGCATTAAACAGTTCAGCAAATGAAAGAATGAATAAATGAATAAATGAATTAATCTTTCTTGACCAATAATAGGATTATTTTTGTTGAGATTGTAAATGTATAAATTTGTTTCCATTTGGAGCACCAAGCACGTCATGTAACGGTTGTCTACAGGTGAATCTATTGTTCTAGAGAAAAGGAATAGGGGGGAAAAAGACCCTGGTATTAAACTGTCGACCTCTGACTGTGCACAGTGATTCCAGCAGCTTTTGCCCTGTGTTTCTGTGTGATATTACAAAGAGGACGAAGATAAAGACACACTGAATGTCAAAGGAGCTCCTTTTACCGTTTCTCACAAGGACATTAACAAATATATTAACAGATATTCAGGCAGAGACAGAAAGACATCCATGGCTGTTTCTGTAGCTTAGATTACAAGGAACAAAGAACTTTCTAGAACATACAAAACTTTATAAACCGATATGAAATCAAGGCTTATGTTTGATTTGTTTATAAAGACTGACATGTTCCAGCAGCTGTAATGAGAAGTGTCATGTCATGCCATTTTCTGAACCGCTTCATTCTTTATTAGTGTCACGACGAGGATGGAACCAATGGCTGGAACCCACCCCAGCTGACGCTGCACAAAGGCGAGGTAAACCCTGAACATCTCGCTAGAGCGTTGTAGGACAAACAAACACACACACACACACACACACACACACACACACACACACACACACACACACACTCACACTCACACTCACACTCACACTCACACTCACACTCACACCTAGGGGCAATTTGGAACAAACATTTAGTTGAATGTGGGTGTCTGCAGATTCTAGGAGGAAACTAGAGTACTCAGAGGGAACCTACACAAGCACGGGAAGGATATTCAAACTCCACATGGAAACACACTCAACGAGGACTCAAAACCAGGACCTTCTTGCTGTGAGGCAGAAATGCTAACCCCTTCTCTACCATGCCGCAGGGCTCTGCTCATTCTCTAATGAGAAGAGTTACGCTGTGAAATCAATCAAGTGAACACTGTAAAACGTTTCAAGTTGGTTAAATTTAGAAACGGAAAAGTTTACTCATTTGCCCAAACTATGTGAATCAACTCAACTTAAAAATACTCATTTGCATTAACTCAAAAATGTAAGTTGTCCAGTAGTGTACCCATATTAAATATGCATAACTTGGGGAAGAAATTGGTTCCAATCTATAAATAGGTTAAATAATCTCAGATCTCGTGTCTTCTAATCTTCTAACAGGAAATGCTAGATCATTCTGGTTATATTCAAGATCGTTTAAATTGCTAAGATGTCATTTCTGCAGGACTTGCTAAGGTGTAAGAGTTAAGCAATCCAAGTAGCTATCCATAAGGACTATTAGAAAATGTACTTTTTAATAAAGATTAATTATACATCAGTTCAAATTTATTATGGATGGGAAATATGTAGTATTCATGGATAAACTTGCGGTATACTCAGGATTCACGAATGCTCTCACTCATACACTCATTTGCTTATGAGCAATTTGGAACAGCTAGTTTGCCCAGTGTGCATGACTTTGGACTATAGAAGGAAACCGGAGTACCTGGAGGAAACCCAAGCAAGCACTGGGAGAACATGCAAACTCTACACAGAAGCACCCGAGCCAAGGACCCGAACCCAGGACCTTCTAGATGTGAGCTGGATACCACTATGTTAACAAAGTAAGTGTACTAACACCCCCATCTGTTTCTAAGAACATAAGAACTACAAAGATAATAAGTATTTGTACTCCAGATTACAATGATGATTGATGATGTAGCTTTGATAGAATTACAAATACAATGCTTCTGATCTCCAAGAAATTCAACCTGTTATTAATTGATTCTACCATCAAGATGTTAACAACAGTTATTTCACCATTAGAGGTGAATGTGTTTTTCTTCCCCCTTCTTTATTTATGTCTTTAACTCTGTGTTGTGTCTGTTGGGTTATTCAGATGTAACCGTGGCTTTCTTGTGCGGGTAATTGGCACCCATGAATATGAACCACTTCTTCAACAATGCGATGGACTTAAGAGAGACAAAAAGCTCAAGGTGCTTTCTCATTTCCATCTCTTGAGTGTTGGGAAGAGGTTGAGACGGCTCTGTGTTTACTGTAAACTTGGGGAGAAAAGACGCTGAGTGGTACCTAAATGCCCTTTCATCCTCTTATCAATCCCATCCTCCCTCTTCCGTTCTTCAGGGGACATCAATAGCTGAAGTCTTAATTAAACAAAGAGATCGTGACCTGTCAGTCATATCAGAGACAGAGTCAGGAACATGTAATTCCCTAAATGTACAGGAGCTACAGGAATTTGATTTGAGAAATCAATATATTACACATGGATACCGTACATGGCATTTTAAATATCAGTCAGAGGAAAAGATATGAAGCAATGTGTAGCATTTACTTTGTGACATTATCACCATCATCATCACCACCAGCGTCATCTTTTTCATCATCATCTTACGAATATATTTTCATACCTGTAATGTGAATTAAATGATCAACATTTATTAGCCAAAACACACTAAAAACTGACACCATGATATGGGTCATCAGGATAAAACTGTTACTAAACGAATAAGCACTCATTTGCAAACATTTCCCCTTAATTTTCCTAATTTAATCTCAGAAATGATTTCCGCATTTTTTCCTCTAAGGGCTCCCTCTCTCTCTCTCTCTCTCTCTCTCTCTCTCTCTCTCTCTCTCTCTCCAACACTCAAAACATGGAAATGAGGAAACACCTCCAGCTTTTTGTTTCTTCACATTGTTTAAGGAGCATTTCATATTCATGGACACCAATTACTCACACAGGAATGGCAAGGGTGGTTTGGAGAGGAGCTTAATGTACCAGGTTAAGAAAGACAGGCTATTTGGTCTTTGCCTCAGGTCATGGAGACTGGACAACCTTTTTAATTAGAGGAACTTTAGCTGTTCTGATGTGGTGGGAGCTATAACGGCTTTAAATGAAAAACTTCCACTGGGTCACTTTCAGAAATTGGGCAATAAAATCAAGTGGTTTGTGATATACTAAATCCTTAAAGTGTTATTATGTAACAATAATCTGAAATAAATACATAACATTTAGACATTTATATCAAAGATAAACATTATTTAGGAAATACTTAGGATGAATATCATCTTTAATAAGGATGTATGTACATGTCTCTGTGTGTGTGTGTGTGTGTGCACCAATATATTACCATCCTTTATCGTTTAGCTTGTTCCTTTGGAGCATCTGTGGATGCAAAAAAAGAACATTTGGCTTTAAGGAGAAACTTTAATGCCATGTGTTTAATTTGCCCCACAATTACTCAAGAGCCCCGTTCTATTGCCTCTAATTACCCCACCCTTACTGTAAATCAGCCCTGACTGATAATTAGCTGGAATTTAGGTGGATGCATTTCAATAGGCACCCCAGTGTGCAGCAGTAAAGTCTTTAACCTCTTTAACACAACTTTATCTTCATCTATAAGCCTAATGCTACGAATATAGCAGGCCATTAAAAGCTATATCAGGCCATAGTTAGTCATATTTATTAATACAAATATAGACAACATTATACTTGTAGTAGAACTTTCAGTATTTCTATATTTCTATATAATGGACCATTTCAGTACTCTGTTCATTTCTAGCTCACAGTACTTCTATGTAAAAAGGCTCATATTGATGTAAGGTGTGTGAAATATATTGCAATCTTCCATTCAGAAATAGGATAAATAGAAAGGCTGTATTTTTTTGGGCAAAGCATGTCCTGTTTGTAATCAGAACGAGGTACAGTTATCTTCTAAAATGTATCCTTCTTAGAGAAACAACATACATAATGAAAGATTGCTCACTACATGCTCAATATTTGTGTTTTGCAGCTGGAAAATGTAGAGTTGGTTAAATTTAGCATAATATTATATTTTTATGGGTGGCACAGTGGTGAAGTGAATATCATGGCTACCCCACCTTCACCCAGAGGCAGCTGAGATAAGATCCAGCCTAGCCATAACCCTATGATTAAGCATTTCACTGAATGAATGAATGAATTAATTAATTAATTATACTTTCATTGTAAATAAAAGTTGGAGATAATCATCTGCAATTTTGGATCAGAAGTTTCTTGGGCTACATGTTTTTCAGAAATTCAGCAGACTTAAACTTTTGACTTTTAAGAAAATAACTGGAATCATTTTGGCAAAAAACACTAATTAGGATAAAGCGCTTCAGAAAAATAATGAATGAATGAATGAATGAATGGTATATAATTGATGTACTGCCCAAATCACATGTAGATATAGCATTTGGTATTTTATAGTATAAGAATATTTTGTGCCTGATGCTAACAGGATGCTGATGCTAAGTATAATGGCTCTCTACTACATTTTTATAATATGAAGTATTTAACACATCTGAGGAAAATGTTTATATTCTTGATATTTCTATTTTATTTACATTGACACTGTCTTTACAGAATCCCAGAAGTGTGCTTACTCCTATGTGTTGTCTGTAACTGTTTGCACAGGGGGATGGAAGGTATATGGACTGGGCAGTGTGTGTGTGTGTGTGTGTATGTGTGTATGTGTGTGTGTCCTATACAGCCATAGAGAAAGCATCTGATCTGAGCACAGCTGCAAACAGACCAGAGTGTATCTCCCTTTACTCAAACACAGACTAATTACAGTTTACTCTGCTTTTTGTTTACCGCTTTAATCCGACAAACCCATTGTGATGTGCACGTGCCCAAATCCGCCTTCTATCCCCCCAGTCCTTGTTCCCTTACACACTCTTCCATCCTTTTACACTCTGAGGCAGAAGTGTGCTGTACTACAAAGGCTTGAATGGGACACAATTAGCCAGGCGAAGGAAAGCCGAGCACAATGAGACCGACTTTTATATTGCAGTTTAAAAACCAACGAAGCACATGCCTGGCTGGACACACACAGCCTCTCAGGCTTTTTATTCATGCCTGACCATTGTGATCTATTTGATGGAGGGCACACTTTGTCGACACAAGTGTTATTAGCCAGAATGTGGCCCACGAAGTGAACGTAAAGAAGTTAAACTGTTATTCAGCTGCAAGGAAGTGTGGCTAAGTGGGTGATATTTCTGTCAATGATTGTAGGTGATATAAAAGCAAAGGGGACATGTGGTGGAGAAATGAATGAACAAGAAGATCCTTTGGTCAAGGCAACCAAAGAAAAGCAATCCACAAAATAGACAGGAATTAATCATCACTTGACAAATCCATGATTAATATTAGAACTGAAGGAAATAGAATCAATTAGATCAGCTTGTGTTGCACACACAGTCTGAGCAAATCATTTTTCACAGTGTGAAAATTTATAAAGAAGTTTAATAAAGCCTGAGATTATCCATATTAGCCATCATGAATACTGAAATGCTCAATGCTAATCAAATTATTTTACAAGTACATTAGACATTGATTTTAACAAGATATGTTGTTAGTGGAGGTCTGATTTACTTTCTGTGATTGTATTTTGCTAGTTTGTCTGTGTTTTATTGCAAACTATTGTTTTTGCCTGTTCTAGTGTTTGGTGTAAAAATGAACTGAAGCATTTGACTTGTATCTGCATGAATTTATTCCCTATATTTATTCCCTATATGATCAGCTTATAGAGTGACTAGTGCGTGTATATTATCACAGGAACCTGAGCAATACTGGTACTACTTAATATTATACTAATCTTTCAGGTTTTATCCAATACATAAAAATTAAAAATCAAAACGCATTATATAGGATTAGTCTTTAATTCTACAATATTACATTTTTACGATGGTCTGTTTGTTACTGCAGAACATACAGCATGATTTCCAAAATTATTATTTATAATTATATTATTCAAATGAAATTATACTAAACAAGAGCACTTGGAGAACACAAACCTCTGCCAAGCCCAGCAATCCCCCATCTCTCAAAAATCTAACAATGTTTAAAAATCCTTTAAATATTTCTGTATCCAGAGCAGCTGAAAAAATTTAATAGTCTTCATTTTCCAAAGTCCAACCCCTGGTAGAAATGTCATGAAAAGCCACTCATAACTTTTTGTGGAATCCTTCTAACAAACAAACAAGGTAATAAGTTAATTATCGCTAATTAATGGCTAAATTTTGATGTAATAAAGTATCAGCTTAGCAACTAGCAAATATTGTGCAACCATCAGCTTGGCCTGTGTTTTGGAAGCTGGTAGATGGTCAGACTATGGATTTTTCTGGACAAAAGTTTTAGAGCACCCCCATTGTTTTCAGATTTATACTGTTAACTGTTGTTGTATTCTGAAAGTATTCCGAAATTAAACGAAAAAACAAACAAACAAACAAACAAACAAACAAAATGTCATAATTGAATCGCTCTGTTTAATCTAAAATTTTAACTCAACAAAGAAGCTACTTTTTAGAGATACACACTCATGGAATCCTTCCGACATATACATTTAAAGCTTTTGAAAAAAATGTGTGGTGCAGCTGATTTTATACGCACTTTATTCTTAAAATGCATATCTTGTGAAAAATCCTTTTTTTCTTGCCCCTTCACTTCCTTTTAGTCAGCATTACAGAAACTCCTAGCACAGTTTGATTTTTGTCTCTACTGGAATGCACACTATTAACACTCCCTAATAGTATCATTCTTCTTCTTGGAGTGACAAATGAGCTCAGAGTTATATTGATATTTCATCTTGTATAAAGCTGTATTTACTGATCACCCCAGTGTTTTCCAAATACTGGAAGAATTCAATGAGCTCTGAACACACAGGCGATTTATTGAAGGCGTGTGTGTGTGTGTGTGTGTGTGTGTGTGTGTGTGTGTGTGTGTGTTCAAAATGGTAGATTATTGATTCGAGCAGAGGTCACAGATTGACCCTGCAAAAGGCCCACATGGGGATTCCTCCTCTTCCTCCTGTTCTGTGTCTTCGTCAGTGATTATCCACTGATCTTTTCTCTCATGAGCCATGATAAAACATGCCAACAAGTTTCAGTCTGCCTTGTGTTTATATAACGAGTCCTTCTTAACGATTGGGGAGATTAGAGAAATGCACAGTGCTTATGTTCTATTGATCAAGAGATCTGGCTATCAGAAGAACTCTACCTGTATATGAGTGTGGTTAACACTTAATGTTATAGTCAAGGAGAAAATGGAAAAGAAATTCTCTTACTTTACAGAAACGATGAGGATGATTCTGCTGCTGATGATGATAAGGGTAAATGTACACCTGAAAGTAACAAGTAACAAGAATAAAGTGACGCATTACTTATTGATCAGCCGTGAGATGAAGAACTGATATATTTGGCGATTTTAAATTGGCATGGCTTAATAGAATATTCCTTGCTAAGTAGTGAATACATCATTCTTATAAATAACAGCTCAGCATCTTTGACTCGGCCTTAAAACATTAGATTCCACTTAATGGACTTTTCGAAAGCTCAAAATATTGATATTGCAACATGGTGGATTATGTCTAATGGGTTTATGATGAATTACTATTAATGCCTAAAATACAAGCAAAGCAAAATCTCGATTCTGTGGCAAAGTCAGTCTTTCCAGGCTGTTTCTCTCCATCCTGAATGACAGCTACTAGCAGGACCTTGATTGAGTCCCAGTGGGAGAAGTGCCTGGAATCCACTCATGATTAGTGGGAGGGCTCAGTAGGTTTAAACCTTACACAAATCAATAGCTGATCATCACCACAGTCAGAGTGCTATTGTATGACGCTGTAAAGCAGAGCAGCTCCTCGGATTGCACGCATCCATTGTGGGCTAAATCCTTACATCTTGGTGAACTTAATTTCTAAGCTTTTGTGGCACCAGTCTTGCAATTTTACATTTAGGAAAAGAATCACACCCTAATACACTGCAATGATATCATCTAAACATCTTTCTTTCTCTCTCAGGTCCTGCCTGACTCACCTTCTGCTGTTTTGAATAGTTCCACATGGATACACTACAGGTTTTTTCAATTTGTGTTCTAGTTTTGTGACAATCCGTATTGTTGCTTCCCCAACCTTTTTTAATTCTTTATCCTTTAGATCAGTCGTTACCAACCCAGCTCCTTCCTGTGGGTTTTATTTGTTCATTAATGCCAAGGACATTAAGCTAATTGGTCATTCAAAATTGACCCTATGTGTGAGTGTGTGATGGGCAGATGAATTGTTCAAGGTGTACAAGTTTGTTCAAGTTTGCCCAGAGTTGGCTGAGATAGGCTCCAGCCTTCCTGTGACCCAATAGGATAAAGCAGTTTGGAAAATGAAAGAATGAAACTTGAACCACTCGAGGTACAATCTCAGCACCAATTATACTTCCGATATCGCATGAAGGAAGTCTGTCCACCAGTGGCCTGTGACCAATCTAGTACTATGGGACATCTATGTATAAAATTAACACCGTTTTTCTTGTCCTTGGGTTCATGCTAATACTTTATTTGTGACCTGTTTTCATCAGTTTATGAAAATTTAACATCAGCTCAGCTCTTCAGAAGAAAAAGTTTTAACCGAATTTCAAATTATAAGTCCAAACTTCTACAAGAGGTTAAAGCAGGAGCAGTTGCGCTTAAAGAGGAAGACGACGAAGAGCTTGTTATCCCTGATCCAGGGAAGAAACCCCAGGAAGAGGAGTGGCAATGCTGTAATAAATTGTAGTAATTTACCTAGTAATATCACCTATGGCCCACTTTTCTTGGGTTTGAGTGGGTGATCAGAGTCCTGACCTGTTTGGCGACGGTGTGTTGGTGCTGGACAGGAATCAAGATCAAATTTACTTGTTAGGGTCCTTATATTATGGGGCTGTATGAGCTTGGGTCATTAGAATGGGATTAGAGAGTGATTTTACTGTATTTCAGTATTTTCTTTTCGACATAGATGAGAGGGAGTCAGCAGGTTACGTGGGTGGTATAGATCACTGAACTTTATTAATCTGAGTTTTGACAGTTTGATAAATTTATTTCCAAGACAATAATCTTTTCAAAACTATTATCACTAAATGGAACATTGTGCTAACTTTCTTTTGTCTATTACAGACAAGTTTCTTAGTGGGCTAGAGATCCATGTTATACTTAATCTGAAACCTCACTCTTTAAACTTTTCAAAATTCAAAATACTTTTCAAATTGTAAATGTAATCAAAATTCATCTTCATTAACATGTGACTCATTTTGCCAAAACATTTAACCCATCCTCACGAAGCTCCATCTATCAAGATTTCCATCAGCAAGATGTATTCATCTACCCAACAAAAGAAATGTGATATTTTCACTGTTTAAACTATTTAGTGCAATGTAGTGTAAAGCTTTTGTGGTCTTTGATACCTCTATTATCTATCGATTCTTTCTAACATTACAACTGATATTATGTATACTCATGTGTAAACTATATTATTGCTCTGATTTCTTCATGAACATGATCTTCCATTAAAGTGCTCCTTCCTGGGTATCTAGTAAGATTACACAGAAACCCATTGACTCAGTCAGCACCGATCCTAGGAACTTTTCATATCTTCCTCCTCCACCACAGAGACACACACTAACTAGCACTGAGATGACGGTTCATTTGGTTTCACTTGTACCTGGAGAGAAGCTGCATTATCAACAACAGGTACAATTACCAAAGAGTTCTTCTTTATTAGGCCTGTTTTTGAGGGTAGGGATTTGTGAACAGGCGTTTTAAACTAGACGGGTTGTCACTTAATGGGTCACTGGGGTATATCATGTGTGAGAGGATGGACAATGCAGAGAGTTCACATGGAAAAAACCCTGTGGTCAACAGCGATGAATCGGTAATGACCTTTGTCATACCGCAGACATGAGCTCACCTAGGGAACTCATTATTGCACTTTCTGGGTTGTGATACACTAATTATGAAAGAAAAGTCAAGCAAATCACATGGTCAACTTTGGCCATGGTTTCACTGAACCACAAAGTTGACCAAGGCTAATCATGTCTGCTAAATCTTTGACTTTGATTATGTACTCTGCCTAAATACAACACATGTCAAAGGCATCCTTGGCTTACATTAGCGCTTAGGTAGTGTGTTGCTTAGGGGTAGGATGAGCATCATTTGTAAGGTCACACATTTGCTTTGGGCACTGATTATTAAAAACATAGAAAATAATACAGTTCATAACCTGGTAAGTCTTTTGGGCTTTTACAGCCTAGTGGCTCATCAGGCTGCTGCTTATAATCTTATAACCTACTTAAGACTTTATATCAAACCTGCATGCTACCAGCTAGCTAATTAATGCAACTGGTGATGTTTAATCTGATATCAGTAGCAATTTCTAGCATGAAACCACCCATTGGTGGATTGGGTGACTTCTCATGACCTTTCACGTCAGTGTATGTTTTGAACTCAGTACGCCTCTGCATCTAATGGCACAGTTGATGTCACAGAAAACCCAAGCAAAACTTCTCAGCAAAACTACTACAGTTTACTACAGTACTACAGTTTTATTTCAGAAATAAATACGTAAAGACGTCAGTGCTGTCTGAATTGTACCATGCAATTCACATATGATATTCCCAATTAAAGCATAATTTTGTAAATTAAAGAAATCTTGTAAAGAAATGTAAAAATGCATAACTAGAAGGACTATAAACCCAAAAATCACATAAGTGGTGTCACTGAACATTGACATTGTACTGCATGCTAGCTCTCATGAAACCAACTAACTTTGCTTTTGTTTAGCTGCAGACTTGGTGATGTACATTGTGTGAGAGGAGAAATAAAGTTTATTGAGCGGTTTTATGAAAGTTACACTGTTTTATGGAAAACTGTGTCTACATGATTATTTTTTAAATGAACAAACATTATATTTATGTAATTTCTGGTGCAATGCAAATGGGATAAAATATTAGCATACTGTGGAGTACCATACATATTTTCCTGAAATAATGGAGCGGAGGGTCCAAGGCGCTCTATTGACGTTACTCACATTATGACACTTGGCTATCAGTAATTTGTCTCAGGCACAAGTCATGGTCCTGCTCACACCTAGTCACTGCTAACCATGGTTGCATCTTACCAGACATTTGTCACATCTATTTTTTGCGACACCTCTTTGCTTTTTGTGTTTTGGAGGTACTACATTTTATAAGTAGAAACTTCATTCATTCATTCATTCATTTTCTAAAGCGCTTAATCTTAATTAGGGTGACGGGGAGGCTGGCGCCCATCTCAGTCGACTCTGGGCAATTGCAGACCACACCCTGGACAGCTCATCAGACAATTGCAGGGCAGAAACCCCCTGACAGCAACCCAGTGGCCGACTCTTTACAAACAACAGCAATGCTCTTTTATATGCTCTCTCACCACAGACAGTGAGAGGCAGGGATGGACTTTGATAACCTAGTTAGCGGCACTGGGGGGACAGCAGTGACAACTTGGTGATAGTGGTGCTTGAACCCCCAACCTTCAGATCAGTAAGCCAGGCCCCTACCCCTGGCCAACACTGCTCCAAATAGAAAACATGAGTAAATGTTTTTCTTTGTGGCGGTGCATGTATATTTTTTAACTATTCAAACGATGAGAGACTTGGCCCAGGAAATACAGTCATTACGTCACAGCTTAGCAAATGTGGAAGTTGGGCAGGTACACAATTATCTCAGCTAGTTAATGGTTAAATCTCCACCTTATGAAGATGTTTCAGCTCTGTAGTTAAAACACACCAGTCAGTGGACTGGTAATCTATATAGCCCCAAAGGTGTGTGTGTGTGTGTGTTGCTCTGTCATGGACAACAAGGGCAGATTTCTGGCTCACAAACCATGCCCACTTTATCACTGTTCAATCAAGCACACCTCACTACAAACAAATACATATATTGTGTTGTGCTTAAAAGTCATTACATTTTTCCACCTCTCCTCTCACTCTTGTAAAGGGAGGAATTATTATGGAGAGAAATCGTTTTTTTCTCTCTCAATCATCCATAAATCCAGCCTGCATGAAACATTCCAAATGAGACCATCCCTCTCTGCCATGTTTTCACTCAATAAAAAAAAACAGAGGCTGTAGTTGTGCTTTTTAGCTATTGTTTATTGGAGCTGCACCATCTCCTAAGTGTGTGTGTGTGTGTGTGTGTGTGAGTAACATTTCTGATTAACTGAATGCCAGGTCACAAGCACAAAAAAGGACATATGCAGGAAAATTAGAACTACTGAAGATAGTTCACTTTCTTATACATTATATAGTTTATTTAAAACACACACACACACACGCACGCACACACACACACACACACACACACACACAAACTGACTTAGCTGTTTTATCTGTAATACACAGTACGTCTTAAGGTCACATGCTAAGCACTTAGCTAGCAGTATTTTCATGATTACCTCACACTAAGCACAGGACAGCATATGAAAAGGCTAAAATGTACATGCAACTTACATACGGACTTATACTTCTCACATGTATTTTGTGTTGCCAATCAGATATTTCATATAAATTCAGTCTACAAATCTAACTTACGTCAAATAATTTAAAAAGATTTAACCATGACTTTATGAAATGCATTCATTCATTTTCTGAAGCGCTTATTCTTAATAAGGGTCGCGGGGAGGCTGGGGCCCATCGCAGCCGACTCTGGGCAAGGGCAGAGTACACCCTGGAGAGCTCGCCAGGCCATCACAGGGCAGAAACACGCTGATGGCAATCTAATAGCCTACGCTTTACGAACGTCAGCAATTTTTCTTTTACATGACTTTCACTACAGACAGTGAGAGTGATGGCTGGCCTTTGATAAACCAGTTAGCTGCACTGGGGGGACAGCAGTGACACCCGGTGACAGTGGATCTTGAACCCAGACCTTTGGATCAGTCCTCCAGCACCCTACCACCAGGGCCAACACTGCTCAACTTTATGAAATGTTATTATTCTTTATTTCAGAAAGTTGCCATTACGTAAGACAGTCAGTGGAAAGATCATAAACTTTTCAGTTCTTCCTCTTTTCTTTTACACTTACTGAAGTAAATTCTTCCTCATCGACTGACATGCTGTAAATGAAACTCCCTCTTTGGCCTCGTGCTGTTTCCGTAGTGGCTCATCTATCATTTCCACATGTGCACCGCCACGGCAGAAAAGAGAATTAAAGTTCTCTATCTTCCTGATCGAGGCCTAAACCCTGGTACTACCTATCTATCTAACACACACTCCCGCTCTGCTTCCTTTAATTAGCCTCTTCATGCGCTGAATGCTTGATTTGAGGACTTGATTAAGCCTGGCTTCTCTGTTCCAGTCTCTAGCTGCCTGATGAATTAGTCTCAAGCTTATTAACTGACTAATTCTGATCAATAGAGCGATGATGCTGAACACTGGCAGGACAAAAAGCCCACTACACACCACACAGAGAGTAATCACAGCGACACAATCATTAACTAAACCCCAAGCAACGATGGACTCATTACTCTTTGTGGAAAAGTATAAATATTTGCTAAAACATATTAAATAATGATAAAAAATTATTTTATCACAAATTTTAAAAGATATTCTAAGGATTTACATTGTAAAGTTTGTCAGTTTAATCAAACAATAAATTAAACATTTTTACATCTGATTTGTTAAGATGTGTCATATGACTTTATATTATACATTTTATGCAGATTTTTGTTTATATCAGATACCTCGTCTCAGTAAATAATCATTGCATTATATTTCTCTTAGTATTCTAATTTGCCTTTTTTTATTATATGACCATTATAATATTCTTGTATAAAAATGGTTCTGTCTAAACATTTTAATTAAATTAAAATTCTTCTCTAAGAATTTTATACATGTTGAATATCGAAAGTCCCAATGCATTATTTATTAGACTATACTACACAGGAACAGCCAATCAGATTGGTCCTCCATCCTGAAATTAAAAACATTATATAAGTGGATGATGCTTGGATTAAAATGACGGACACTCATGGCTGTGAGTTGACTTGTGTTTCTGTGTAGTATATACTAAAACCTTTCACAGAGCGCACTTTGCCGTTACTTACCTTGGATTGGATTGGTTTGAAGAGAGCTCACCTGATCTGCCATGGGTAAAATATGTACAAATAAACTATAAAAATCTCATTCTTATTCTGAATCTGTATTTTAATCCCATTCTTAAAATAAGTCTCATGTTTTTATTTATGTTTCTGCATAGTGTAAACTAAAATTCTTAAAGCAGTTTAAAAAGAAGCTGTTTTTAACTGCATTATTCGAATAATAATAATTCGGTTTGTTGGGAAACCGGAACAATATTACCAAGAAAAACATTCAAATGTGCAGGGCAAGTGTTTATATTGTAATATTTCTCTACTGATCCATTCTATTCTTGCTATAGGGTTGTATTGGTCCATCATCAGTCTCAAGTGTCTTATTGGCGGTTTCAAGGTTAGGGGATGGTGCTTCTGGTGTTCAAGGCTTCTGCATATGACTCATGGAATGAGAAAACTTTGCAAAGGAACCCCTAATAGTGTATTTGCAGATGTTTTTCTGCACTGTGCTGATGAAGAGAGATAGCAAAGGCTTGGATGTACATAAAAACAAGGAACTGCATTTTTGGGAGTGTGAGCTCCCAAATGTATATATATATTTATATATAAAGCCTGCAATAATTTATTCACTCAAAGTGACAATAGCTTAGTTTGATATGTACACACACACACACACACACACACACTGACACAGTCACCCTGGATATATAAGTGCATCTTCCTGTGGGTGGCCTCCTGTATGACCTCCCTGATCGGGCCACTTTTTCCCCAGAGAATGCAATGAAAGGAAGAACTACCAAATGTCCCTCATCTCATTCCGTACACCAGCCCGTTCCCCCATGACACTTTAAGCAAAGATTCTGACCACCCAGAAACCACAACACTCCAGAAAAACAAGTCCCAGAAAACAAGTGCATTTGCGGATTAAATACGTCTTTTTCCCCATTATTGATTCCAACTGCAAACATGATATCAATTTGAGTGGATATTTTGTGTCAGGAAGTGCAAAAACACGGATGTTGGAGAATTGTATGTGAATCACACAAGGGACCTGAGATGGGACTCAGTTTTTATGTATATTTTTTCTTCGTCTGTGAGTAATGAAGAGTGTGTGTAACAGACACCATGGATACCTTTAAGGCTGCCTGTATTGACCTCAGTCTCTCCAAATCGTGCATGTGTGTGTGTGTGTGTGTGTGCGTGAGTGTGTTTTGATGGGAAGGCATTTTTAAGATGATATTCTGACCCATTAGCTTGACTTGTGTGGATGAAAATGCATTCTCCATTTCAGCAGCATTGATCCACACAGACTGTAGAATTCCTGAATGTCATACTGAACATATTGAGTAGTAGTTTTCGTCATTTTATGAATATCTTATAACCAAGTCTACATATATGTACATGTTTATAAATTAACAATTAAAAATAACTGAATTCTTTAAAATGTATTATAATTCTTATATATATGCATTTAATATTTAAAATCATACATTAATTTCACGCAAAACTTTTGACAATTAATGATTTTAAATATTATACACTACCCACCAAATGTAACACTGATATTTTAGTGGACCACTTTTAGCCATGATTACAGAGTGTAATCACCATGGCATTGTCTCAACAAATTTAAGTAACATAACATTCAATTCCATTTTGTTTTGGGTTCATTTTTACCGATTTCTTGAACTGATGACAGGAAAATTAAATCACTCCATAAGGTCTTCTTCAGCACACCCTATAGTCTTCCAGAATAGTTAAGAACAGGACTGCCTGGTGCTAGTTCATGTGTGAAAAGGATTCAACCCCAACTTTATATCCGTGCCATCAAGAAGCAGATGTCCACTGATGTGATAGCCTGGTCATTTAGTACATTCAGATCAGCTGACTTCATGTTTTGGCACATAATGTTGCTGAGACTCAACCTGACCAACTGAAGCAACAGTGCTATGGAGATTATTCCCTATATTTAAGACTAAAGGTGCTCCAAAAATCACCAGTGTGTGTTTATGGCTAGGCAGTGAATATAGCTAATTAGATGATTTTTATTACTCAGAGTATCTTTTCTAAGTTTTCTATTAGTATTAAGACATCCCAGGTGTAAAGTTCTCCATATTAAACATCAAACAGCTCAATATCTCTTTGCTTTTAAGGGCGCTTTTTTAACCTGTAGCAGTTCAGACATCAGTGAGTGTGTAAGATGGGAAATCTGAGCAGAAACTCTAGCCATTTAACATATGGCCTTTTTGACATGCGAGGGTAAACACCGGCACAGGGTCAGTGCCATAAAACAGGCTCCTGGGGGCTCGACTTTAACACACACACACAATAATGATGGTCTTATGTCCAGTCAGACCTCTGACCGTATAGTGGCACCTCGAGGTCAGAGTACTGTTCCGCTGTCTCTCTTTCTCAACCACATTCCTTGATCCTCCGTACAACTTCTGATCTTAATTTCATATTATATCCCCCACACACATACACTAAATATCACTTGGCAGAGCCTTATTGAAAATACATTGTGTTCAGAGGCTCATCCACGATCAATTTGACTGGTGTATTGTATTATATCTATAAAAGTGGAAAAAAGTAACAGTAAAAACCGCAGTGAGAGCTTTTAACCAATCTAACCAAACCACAGCCACAAGTCTCTCGAACACATTTGCTTTTTTTTTTTTACAATTTTTATTTATTTTGGTTTAACAGTCAGCTCTTATACAATTGGTTTCTTTCCCGATATTCAATTTAAAAAAATAATAAAATGCTTGGAAATTATAAAATGTTTTATATTAACTCAATAACATAAACAAATAAAAATATAAGTTTTATACTTATAAAAAGCAGCCAAGGATTTTACATAATTGTGTGTTTGAGATGTTTTATGAATCATTACATTAATAAAAGTGTTAATGTTTAAAATAGACTATAAACAAATTATTTTACATTTTGCCCAAAAGTTCTCAATAGGGTTTAAGTCAGGTGAAGAAGGGGGCCATGTCATTAGGTTTTTATCTTTAAAGCCTTTACTGGCCAGCCACACAGTTGAGTACTTTAATGCATGTGATGGAACGTTGTCTCGCATAAAAATCAAAGTCTTGTTGAAAGATGCAGACTTTTTTCTGTACCACTGCTTGAAAAAAGTGTCTTCTAAAAATTGGCAGTAGGTCTGAGTTGATTTTGAGTCCATTTTCAACCCAAAAAGGTCCAACTAGCTCATCTTTAATAATACCTGCCCATACCAGTACCCCACCATCACCTTGCTGGCATCTGAGTCAAAATGGAGCTCAGTATCCATTACTGATCCAACCCCGAGCCCATCCATCTGGTCCGTCAAGACTCACTCTTATCTCATCAGTCCACAAAACCTTTGACAAATCTGTCTTCAGATATTTCTTGGCTCATTCTTGACATTTCACCTCATGTGTCTTGTTCAGAGGTGGTCGGGTTTCAGCCTTTCTTACCTCGGCCACGTCTCTGAGAACAGAACACCTCGTACTACTTGACACTCCAGGTAGGTTGCAGTTGTGGAATATGGCAGCACTGAAGGATAACGGGTTCCTGGTAGCTTCATGGTTGATTCTTCACAAATCTTTGGTGCTTAATTTGCATGGTTTCTTCTCAACAAATTTCTTGCGACCCTGTTGACTATTTGCAACAAAACGTCTCAGGGTTCAGTGATCACACCCCAATATCTTAGATATTTCAACAGTGCTGCATTCCTCTGAAAAACATGTTACAAATTTTCACTTTTCAGAGTTGGTTAAATCTCTTTTTTGGTCTATTTTTCCTGAGGAGAAGAATCTGTCTAATAATTATGCACACCTTGATATAGGGTGTTGATTAGGCCACACCCTCCCTCGTTAGACAAATACACATCACCTGATATGCATTAAATCCAATAACCATTCAAATTTATACAGCTTGGAGTTGGAAATTACGATGATGATTTAGTCAAAATAATCACTCGCCTAATAATTGTGCACACAGTGTAATAAACACTAGTACTCAACGGGTATCAGCTTATGTGTTTTGTTTATTCACAATATGCATGCTTTACTCTGATTAACCTTACCTGAAATTAAATAGAAATGTGTACTTAGCACAAATCACTAGGTGTATCCCCACATGGTCAACGGCACACAAGTGTTTTTTATTTTTTACAAGATTAACAGGCATGTCCATATGCATATCTGCTATAAATAGCAAACAATCCTGTGCTAAATGTTACATATCTGACTTTTTAAATGAACATGTGAATATTTCATGTGACCTCTGTGACCTTGAAAAATAGGCCAATGCATGGCAGCCTTCAGAAATCACCTCCAACAGTTTATAGATAATAATGACCGCCGCTTGGACGAGGATCATCTTTAAAACATGAATAAAAACTGTATTAAATGAAGTTTCATGTGTGTAAATAATAATTTGAATCTCTTAATTTTTTTTTTCGTTTACATTTAAATGTGGGCGGTTCTATTGGGTAACCCTATATATAATGTGATGCACCCTTTACATTGCTGTATTGAAAACCGTCTAATATTTCAAAAAATTTGCAAACATTAATATGTTTCTTCAGATGTTTACTTTTGATTGTTTCTCACCGAAATTAAGATTTTTAAAGATCACAGAGAGTACAGATATCGTTTATTGTACAAAAATAATACACAATGTCATAGCAGCATTTTAATGCTCATGTGCAAAGACAAGTTCAAGGTTTAAACAACATCTTGCCCTGTCCTTTCTGAGCTCATTCGAGGTAGGCCAACATGTGTCTCTCTCTCTCTCTCTCTCACTCACTCTCTCACACACACACTCACAC
>JBCNYG010000023.1:12923688-12940829 GCA_039654305.1 Porochilus rendahli | reverse complement strand
ATACATATATATATACATATATACATATATACATATACATATATACATATACCTCCAGTATTTTGATATTTTTCACTTCCTCGGTTTAAAAGAAATAAAGAAAGAACTCCATCTCCCATGATGCACCGCAACTTCTGCTTTTCCAGAACTAAATTTAAATTAAACAAAAACAAAACCGGGGTGAAACAACATCAGGAAAAGACAGAAGAGTGAGGGAAGTCAGAGCAGAATGGAGCCGGATTGCACCCCTCTCTCTTTCTCTCTCTGTGTGTGAGTGAAAATAATGGTAACGTGGCTAAAGGCAGAGCGCCTGAATGACAGCGCGCGCACAGAATGCCACGTAACCGTCAAACCCACCGCACGCGCTCAGCAATCATCCACGCAGCTGCGTCAGTGTAGCGAGAGGAACCGTGAAAACGCTGCAGTTTTAAGCTGTACATGTACATTTTACTCTGTGCATGAACCCTTAAATGACTTGCGAGAGAGAAAAGTGGAGCAGTGTTATGGAAACACCGTGTATATCTGTGTTAAAGAGTAAAAACAAAAAGCACTGACTCTTCACTGGGGTTTTCCTTACTGAAGAACTCTAAAGAAACCAGACTCTCTCAGTCACCTCACCCTTAATCTATGTGCACAGGTCGGAACCTGAGTGTGTAAATAACAGAAGTGTGTTTTTTTTGTTCTTACCTCGAACATGAGTCCCAGCAGGAAGAGCATAGCGACACACGACACGATATCTGCATGGTTCTGAATGACGAACTCGTGGCTCAGGACCGGAGGAGTTTTATTATTCTTCTTTCTGATTCCCATGATGCTGGAGCAACTTTTCGTGGTCAAACTCTTGAACAAAAAGCAGAACCTCACCTCACAGTGGCACCAACAGCACTACAGCTACACCACTTCGCTCTCCAAACCTCCTTCTCTTCTGTTTTCCTTCTGCTGGACACTGAACTAGCTCACTGCTGCCTCCTGCTGGCCGGGAGAAGAGCTTCAGCTGTGCTGTTACTGTTTAGAGGGGACGTCACCCACACCCTTCTTACTGATCTAACTTCTTAAAGGCTTTACTTACTCACTCACTCACTCACTCATATCTGCTTACTCCTGTTAGGGTCATGGGGAGGCAGGAGCCTATCTCAACCGACACTGGGCGAAGACGGGGTGCACCCTGAACAGCTCGTTCAGCTGGAACAGCGTCTGGATCATCACAGAGCCAACACACACAGTTCACACTCGCATTCACACCTATGGTCAATTTGGAACAGCCAATTAGGATAATGTGCATATCTCTGGACCGTGGGAGGAAATTTGGAGGAAACCCACTCAAGCATGGGCAGAACATACAAACTCCACGCAGACAAGCAAGAGTGGAGTCAGTGACAACCCTAATGTTGAGGAGTAACTTCTCAAAACTGCAATTCCTATGGTCAGGGTTATAGCAGAGTGAGCTGAAAAGTTCATAGGCTGACCCATATGCATTCAACATAGTCTACAGTGCAGTCTACACACTTTTTCCTTCAGTGTTGCAGTGCTTGGATCCCCTTGGTATAGAAACTCTCATCCTGATGGTTTAAAAAGTTACTCCTTTTATTCAGCCTATGGTCTTTTCAGCCCACCCTCATAGGTTCAGTCAAGTACCCTGTCTGTATATTAACTGGCCTAAAAAAATGTACAGCAAAAATGTATATAGAGAAAAATTACACAGTTTGCAAAATGCAAGGCATACTGCAGGGCAAACTAGCAAGGAGGTGCTAGTTGAGAAAACTACTCCAATTTGACATTGTAAAATGAGTGTCTTTTTAATGGTGTGAAGTTACAAGTTGCAGCCTCACTGTGAATGCAGCATAAGTTCCCTTTTAGAAAAAGCAGTGGAGCTGAACTGTTCTGGTAGGGGAAATATATGGGTCAGCAAGGTGACATATT
The DNA here is from genome assembly GCA_039654305.1 of Porochilus rendahli. Lineage (NCBI taxonomy): Eukaryota > Metazoa > Chordata > Actinopteri > Siluriformes > Plotosidae > Porochilus > Porochilus rendahli. Next base: position 12,938,909 of record JBCNYG010000023.1, on the reverse strand, counting down.
ATAGTTTTGCATGACAATACTGTGGTAAGTTGATGAAGGGTCTCTTAGGTACGGCTCCTTTTAAAATGCCGGCTGGCTCAGAAAGCATTCTATAAGGTGTATTTTAACCCAAATGCACAAATCAAATGCCTTTTTGAGAGCACACAAATAACCTCTGACAAAATTGTATCAAATGTAAGAGATCATTGACAGCACGAACCAACTTTACAGCATGAACTCGTACCAATGAACACAACACAATGAGTGGAATGCAAACTATACTCGGTATGTTCGTGCAGTGTTTGTGTACTTACTGTATGTGCAGATACCAGAGTGAGATAAGCTCTAAAACACTTAGCAACCATTAAGAAATAACAAGTTATTCAAAACACAATATACATAAAGTAATAAATATTGAACAGCCATTCCATAAGCTGGAATCATATATGCCCACACAGCTATCAGGTATCAGCATATAGGACGAGATAGAGCGGAATAATTGATTTATACTATCCACACTCACTGGACTATGAAAAATAAAGCATTTAGTGTAAAAAAATGTTTAATTCTTGGGGAAAAAACATTCAAAATGTAAAAGATACTAGAATGATTGGAACTGCTGGCCGCTTAGCATTAGCCATTAGCACGCTAACCTGCTAGCCGCACTTCTGGTTACCTTCACCGGTTATGACGGTCTCTTTTGCAGTCACCGACATCAGGTGATGCCAAGGAATCTGGGCCTGCTTCTTACCATCAAATAGTTTAATTTCAAATATTGTTGTTTTTCATGGAATAAGTATAGAATAAATGGAAGAATGAATGGAGAGCATCAGCGGGTAGCTTAACACGTGGCACGACTGCTTCCGTAGCTACTAACTGTATATGCAGTGATATCCTACGAGTGGATTAGCCATTTAGAACATGTGATTGCGTAGAATAAATTTGAATTATTTTACTTTATTATTTACGCCATTCACTTTATACATGTTGTCAAGATGAGTACATCAACAGATCTTCATACCTGTGTACCTTTTAGTGTAACCTGTGTACTTTTTTTACTACCTTATTAACATGTTATTTTGTATATAGATATATTTATTCACATATACTGTAATCATTTATAGAAAATTAAGAGTAACTTTAGAAATCTTTACAAGTTTTTTTGCTTGATGAATTTTTGTAGTTTCTGTAGTTATCTTATACAAGAGATTTTATACAGCTTTATACAACTGAAGGATGAGATGTACTGAAAGATTCCAGTTTCAGAATTCCAGAGATTAATGGACACCTGTCGTCATCGAGTAGCAAGATAAAGTGATATAATAATAATAAATTAATTTGAGATTTACTTATTTGCCTTCAGATCCAAAGCTAACCCCAGCAAAACTGGGTTGCAATAAATGATGGAACGCCAGTCCATGTCAGGGCGCCATTCCCAAACCTAGTGTAGCTAATCAATCCTCTTGCATGTTTCCTTGGCTGTGAAAGAAAAGTGGAGAACCCACAGAGACAATAACCTGGATTCAGGATCCAATGGGCCATGGCGCTCATCAGCAGTAGTGTTTCTCAGTGTATTACCATTCTACCCTGAAGCTATTAGTGTATGTTCATACATACAGTATATATTATGTGAGCTTGTGCTCATTTTCATGAATGGTGCTAAAAATTCTGAATTCTTAGTTAAAAAAAATTACACTGACTATGTCTATGTTTAACCAGTTTACCCCCTTAATTAGGGCATACAGCACCAGTCAAAAGTTTGTTCACATTTTATTATATGAATAATGGTAGGTGCGTCCAAGTTTTTTACTGATCCTGTAGGTATGTTAGCATCCAGTTAATAAATGCTCAGGCATTCAGATTCAGATGTTTGGTTGAACAGTTGTTTGGGGTTTTTACCAAATAAATTGCAACACAAAACTATTTTGTTGTGTAATATTACAATATCACTTACATTTACTAATTTTCACTTAAGTATATCACTTACTTTGCTCCCACATTTGTATGAATAATAATAATAGTGTCTAACAAGCCACCAGTTAAGTATCTAGTATATGACACTGGGTATTGTAATTGTAAGGAATGCTGACATGGGTGTGTTTGTGGGAATATTACGTCATATAATTTTTACACAGAGGAAGCACAAAGAAGGGAGTGGTGAACTTGGCTTATGTGAAAGCAAAGGTGTTTAACGAAACTGGCAGCCAGTGTAATGGAATGGAGGAAGCAGAAGAGTGCAGGGGATCTCTTAAGGTGAGAATTTTTTTTTGCGTATTTTAGATTTGGGTTCAGATGCAGAAGGAGTCTTTTTGAGATAATATTTAATAAAATAGTTTAACAATACACAGTAGATAGTTATTGTGTTGTAGTCAGCTAAAGGTTCAGGTAAAAAGACTGTTGACATAGTTGTACCGTACAGGAGATTAGGGAAGAATACTAATGATGTTAAACACTGATGAAATGTTTAGCAATTAAACAGACCTAAATGTTCTGGATTCCAAACTATGGGAAAACACAGTAGCTATACTTATGTTGCCTTTGAATGCTGTCTTCACCAGAGCCCAACACCACCACCCCGCACCGAGACTGTACATGGTTACATCATGCTTTATGGGAAACAATATATTGAGCTGTTGAAACTGTTTCAAATCAGTTAATAATACTTGGAGGGGCAAAGTGCAGTGATTAGCCATAGCATGTGGAATAAAGGATACCATGATAAGCCTATGTTTTGACAGATGTTACCAGCCTAACGTTAACTTTGTCTCTGTTTTAGGAACAGATTACAGAGCTGAAAATGTATACCCAGTCTGTCAAACCTGCAATAACAAAATCATGGTACTACGTGAATGTTCACCTGGCTTGTCTCTGATATCAAAACCATGGGTTTTACTAAATTCCGATGGATCTGCACTTTTATTGGACTGATCTTCGCCATGGTGGATATTGTATCTGATTTATTGCAGAGTATGCAGTATTTCAATGAAGGATACTACACCTGGTCTGCCCTGATACTTTCATTTCTACTCATCGGATCTCTGTGCACACAGATTTTCAGCTATTCTTGGTTTAGAGACGATTGTAAAGTTGACGGGGAGACAAAAAGCTACACAACTCATATGGGCTTGCTCCATCTGTTACACCTGGGTGTCTTGAGCAGGTAAATATTTACTACAGGCTGAACGTCTAGTCTTTGTAACCTAATGGCTCTTTACCTATGAACCTCAAGGAATATATATCATATATTAAAATTAATAGAATTAATAATAGGGTTTAAAAACACAATACAGTTACTCCAGCACTGAAGATTACTGAGCTCTAAAAGGCTAATTCTTTTATTTTTGGTTGTATATGTTGGTAAAATCATGGCATGTGATTCATTTTGAAATATCCGCACTATGTTATCACCATCATCGACTGGAACATCTGAAAGATAACTAAGACACACTAAGTTACTAATTAAACTGATGAACAGACAATAAGCCAAACGGTCACGCGTATCAGCTACAGAATGTAAAATCCAGAGCAATTCAGCTGAGACATGTCTGACTGCAATATTTGTTCATTCATTTATTCTTTATACTGCTTATTCTGTCTAGGGTTATGGGCAAGCTGAAGCTCAGCTGACAACGGGGTTACACCCTGACAGATTGCCAGTTCACTGCAGGTCCAACACAGACACAAACAATCATTCACATCTAGGTGCAATTAGACAATAGCCAATTAGGCTAATTTACATGTCATTGGACCAGGGAATTTGAACCCAAGAGACTCTTGCTGTACGGTAGATGTGCTATCTACTAAACCACCGTGCACATCTCAAACCAGAGTTCATTCATTCTGTCATTTGCTGATCCGCGTAATCCTCCTTAGGGTCTCAGGCAACTCTGGGCTAATGCAGGGTACACTCTGAACAGCTCGACAGTCCATTGCAGGAAAATGGCACACTGAGAACCAGATGTCACAAATAGCGAAAGGTGGGTTCAAGCTTATACAGTGTGTACAGTTTATGCACTGATTAATTGGAACTTGATGTCAAATGGAGGTCACTATGGATAAATAACATATGGTATAGTGGGATAAGGTAAGCTCTTTTAACTAAACATATGACTGTCTGATGAAGCTCTGTCCCACTGATGAGAGAATTCATATGATCCTTTTACCACTGGCCTGTTTTTGGGAGGTTGGAGGAAACCAGAGAAACCCAAATAAACCTGTGAGGACAAGGAAAACATTAAACTATTCATGGCTCAGTAACCTGAATGAATTATAGTTCTGATTAACCATTCTATCTATAACTAGAAATCTAAGACATAACCAGAACATGAGTGGGACAGTTTAAGTTAATAAACAATAAGTTTATTGCTTATGTACAGTAACACCATATTAATTTATTGTTCAATCTTCACAGGAACATTTACTCAAGAAACGTAGTATCTATAATGGTTGTCACAAATTAATGTAGACCTACTGATGTCACGTATACGAAAGTCATTATTTTGAATGGTATAATTTGAGCTGGTAACTTAAAATGATATGAAACGCAGTATGGAGAATGAATTAATGAATTTAATGTACATTAAATGGACATAGCATGGTGTTTCACAGTAATAAGTAAAAAACGGGATACAAAACACATCCACAGGTCTAAATGAAAACAACGCCCCCTCTACTATGAGACAGAACTGAGCTGTATTACCAGAAGTCTGAAAACATTCTAGCTTCAGTCAAGCATTAACATAAGAAGCTTTCAATAGCTTTCCATTTCTAAGACATAAAGAGTGTGTAGGTCAGGGGTGTTTGTGGGTGGAGGTTTTTGTTCCAAGCATCAGGAGCCCACCATCCACCTGTTGAAATCAGTTTAAATCTTCTCTTTCAATAAACTCTCATGTGTGGCTCCTGCTTGGCTGGAATGAGAACCTGCGCTCAGACAGCCCTTTGTGGATACGGTTGAATACCCCTTGTGTTCCAATCAGTAAATAAGTGATGATGTCACCGGGAGGAGGCCTAAATTGTGACACAGAACCAAAAAAGGACAAAGGGACAGAGGGACACAGTCTGGCACCTGGTAGAGCATCACCAATTGGTTTGTCCATTACATGGTACATCCTATAACTGGGGCCAAAATTGTTCTGATGACAATTTTCAGACATGTCTGTGGATGTCCTCACCAGACTCTTGTCATCCATTATTTACAGTTCGAACATTCCTGAGACATACCGGTTAAACAATGACAACACTTCCAAGAAACATTACAGCAGATGTTTGTAAGATCAACGCCAACAATAATAAAACACACGGACAGCGATGAGCTCCATCCGGCCAGGGAAGAAAGTGAAGAGATGACGAGCGGACACAAAGTAATTGGGTCTTTAAGTGCTCTTGATGTTTGTAAATAAAAGCAGATGGTGCTTAATGTGCTGGCTCTGACAGAATGAAAAAGAGTGTACAACTAGAAATTGCCAAAGCCACAACAGAGCATACCACAGCAATACTCACCAACAACCAAGACCAATGCAACTGCAAATTGGAGTCTTCCCAAAACTATGCTCATGATATCACACAATCTAATTCACTCTATGTTCTCACAGTACACTGGTCCGACAGCACTAGTCATATAAGATGGACACCCTGCTTAAATCAGTCGGGCACCCTACTCAGTTCTGTTGGGTTAGGGTTAGGGCTGTCTGACCAATGGGCTGTAACTGTCTGACCAATGGGCTGTTGGAATACAGGCCTGATCCTGATCACTGTAATATCCTATTTGACCAACCTGTGTTTGTTTTTGACATTAAACTGTGTTTACCCTTTGTATTTATCTGCCAGATCGCTTAGTAAAATCTTTGAGAATTCACTTGCATCCTTGTAAAAGAAATCTATTTAAAGACTTACTGTGAACGTGAAGCCATTTTGTTAAATCAACTTGCTTACATATGCCATTCGTAATTCAGTGACAACCTTGTTGTTGTGGTTAACTTTCAGTCAGTAAATATTGTATAAAAAGTTGTGTAATATATACTACACTAATAAATACCTCACCCTTTGTGAATAATTGCTAAATAATTTATCAAGCTAATATATTAGTCTAGGTATAATCAACTCAGTTTTTTTCTCCACTCATTAAAAGTGCACCATTCCCCACTCCCCTAGAGGAACCCTTTTGTTCTGTTGCAGCTTTAAATCAGTGATATATATTTGTTCATTTTGATTGATATTTATGCATCATACAGTGTTAGAAAGCACAGGTACAACTCTGATGAGTATATGATGAATGACTGAGCAAATCCTTTCATTCATAGTGTATATTTTGCCTCTTTCTGTAGGCACTATGATCTATTGAAGAGGAGCTTTAATTGTGTTTGGAGGCAACATTCTCAGTCGAGTAATGAGCTGTTTGGGTTGGCTGCTGATCTGAGCATGCTGCGGCTGATGGAGACATTTCTGGAGAGCGTTCCTCAGCTTATCCTGCAGACTTACATCATGCTACATCACAGACACACCTCCAAAACACAGAGTCCTCAGTGTAAGATTCAAATTACATATTATTATTATTCATTCATTCATTCATTCATTCATTCATTCATTCATTCATTTTCTAAGCCACTTAATCCTAATTAGGGTTGCAGGGAGGCTGGTGCCTATCTCATCTGACTCTGGGTGAAGGCCGGGTACACCCTGAACAATTCGCCAGGCCACTGCGGGGCACACATACAACCATTCACACTCATTCTCACACCTAGAGGCAGTTTTGAACCCCCAACCAGCCTACTCTGCATGTCTTTGGACTGAGGAAGGAAACTGGAGCACCCAAAGGAAACCCATGCAAGCGCAGGGAGAACATGCAAACTCCACAAAGAGATGCCCAAGCCCGGAATTTGAACCCGTGACTTACTTGCTGTGAGGTGGATGTGCTAGCCACATACCGTGCCACCCCACATATTATTATTATTCATACATTCATTTGTTCATTCATTCATTTTCTAAGCTGCTTAATCCTAATTAGTGTCATGGGGAGGCTTATGTCCCCCGTGAGGGCGGGGCACACCATGAACAGCTCGCCAGACCATTGCAGGGCCAACACACATACAAACTCCACACAGAAGAACCCAAGACTGGGAATCGAACCAAGGCCTTCTTGCTATGAGGCGGACGTGCTAACCACTGCACCATTGGGCTGCATATTATTAATGTTATTATTATTATCATTCATTCATTTTCTGATCTGCCTAACCCTAATAAGGGTCACAGGTAGGCTGGTGCCCATCTCAGCCGACTCTGGGAAAGGACAGGGAACACCTTGAACAGCTCACCAGCCATCGCATGATAGATAAATGCTGATGTTTTTAAATGACAGCAATGGTTCTTTTACATGCCTCTCAGCACAGATGGTGACAGACATGGCAGTGACAATTCGGTGATAGTGGGGCTTGAACCCCTGACCTTCGGATCATTAAGCCAGCACCCTACTAGCAAGCCACCACTGCCCTATTATGATGATGATGATGATTATTATTAAAACATATAAAAACACAGTGGACAAATAAACAACAAATTAAATGACACAAATTAATATATATTAGTAAGATGATGAGTCTTTACAAGTTGCCCAAACAGCTTCGGTGCCCCAGGTATAGCTTCTACAAGTTTTTAATGAACTGAAAGGATGAACCCTAATTTTCCAAAATGAACACTCACCTACTCACTTAAATGTGAGGTAAAGTGAAGTGCGTAATTCTCTGATATCTAAAGTCTTAAAATGCCCGCCATACATTAGGGCAGATGTTTGCAAGCCTGGCCCTGGAGGACATCCTGTCCTGCACATTTAAGTGTTTTCCCTGCACTATCACACCCATTTGAAGTTATGAAGAGCTGTTCAACAAGAATGCGTCAAATCAGATGTATTGGAAACAAGGAAAACACTAAAATGTGTAAGGCAGTGGGTCATTCAGGACTAGAGCTGGGAAGCTCTGAATTAAGGTTTGCAAGTTTATTAATTACCACTAGTTGATGGTAAAAAACATCAGATGAGTTTTAAGGGTGGCACGGTGGCAATATTGCAATCCCAGCAAGAAATTTCTGGAATCAAACATCGGCCAAGGGCATTTGTGTGGAGAGTTTATCCTTCCCGTGCTTACTTCGGTTTTCTCAGGTTACTCCAGTTTCCTTTCACTGTCCAAAGGCATGCAGAGTGAGTCAGTTGTCTAGTCTAAATTGCACATAGGTGTGAATGGTTGTTTGTGTCTGTGTTAGTGGCGCGTTAGACTGGTGTTCATCTCTTGCTCGATTTGCTCTAGCTTCCTCTGTGTCCCTGATGTATTTAAGCAGTAGACTGATAATGGATAGATGGGAAAAAATCCTCTCATTATTAACAACTCAAGACATCAAACTGTGTTTCAGTTAACAGTCATAAGGCTACATATTATGTTATTTAAGCTTGCCTTTTACTAAATGTAATATAGTTTGTACTGCAAGCACATAATTCTTACAGTACACTTGTGTGGACTTTGAGGCTCAGCTGAGATAATTGATTCTGAATGTTCTGTAAGAGCACTCATGTACATCAACAGAGCCTGACATGTACAGTAAATCATGTCTGTATTGCATTAGATGTTGCAGGACCATAGCTTTGTGTCTGCAAACTGTGCAAATTAGGTCTGACTGCAACTACGTTGGTTGTACATCTGCAGCTCAATATTTGAATGTCTGGTGAGGAGATTTCCCCCTGTCTGTAGACGTGCAGGACAGATCAGGAAAACGGCATTATCATTAGTTTATTGTCAGTTCAGTTCAAAGGATGTCTATGTCAACTACCGTGTATATGTATGTACTGTTGTGTACTGTACATGCTGTGCATATTTGGACAAATTGTACACCGGAATCAACATTGGATGCTCAAATGATGTATAAAACCATGGCATACTTTCATTCTGGCTCCTCTGTGGACACCTATTTAATGTGTGACAAGCTGCTGAAAAGGTTCATTGCTTACTGGGTTTTGGTGCAGTATACAATATATATATATATATATTTGTGTAAACTGACTAGGAAAATTTAGGCTGATAAAGTTGAACAACGATGATCAGCCTGGGGCCAGTTCTTGCCACCTGACACACACTAAACTTGCTGTGTAGTATTGAATAATGAAATGCATACCCATGGCACTATAAGCACTCTTCTCACAAAACTGAAGTAATTTTACCATGGTACATAAACTTAAACCCAAAATAATTTCCTCTAATGCTATCTGTGGTGACCACTGGAGTCTCCTGCATCTAACTATGCTTATTGCAGGCTACTTTCCTTATGTACATAAATAAATTAAACATTTTTCAAATAAAAACTGGACTACAGTGCTCTAAAGCTAGCTTGTTTGTGTTTACATGCCAGTAAATAAGAAAACTAATACACCAAGTATTTTCTGAGTTCTTTATTTTAATTTATTTAGTCCCTGAGACCCAAAAATTAATGTTGTGTGTCTTCTTATTTCTTCACACTGCTTCTGTCCCTCAACACCCAATAACAATTGAACTTGATCAATGGCTTCAAACAAGAAGTTTGGGAAAAGAGTATTACCCAATGGCTCACATATGAGGATCTTACAAGGACTTTTTACAATTATTGTTGGGAAAAAATATGATGTCCTCATAAGAGGACATTGGGGCCTCAAGAGGACATATAATCTGTTCTATTTTTGTATATTGGTGACATGTATTGTAATAAAATAAAATGAATCAATCAATATTTACTCCAACATGTGACATTAGAGACGTCTGGCTACAATGATAGCGAATTGTACCAGATGAGAATCTATATCTTTCATTTATTCTGGGTAAAATAACAGGTTTATACTCTCTCTAAATCTCCCTGCTTTGCTGAATGAGACTCTCACAGAGTACGCTCAAAATGTGCTGATGTTTCTTCTTGTTCTCCTGCCAAACAATATAGGAAAATAGCCAGTGCTTATAATAATTATGTCATACAGACAGTGTAATTTGCCAGAATCTTTAGTCCGTTTTTGCAGCATCAGTTAATATAAAAGTTACTCCTGAATTTACCTGGATAAGCCAGTGATCCTGCTTCATAGCACCGACCCCAAAAGCCTGTGAATTGTCACAGAAGTTATTTTCGCTACACGTATATAGTTAGATAGCTATTAGCATCTTTAAATGAGGCACTCAGTAAGACTAGCTAGATAGTCTTACACTGAAGAACTGTTATCAGAGTATATCACTACATATAAATAAAATATAAAATAAAATCAAGTGTTAAATAAGCCAGTGTAACACAAGTTAGCATTTAATCAGACCAACTCAGACACTAGCAATATATACAACCATCATCATAATCATTGTGTTCCCTTTTCTAGAGATTTTAACTCCGTAAGATGTGTTTATTGTATTCAGTAGATGCTGAAAGTTTCGTATCCATCATTCTCCTTATCTGCAGGGCGTCTATCCCCAACACTCTCTCCATCCTCACCCAACTCGGGGAGCGTTCGTTAAAAAGTATCGGTTTTCTTATGTCTCCGTTATTCATCCTGCAGACATATATTTTAATCGCTTTTATAAGCTGAAGGACGTGGTGGGTTTGTCTCAGTAAAGTGGTGTATTGGTAACATTAACTGCTGTCTCTTCACTTTTTACTGAGTGTTGGCCAGTTTGAAATTTTCAAAACAATGCTTGACGAATCCCGTCTTCAGATACTACAGTAAATTACAAACCCATTAGTACAAAAGTGTCCATTGCTCCACACTTGTATTTCTGTTACATTTTCTAGATATTGAGAATTGAGACAGAGCGAACAAGACTGAGGATTGCTAAGTAACCACACTGTTTGCTCTTTTTGTCCTGCAGGTCTTATTAGCATGGTCGTGTCCTTCCTAAATGCAGCCTGGAGCACAGTGGATTACTGGCGCTGTTTACGTAGATCGCTTCACAACACCAAAGAAATGCCAAATGGAATTCCTACAGCAGTCTACCTGCTTTACAAAATCTTAACAGTCACTGCCCGCATTCTGAGCCTCACTCTGTTCATCATGCTGACCCCCTGGAGTATCCTGTTGTTTGTTATCACCTGGATTGCAACGACTACATGGGCTCTCATACTAAATACTAATTTCTGCACGTCGCTGTGTTTGGAGCAGCTGTATCGCAGCGTTGTTGGGGTCATTCTTATCTTTACCTTTTTTAACATAAAAGGAACGGAATCCAAAAAAGAGATGACCATTTATTACATTCTGAGCATGCTGCATAACTTCTCAGCCCCAGGCTTCATGTATTTGTTCAAACCAAAGACTGCAGAATTAGACTTCTTTATACCCATTACAATTTTCATATTAATATCTAATATAATGGGGCTGGTACTCCTGATCCTCTACTACAGTATTTTACACCCGCGGAATCGAGATGAGTCAGATGTAGTAGATGGAATGGTCACAGAGGACACAAATAATTTTCCCAATCCAAGTCGTTCAGAGAGATTTTTAAGATTCTGATGAAACTCTGTACAGGGTTAAGACTGAAGACAATGTTAAAAGACTCAGGAGAGCTACATTAGTTATTGTGGGTTGTGGATGTGATGGCATAGACCTCTTTGTCTCTGTGTCATTGTCTCTTTGTCTCTCTATCCTTATGATGATGTCACACTCGAGAGCCGAGGGCAGAGTACACCCTGGACAGCTCAGCAGGCCATCACAGGGCCAGTCTCATCTTTAGGGGAGAAAATAAAAATCTACTGTGAATGGACATTTCATTATGCCATTCAAATAAACCCCTAACCTTAATTCATGACCTACTGATCCATAAGTTGCATACGTTCGGAATTATACAGAAAAATCGAAGTGATTTATCCTGGAAGTGTTCATTTCACATGAACCTACTGTATATGAATATCAAAAGCAGTGTAAAAAAAAAGAACATGATCCCTATAGTTTTTAATTGTACCAACACTAGTCTCTAACGATACATAACTACCTGTGGAAACTACTGTACTTCAGGAAAAATCTGAATTCTCAGCTGAAGGATTGTTATGAAAGCAACACTGAAGCACTTTGCTTAAAGCTCAACATTACAAATAACATATATTTGTTTCTATTTCTATAGTTTTCCTAACTAAATTATTTTTTTCCAGAGATTTCCAGAGATCTACAGACGCATTTAAACATTATTTATGTGATGTTGTAAGTAAATCTGTAATGAACAAATGCATTTTTGCACTCTTGATATTAAAATAATGATGTATGTAAGATCTAATTATTTCAAACGTGTTAAATATAGGCATGCTGCTCAAATTCTAACAAGAAGCTACTTTGTAATTTTCTTGTCAATAAGCAGAACAAACCCACCAGGTGGTGCTGTGATCCAAAAGAAAAAAAAAAAAAAAAAGTACTCCAACCACTTTCCCTGGAACAGCAGCTAAATCTTGTCATATGAATAAACATTTAAAACCTATTTTGGTATAGGTTAAGAACTACAAAATATTATTTATACAACAATGTTATCAACTTGAATTAATCCTCTCTAATCTCTCTTATGAGTGGTGTAAACACTTTCAGTCCTAAAACAAAATTTTTATATGAAACACGTAGGATATATTTTATTTAAATGAAACAAAAAGACAGAAAGAGATTTTTATTTATTGTTTATATTTAACCCTTTGCAGTGCAGAACTAAAAGTCATTTAGGGAGTGAAGACACCAAGTGATAAAGTATTTCAGGTGGTATTTTGAACTCTTCTTTCTAAATTTCACTACACATTCTGTACTGGGGACGAGTAAGGACTGTAGGCAATCCTGTCCAACACCCACACCCTCCCACATGAGTGTCTATGTGTTTGTGCACAGTATAATCATATTATTTAATTCACAGCTTGAAAGCTATGCCATCCAGTCACCCTTTGAATGCTGGATCCTATATTCTCTGGAGGGCTTGAAGGGGTCCCAACCATATTCTGTGTGTGTACATGTGTTTTAATATTTGATTTTGTTTTGTTGGGTGGAAGCTGGAGGGCCGGAGGCTCCGGCAAAGGCCTGAAGGTGACCCCACATTTTCTGTCCTGCCTAAATGTGTTATAAAACTGGATTTTATTTATTTAATTTTGATCATCAAGTTCTGTATGTATACATTTTTATAAATTAAAAAAAAAAAAAAAAAAAAAGAATGCTGGATCCTGTCTGATCTCAGAAGCTAAGCAGATTGGGCCTGGTTAGTACTTGGATGGGAGACCACCTGGGACCACCATGTACTGTGGAGGATTTGGGAAAAGAGCTGCAACCTACCTCGTAGTTGTCAAGAGTTGAGTTTGACTGAAGGCACAAACATCACACGTTTAAATGTGTGGTATATGTATATTTAACTAAAAACAAAAATACACCAGCATCTTAAGACTTAACTTAAAAGAACAAACAAAGGAATTGTCTCTGAATCATTGTCATGAAATATAATTAGAATAATTCATATAGAGTGGATTTTTCTTTTAGGTGTACAAGCTTAAATATTGCACTGTATTGAATAGTTAACTGTTCAGTGAAAACGAGTCGCTGCAAAGGTTAGCATCCACACAAGAATTCAGAAAACCAATTTTGGAGAAAGTGACTCTAATTCCACAGGCCTCAGTTTGTGTTCTATCACAAAACAACCATGACAGCATCTTCAACCCACCGTCACTGATAATCTCCTCTTTCCAGTCACGATTTCCTGACTGATTGCCACTCTGTAACACAGTATATGAGCCAGAATCTCACCGCAATTTGTCCAGACACAATAAACACAAAGAGCCAGACTTAACCATGGCTGTTTCCCATTAAGGCTTCAAAGTCTGCATAATGCCTGATTAATGTGGGTTGGTGAAACAGTGTGTCTTTAATTATTACGGCTGAGCTCACGAAGGCCAGGACGCAGATACATTAGCAGTGAAAACAATTCATAAAGGTCCGAATTCTGACAACAGCAAGCTTTGCCTCATGGTTGGAGAATTCTCCGGAATCAGGGGATGAAATGAGCCTCTGATGGGATACATAAAGAGTACCGAAGGTCTTTTAATCATTGCAAAAGGGCTAAAAATGTTATCCTAGGCCGGGGCAGTCATCGGGAGTGGGGGGTATTTTAATGAGATAATTTAGTTTTTTTGCTCGCTAAATAAAGTGCACATGTAGTGGCCATATTAGATGCCATCTTACAAATGTATTATGGGATAAAAAGATGAACAACAAGTATAAGAACTTTGAATACTCGGAATACTCGGAATACTCGGAATGCTTCGAATACTTTATATGTACTAGCATGGTTTAAGTATCCCCTTCAGCAGCTTTTATTTGTATGCCAGCAGCTAATAAGCTCGTACGTTCTATGCCATCATCTTACCTGTCCTTTGATTCAGATGTTTGTAGCATTAGCATTAGCATTATCATTAGCTTACAACTAGCAAATAAGTGTACATTTAGGTTGGCTTGTGGTTCACAAATCAAGTTTATTTAGGTTCCTCATACAAAAATATAATATTCAAATTTCCTTTAGTGCGATTCTATACCCTATATACTGCAAAGGCAGAAATGTGTAAAGTTTTCCATCTGTCTTCACCATTTTTTCTATAAATTCTTTACGGGCTCTGAATTAATTATGGGATACCTTACTGTCCGCTTAGTGTGGTATCTCTGAATATTTAATAGACAATTTTTAATGACTATTAAAGACAAACTACTGGTTCAATACATCCTCTAGGGCAACACGGTGGCATAGTGGTTAGCACATCTGCCTCACAGCAAGAAGTTCCTGGGTTTGAGTCAGGAAGGGTGTTTCTGTGTGGAGTTTGTATGTTCTCCTCATGCGTGTGTGGGTTTCCTCCAGTTACATTGTTTTCCTCCCACAGTCCAAGGACATGCACATTAGGCCAATTGGCTGTACCAAATTGTCCCTAGATGTGAGTGTGAATGGTTGTGTGTGTGTTGGACCTGCAACGGATTGGTGAGCTGCTCAGGGTGCATTCTGCCTTCACCCAGTGTCATCTGAGATAGGCTCCAGCCTCTCTGTGACCCTAATAGGAATAAGCGGTTCAGCAAATGAATGAATACATAAATACAAATATATTTGAGCATGAAAAGAATTAAATACATTTCTGGACATGCAGTCACCGCTAATAGAGACAGGAAATATCTTGGATATAATGTTATAGCTGAATGCTCTCTCTCCCTCTCCCTCTCTCTCTCTCTCTCTCTCTCTCTCTCTTTCTCTCTCTCTCTCTCTCTC
>JBCNYG010000023.1:12853492-12867153 GCA_039654305.1 Porochilus rendahli | reverse complement strand
CACACACGCATACACACACACACACACACACACACACACACACACACACACACACACACACACACACACACACACACAGAATTCAGATGTTGTGTCCCAAATGTTAATAATCAAACTAACCGTTGATATGAAACCTCCAAAATCAAACAAATCACACTCCTTTCCTACTGTCTGTCATTGTATTTCTTTCTCTTTTAGTCTCTCCACTCTTTTTCTTTTTCCGTGATACACTCACCCTCCTCTTTTAATTTTCTGGAAAATGCCAAGAATCTATGAGATGCTGTTTTTGTGTCTGTATTCTGATCATGAACACTGAGGCCTCTCATGGACTTTTCTTCCTCAGTTGTCTCAGAGTGCACAATCTGCATGCATGCCCCTTTTGCATGTGTGTGTGCCTGTGTGCATATGTGTGTGGTGATTCCATGACTCAGTGGGTATAAAGGTGTCAGTAGGGGATTTAGACGTGCTGCAGAGCGACAGAACATTGAATTATTTATCGAGCTGAACATGTAGGTGGTCTCTTACTGAAGCCGGTGTGTTCAACTTTTTCAAGCTTTCATAAACTGCACTGGAAATAATTATAGCCTGCACATTTAATAACAGTGATGTAACTTAATTTTCACTGTTATTAAAGCCAACAATTCATAAGTTATAAGCCGCTGGTGCACTGAATATGTGCCTCAACATTTTTTAACTATATAAAATGAATAATTAAGAAATAAATAAAGAAAAAAAAATTAATATAACTATATAGTTGGTGATGTGAAAGTGCATTTATTTTACATTCATCTATTTCAAATACCCCTCCCTCTCCTGTATAATTTCTTTATTTCTCTCCATGGCTGTTTTTCTCTGTCTGTATTTGACTTCCTGTTCGTACTTATTCCTTTACTTTCTTCTCCTCCTCCTATTTTCTCCTTGTTCTCTTTTCCCTTCATTGGTCAAAGTCTCATCTCCAAGTGCTGCTCAATGTTCTATTTATTTTCTCTACAAAAATTTTTTCATTGAAGTACTTTACAAAAATACTGTATATAAAACAATAAATCATATAATACAAAAAAAAAGTTTTTTGTAAATCATGACGGATGCATATGGATGTGTGAGCGGGTGCAAGAGCCGTGTAAACGTTATCTTTTTAACTCTCTTTAAACGTTTTAGTATATACTACATGGACACATACAAAAAAGTCACTTAAAACAAGATTTTTTGCAGTTTATATTTGCATATGTTAACCATGATAGAGACAGGTCAGGTGAACCCTGGGCTTTGAGCAGAACTAAGTGCAGTGTAGCTAACATCATCTATTTAGCCTTCTCATTCAGACGTTACTACATCATACCCCGTAAAGGTGTTTCAGTATAAAGAACACAGAAATACAACAAAAATAAACTAAAATTAGACTCTTATGGGGCTGCACAGTGGCGCAGTGGTTAGAATGACGGCCTCACAGCAAGAAGGTCCTGGGTTCGATTCTTGGGCTGGGGGCATTTCTGTGTATTTTTTTTTTTTTTGCATGCTCTCCCTGTGCTAGAGTGGGTTTCCTCTGTGTACTCCGGTTTTCCTTCCTTTTTAAGCGCCAGCCTCCCCACGACTATTTAGGATGAAGGAGCTTAGAAAATTAATGAATGAATGGACTTTTATGGTTTATTTCTCCATTTTAATGAATGATATTTATGATATATATGCTCCAAGTAACTCCAAATGTCTGTAATTCTGGGAGTGCGAACCAATAACATAATGCCATTCCATTATTATACATGTACTTATGTATAATAATGTTTATCAAGACAATAAGGTATTTAAGTTATGTGGAACTTAGGAAATGAGTTAATGAAGGAAACTACACTACAAGTCAGTGAACTTGTGAACGAGGAAGTAAATGCAGGTACAATTTTCTTCTGCTTAATCTCGCTGGGGTTTTTTTTGTTGTAGTTTTTTGCTTTGCTATTTTCTCTATGTATACAAAGTAATTTAATCTTTCATTCATGCAATTCATTTCTTCTCTTTCTGATTAATGCATAATAAAAGTAAATTTAGTCATTACAGGTTTTATAGCTTTAGCCTTTTTTTCCCTGCAAACAAACCTAAAGATTTAATTTACAACTGCTTTACAACATATTTCCAAGTGCATTAGGCTGATATTGTTATTACTGATGATATATTGTATGACTGGAGTCATTGCTGTGAGAATTTAAAAATGTAAAAATCTCCAGCTGGTGATTAAATGTTTGACTGCAGCGTTAACCCGGATAATTAACCTGCGATAGCACAGACAGTTTATTGTAAAAGTTTAATATACAGTGCACAGGTGTGGCCTCAGGGAAGAACCAAAAACATTCACTTTAATTTATTTGAAAATCTACAGTACAGCGGAGTAATTAACACAAGCCTGGGCTTCCTCGACATCATTATTGATTTTCTATTTTCTATTTCTCCCAAGTTCATCATTATCCTGTATTATTTGCAAAGATGGATAGCTGACCTTTATGTGTTGTTGACCTTTTTATGTCACCTCGGTCCACTTTTCCCCTTGCAGCTACCTATTAATTATGAAATATTGTTGCTCTTGCTTTTTTATGTTTGGTTTTTACAGCGCCCGTCCTGTTGAACTCTTTTTCTGTTTTTAAATACCTGAGTTAATTAAATGTGGAGAAAATAAGTCCCTGAAGTCTTAGGTCATTCACACATTATGTCACTGTAGAGCCCTGGAGAACACTGCTGTAGGAAGGGAAATAAAACTGAACAGACGACAAATCTATGGGCTCCAGAAAGTGGGGCACCGGGATAAAAATTACTCCATTGAAATTAGGATCCAATAAACTTGAAAGTCAAAGAAAAAAATTTTTTTGTAACTAGTGATTTAAACATAACTAAGCTAAGGGAGATTAAAGAGAGATTCATTTTGTGCTACATGTGACAAGAAGACAAGTACTGTTAACTGGGGGATATAGACGTAAGGCATAAAAAACCCATAAGAACTTGAATTAACCTAGGAACCTAGGAAACTAGGAAAAATAGAAATAGGAGATAGGTATTCTGGGCAAACTAGAAATTAGGAAACACAACCAAACAAAAGAGAGAAAGAGAGAGGAAAAAACAATGGAACCCTGCAACAATGGAAATTCCGGTTATAAGAGCTGCCCAAATGTTACTTGAAACTAGGCCCCTTCAAGACTAGGGAGACTACAAACAATGGAAAATAGTTTAGTTAACTAAAAACCTTAACCTGGCTTCCTGTTTCACATGGTAGCTTCTCGGCTCTCACATATTCCGAAGGAAGTGCAAAGAACACTTAGGGGAAAATTCTGGTTGACTCCCCAGAAGGCAAAACAATCATCCATATGTATGAAATATCATGTGAGACTGAGGACTAAGATAACTAGAGACTAATGAAAGTATAACTATTTAGGAAAATGAGTGAACCAAAGGATACTTGAAACTATAGCAGCAAGAAATTACAGATTAACTAGGGAAATATATAGCAAAGAGATAAGGAGGGAGGAGGGATCTAGAACCTAGAAAATAATAATATAGAAACTAGATCTGTTTAGCCCTTGTCACATATGTCACACAACACAACAAAAAAGAGCAAAGTCCTAGGACAGTTGTGGGTGTGTTGTAAGAAACCCACCTGTTGTCTGACAAAAGTGCCATTGTAGACCATTCTCATGCATGCAGCATTGAAGCTGTTAAAAAAGTTATTCATGTCAATAATTTTTGGTACCACGTCCATTTCTTAGATCTATTGTGTGATGCCCTATGATGGCTTATGGCTATAGTATGATGTACATACCGGTTTCTTACACTTTTTGGTTCATATGATGTGCTCAGAAGCACATGCTTTCCTTACAACGGTCCTACATTAAAATCACAGGACTTCCTTATATACTCTCTTAGATAAAACATGAACAAAATATTTTGAGCTGTATGGTGGTTGTTCATCCACTGAATATCATACAAGAAATTTTTTGACAATTTGACTTATATACTTGACCTAATTTTGAGATTACAATAATCTTATCCATATTCAAATTTCTCCCAATTAAATCTGTTGAGACAAATAAACATGACAAGTAAGATGGCAAAGGTGACTGTAAGATTATTTCTCTTGTGCAGACTAACAGACCTCTCCGTCCAGCTGTGAATAAGCTATAATAAATTTAAACACTCCTGATCCCCACTGTCACCACTTTCCCTCAGTATCGGAGCTGACTTCATCAGACACTTGCTCAGCTGTACTTCTCTTTAAAATTTCTTCGTAAAACTGGAGCTTTGCCCGACATCATAAATGTCATTTTTCACCTACGTAACTGCACATGGGCCAACAGCATTGCACTGCAGAGAGGTTCTAACCTTACTGTTCTGCGCCCACTTGACCTATTTCAAATTTTACTGGGAGTGGTTCTCTACAAGAAGGTTATATGTATGTAAAACTTTAAAAAATATTTCTAGAAGATACTGAAGTGAGAAGAACAAGAACAATAAACTCATGTTTTAAAAAATGAATATAAACTGAAATGTCTGCAGGAAGCATTTGAAGGAAGTGTCGAAGTCTGTGGGAGAGAGTATAGCAGAATGGAATTATGGGTATTTGCTAAATGACACCAGAGCTTAGCAAAGTGAAGCTTGCTTGGACAGGTGCAGCTGTTGATTTTTCAGGTAGTGAGCCAATCAGTCCTAAATAACACTTAATTCAAGCTTTCTACAACATTACTTCAACATTTTTACTTGAAATTTTATTTTTTTTCTGTGGAATGGTTGCTTGCGCATTTTGATTGTTTCAGGAATTCCTAATAAGGGCTAATAACACACCTAAGCTAAGAACAGGAACCTGACGGAAATTGGACAATTAAAGACTGTAAATACAGATAATTAATAACTATGCACTGAAGCTGAGGTCCCCCAGTGCAGCTAACTGGGTTATCAAATGCAGGCCATGTCTCTCACTGTCTATGGTGGGAGGCGTGTAAAAGAACCATTACTGATTTTTGTCAAAAGTAGGCTGCATAGCCTCAGTGTGTTTCTGCCCTGCAATGGCCTGGCGAGCTGTCCAGGGTGTACTCTAACCTCACCCAGAGTTGGCTGAGTTGGGCGCCAGCCTGCCCGCGACCCTAATTAGGAATAAACGGTTCAGAAAATGAATGAATGAATGAGTGAATGAATGAAGCTGAGGTGGATGTCTGAGACGAAACGTCGAGATCAGCGACGTCCACAGAGCCTGAGGTGAATAAATATTTTAATAAAAACTAAACACAAAAACAGAAAAAACTAACTAAATATTTCCTTCAATAGTTTATTTTAAAATATTTTGACTTAAACAAAGATATGTGAGGTGAGCTCTCCACACTTCAAGCAGAACTAACCACTGTGTAGGCTTAATGGCATGTTTTAAAAAAACAGCATTTGAGTATGTACCATATTGAAAGATATAGAAATTCAAACTAAGATGGTGAGATCAGGTGAGATCCATGACCTCGGAGCCAAGCTCTGCACTGTGTAGCTAACAGCATCTTTTTCTTACCTTCTTTTAGTCATTCAAAGTTTAAGTATATGCTACACAGAGATGTAAATAAACAGTAGGAAGTAAACATATACTACACAAAAACACAGGTAAAGCAAACTAAAATGAGATTTTTATTTTTTCAAATATAAAGCTTGATAATGATGACTTCGCCTGCTCTAAAAACTCTAAAACTCTAAAAACTATGAGTGTCTGTTGTTTTGATTCAAGCATTGACTACTTGGGATAATATTTTTAATCCCCTGATAGCAGACCAATCAGATCGCACCTTTTCCATGTAGTATATGTAGTTAAAAATTTATAAACAGACTATATAAGTATAGTTTTAGTTTGCTTATCTTTATGTTTCTGTGTAGTATATATTAAAACAATTAGAACTTGAACGCTCAGTGGATGTCACTAAAGTAAATAATCCCCTCAACATCCCTTCTTAGGCAGGATTCAGTAATATCCACCTCATCTTCAGGACAGAACTGTTAATAATCATTGATAGCTCTCTGCTTTTTGACTCTACGGAATAAATCTGGAAAAAAGTTTGTTATGAAAAAGTCTTGATTTTAACTCTGACATGATAGCACCTTCTAAAAACAAGCTTTACTAAAAATATTGCACACTTGTTCTCCTCCAGGCTGTTCGAGACACATAATTCACTCACTCTTGTTTACCATATATAATGCGAGGGTGTGTTGCGATCAGATGCCAGGGTTTTAACTAGGCCAGATCTTTAACAGCTGAACTTCCTTTATTCCATTTCCCTGTGAGTATGTGTGTGTGTAGGAGAGAGAGAGAGAGAGAGAGAGAGAGAGAGAGAGAGGGAGGGAGGGAGTGTACAACACTTGGATTATGCGAGTGTGGAATGCTATTCATTTTATTGGACAGTGAAGATGCTGAGGCAACCGGTTTTTCTCTTCAGTGTAAGCATGAAGTGTTAAAAGTAGCCTATCATATGAAGTGAGTTGACATATGGCATGAAGTTTAAAAATAACCCGGGGTCAACAGCAGTTTTAGAGCCAACAAAATCTGTATAATTAATTCCCTTAGAAAAAATTTGGCTGAAAAAAGTATGCAAAGGCCCTTCTGCCCCAAGTGCTGCTCATGTTAATGCTGCTACCAGGAATCAAAACGGTTTTATCTTCTAGTTTAGCACATTATTATTATTATTATTATTTCTCTCTGAAGGTTTGTTTAAGTTCTCTTTGCCTCAAAAATGTGAAAAGGCCATTTTTAATCTACAAAATAATGTTTCCATTTGGCTAAACATGCTGGCCTGCAAGTGTTTACTTTGTTATAGAATCTCTATGTTGAAATTATTCTGTGTTAAACTTATGCCTTCCTTGAAAAGTAGCAGTACACAATAAGCTATGCAGTTGAAAAACACAACTCAACTCTTTAACTTTGATTGCTGTAGAAAAAAAAGTCTTTTGATGCTAATCATTTCTATGATTTTGACAACCTAATTTGTTACGTAGTTTTTACAGTAGATTGGTTATATGCTTATTTTAAATATGCTTTTGCTTTTCTATTTGTAGAAAATGTAAACAGTGCAGAAGATATACATAGTTTAAACCACACTCGTGGCTTGACCTGTCTATAAATAGAGTGGAGTGCGGAAACACACGCAGCCCAGTCTCAGTTACACCACCTGCAACTTTTTAATAGGTCAGAAAACTTCCTGTTGCCATGGCTACAAAGAAGGTTTTGGATGTCATACAGGTAAAACCTGTTCGGCCCATTAGAGCCACTTACCTGAAGGAAGAGGGCGGGGGAGGGGAGTTCAAATGGAGAAATGAGGTAATATGGGGTTTGTTCATTCATTTCTCTGCACCTGAGATCTGAGAGTTTCGGCTATTTGGCTCATTCGTTTTGGTTATTCATTGGCATGTAAGAATATATTTGTCCTCTAAAAAGCATTTTTGTTTTAATGTTTAGAACAATAAAGAGAAGACACTGCACAAAAAATATAAATGGAAGGCTTGCTAACAAAAAAAGTCATTTTGTTTTAGCAGAAAGACTCACTTGCAGTTTTTTGTCTTCAGCTTTTACCCAAACTGTGTATTCTTCCTTAATTGGCATGACACAGTACATACTACCCAGAAACTAAAGAAAACCATGGTCTGATTTAGTAGACACTATGAAATGTTTTGTATATACTCTGTGGAAACACAAGGAAAACAAAAGCAAGATTTTTGCAGGCTACTTTTTTACTCTTGAGTGTAATAATGATGAAGCTGTCTGCTCCCAGTGACAGTGACAAACTGTGAGTGTCCACTGTTTTAATTCAAACATTATCCACTTGGAATAATGATTTATACTCTTCTGATATTGAACCAACCAAATCACAATGTTTGCATGTATTATATGCTATTTTTCTATGTACAGTATATAAAAGTAAATGAACAAACAAAAACAAACAGAATATTTGACTGAGATACTGTACTACTAGTCTTCAGTAACCCGGGTGTGGCGAGGTTATGAGGAAAACATCCACGTCCACGTTAGTAGTGATGAAAAAGCTTATAACTTAAGTAGACTGAATTTGACTGACTTCTACACGATATACGATACTGGAACTTTCTCTATCCATATTTACCATCATCAACCAATCACATGATGACTATGCAATTTCCAAAATTAAACGTTAGCAGAAACTCTATCTCACCAAACAGGCTTGAATAATTAATACATTATTGACGAGCCCGCAATGGACATTCGGCTCTTTGTTATACACACAGAAGATTTGCTTAAAAAACAGAAATAAAAACAAAGATATGAGCTAAAAATATTCAGTGGCTACTAACAACAATACTCCTCATTCATTCATACTTGCTGAATGAAATGGAAAGCATGTGTACGTTCTATCACAATGGTGATTAGAGGTATAAAAAATACTCAGTGGCATGTAGATACGGGTCAAGAGTTTTATTTAATGTGATCTCAGTGACTTTGATCTTGGCATGGATGATGGTTTAAGTTTTTCAGAAGCTGCGGATCTTCTGGAAGTTTCACACAAAACAGCCTCTAGAATTTACACAGAGTGGTGTAAAAAACAGGTGCAGCAGCAACGGCAACAACAACAACAACAACAACAACAACATATTATCCAGTGAGATGCAGATCTTCAGCTGGAAGCATCTTATTTGTGAGGGGCGTTAGATGAGACTGACCAGGACTAAGCTCTAAAGTAAGTGGATTAAACTCCCTTTACAAAAATAATGAGAAGGAATAAAAAAACATTGAAAAATGCACAATATATTAATCCTTGAGGCAGATGTGCTGCAAAAAAAGGCATCACTGAGGTCCAATCATTCAGTTATTTTCTGAAGCGCTTAATCCTAATTAGGGTTCCTGTTCGGCTTGTGCTCATCTCAGCTGACTCTGGGTAAGGGTACACCCTGGACAGCTCGCCACGCCATCGCAGGGCAGAAACATGCTGACGCCAAACTCAATGGTCTACTCTTTACAAAAGACAGCAATGGTTCATTTACGTGCCTCTCACCATAGACAGTAAGAGATATGGCTGGCCTTTAATAACCCAGTTAGCTGAATTGGGGGACAGCAGTGACAACCCGGTGACAGTGAATTTCAGCCAGGCTTATTTCAGAATTTACTATAGTATACTATATAACGCTACCACATGAGGGGGTCACGGTAGCTGAGTGGTTTACACTTTTGCCTCACAGTGAGAAAATTCAGGTCACGAATCTCAGCCAAAGGTGTGTGTTTCTGTGTGGAATTTACATGTTGTCCCCATGCATGTGTCGACCCCAGAGTGCAGTGAGCCACTTCAGATTTAGCCTCAGAAATGTGTCCTATTCTTTACATATGGTATTTACTCAGGTAAGATTCATTCATTCATTTTCTGAAGTGTATAATCCAAATTAGGGTTTCGGGGAGGCTGGTGCCCATCTCGGCCCACTCTGGGCGAATGCAGAGTACACCCTGGACAGCTCACCAGGCCATTGCAGGGACAGCTATATTTTTATGTATTTGATTTTATTGTTTGTTTGTTTATAAAAACATGCATCTTACCAATGATTTGATGTCATCTGCTATAAAACCAAAGAGATGAAGAAACAATGTGCCTCCATTTTCAGTACCAGTTCTTCTTTACTTCTAGTCTCACTCTTTACTGTTTTTCTGTTTGGCCTAATATCCAGTGTATGCCATTCATATTGTAGCCCTTCAGTACTCGATCAGAACTCCCATTGTGAATGATAATCCTGTACCTCCAATGTGTGATTTCAGACATAGCCAAACCACATAGTCCATTTAATATGATATGACAATTAATCTATCAAGTGCATGAATCTGTTAGCATTTGGTTAGTGTTTTTGTTCCAACTGCTATAGTCCAAAGGACAAAGTGTATTATGAGTATTTGGGTTTTGTCAGTCACCAGTTTTTTTTAATCTCTGACCTCCATCACTGTCCTCTTAATAAATGGCACCTTTTACAAAAGCAGAAGGCAATGAATTGAAAAATGTTTATCAGACCTCATGCATTATTAAGGGTGCCTTCTTGCTTAGATCGTCTGCTGATGAATAATTAAAATTAATCTCGTTATGGGAGATTTCATTATGGGACAATTTAATTAAATGAAAGCCCAAGGACCTCAAAGGCCGTAGAGATCACGCTAATGGAGCGAGAGGACGCGTAGGCCGAGGTTAATGCATGAGCAGCCATACATTATTTAATACGGCTCCTTCTAAGTAAAGACAGATCAATAATCACTTGTCATCTTGCCAATGTGCTGAAAGCATTTATTAAAAAAAGGAAAAAAGTGGAAATGTGGCCACTGCTTCTCAGCTCCTGATAATAATAATAATAATAATAATAATAATAATAATAATAATAAAAATAAGCTGTATGAGTGTAGTGTATATGAGCCACTGTTATGTATTTATTAATTCTTTTAAGGAATATGTAGAATATTGTTGATTTCAGAATTCGTTATCTAGGACACAATTGGACCTCTTGTTTGATCACAAACAAACAAACAAAAAGAAATGCAGACTGTATGCCTGTTTTCAAGTTTACCTGGATGAAAGAAATATTACAATTTATGAATGAATTTTATTTCTTATGTGTCTAACTGATTTCAGTGTTCAGGATCAAGTGGTATACAATTTAGACTCTTCATAAATAATCAAATTATTGTGGTCTGTGTATTTTATGGATTCAATCAGAAAAATCAGGAATCAAATATATTGGCTTCCTGACCACAATTAATTCTAGGAAACTGGGGAATCTAGGTCTCCTGTAAATGTGTACTGATCCTAGGGGTCTAGGGAATTTGAGGCGTCACAGAAGCTCTGGTGATGTAGTAGTACTCGGAATGCAGGACTAGGAAACCTAGGCTTCGTAGACACTGTGTGAGTCTAAGGGAACAGGAAAAGTGGTCTTCCTGAAAGTGATAGACGTCATCTAGAGAAGCCAGACTTCTTGGAAATCTAGTGGATTAAGGAGTCTATGTGTCTAAGGACACTAGCTTTATAGAATCCTGACTCGAGAATGCTCGGTGTTGTGGAAGTGATGATCTCAATAAATTCTTGACTGAATTCTACAACAGATGGCACAATAACGCTCTCCATGTCACACCGTCTAATGATAGCTCAATAATTAAAGACACTTAAAATTGATTTATGCTCTTAGTGAATCCACGCTGCAGGTACGGTGTCGAGTATAGCATTTCCACTTGCTTCATAAGGCACTTGCTTCCTCTAGGAGGCGCTATCACATGTAACACACCAGAATTTAATGATTCACAGACGGAAGAGGAACAATCCAAGTTCCACGTTTCACTATATGAGCATAACAAAGAAAACATCACGGACACCAATATTGCTCCAAAAGAAATTTGTTAGGGAAGTTTTAACTCATCTGTACTCAGCAGTATGAGAGTCTTGAAGTGAAAGTCAGACTGAAAACTCAGAAATGAGGAACAAAAATAACACCATAGTGCTCAGATGCAGGATTAAACTGGTCATTGTAATGATTGACAGCCACTGCAGACCACTGTTGGGTGGTGGGACCCTGTGCTTCTGTCTTGCTACAACAGCATATATAATGAGAGAAAAAAAAATGTTTTTTGACAGTTCATGACTGCAGTGCTTCACTGTAAATGGTAATAACTAACTAATCAGGATGGTGTACAGGCGAGGAGGAACATTCAAAGAGTAATCGTTTTACTTAGCTGATGTCAGTAATGGATTATTGTTGCTTGTAAATACATACCAATAATTAACTGGTTGCTTTCCGCCAATCAGAAAAAGGAGAAAATATTCTGAAAAAATAATAATAATATCTGTTATCCCAAAACAGTGAACCAGTCAGATGTTTCCATTCTCATGTAGTACATAATAATTATGAATATTTTTTTTCCCTTAATCCTG
This sequence comes from Porochilus rendahli, assembly GCA_039654305.1. NCBI lineage: Eukaryota > Metazoa > Chordata > Actinopteri > Siluriformes > Plotosidae > Porochilus > Porochilus rendahli. The sequence goes on along the minus strand of JBCNYG010000023.1, from coordinate 12,855,241 downwards.
TACAATGTGTTCTGCTGCCTAGATGTTTAAAACTTAACATTAAGTGACGTTCACAAGTTGTGGGCTGAGAATTGAGTGGATCTTCACTTTTTACAAAAAGGCAATAGGTCCAGTTATTTATCAGCCCACAAAGTCTTACACAAGAAATTATTTTAATACAACACTCATTAAAACACTCATTAAATATTCTGGACATTCTTGAAGTCGACTTTATGTAGGTTTTCTCAAAGTTTTGAAAACTGTGAGGTTCAATGTGGTGTTCAACATCATCAAAACACTGCACAAGGATAGAAAGACAGAGAGTATCAAAGTTGGCTGTGGAGAGAATACTTTTGCACCCAGGTTGAAAGTTCCTCCATGAGAACCTCGGAGGAGAAAAACTTTGTCTATCGGATGCAGGGAAAAAAATCGAAATGATATTACGGCCTTGTGGGACCCATTAGGAAGCTTTCTTTGTGCTGGAGCCTTTTTGTGTGTCTTGTCTTCAGAAGCACTTAAGTATTCCTCCGTGTCTCTGATCCACATCTAATGTGCTTCTGAAGGCACTCAGATATCGAATGTGTTAAAGGTTCTTCACACACTCACCATAACTAGATTATACCGTAACACAGGTGGGTTTAAGAAGACTCACAGTGAGGAATGTTGGAGAAATATTTGACTGTCTGAGAACGTTAAACTGGAACAGATAGCATTACTATGTGAAAAATATTACATATTCATTTGAAACTGACACAAGGGTGTTAAGCTTGTAATATGTAAGTCTACTAGAAGTAAGAGTAAACATTCAACTTATTTTCGAATAAATGAAAAAACTACTAACTCCCATGAACACAGTTATCATGCATTTGCCACTTTACAATAATGTCCCATAGACTAAGATTATTTAGAGTTTTAATTGAAATTAATTTACAAAATAGTAAACTGAAGCTTCAGAAATAGTAAACCAAACATAACATTAACTAATGTGGATTAACTCGTATTATTATTTATTTAAAACATTTTCTCATTTCTGATTGGTGGAAAGCTATAAGTGAATTCTTGGTATTCTTCTATGACTTGATTTATCTATGATTAGCATTGGATAAGTGATTATTATTTATAATGATTGGTACACAATATGTGCACATCAGTATTCCATCACATAGATATCATATAAGATAGATCAGCTACACCTCACACAAAACGGCTAGATAGCACAATTTACAGCATAGCACTGAGACCCTGAGCTCTCAAAACATTACATTTTTTTTACCAAAAGCGCATTAAGTAGGTTTTATCCTAGCTATTTTATTTGATATTTATATTCCTACTCTATCTGAAAAAAAATGGTTGTCCCATCTCAGGGTTAGAGACATAAAAGAGAAAGGAAAATATTTTATAAAACACTGTCAGCCTTGGGAGTACAATCTTTCTCAATCAGATCTTTTTTTCTTCCCAAAACGAGGAACACCAAATGATGGCAAAAATATTTTTGTAGTTCTTCCATGAAGTTAAATATGTGAATATGATATGCTTGTTACTGGGCTATCCCCAGGAGAGCAGCTACTTGCCGCGCTGCGTCCACACTGCCAGATCCCAGCAAAAGAAGACCAAGGGCGTACTTCTAGGGAAAGACCAACCCACCATGTGGATCACAAGGTCATTGATGGAGCTTGCTGAATGCATGCACATGTAGATAGATAGATAGACAGACAGACAGACAGACAGACAGACAGACAGACAGACAGACAGACAGACAGACAGATAGAT
>JBCNYG010000023.1:12749222-12768970 GCA_039654305.1 Porochilus rendahli | reverse complement strand
ATATTATAATTATAATGATTGAGTATATTCTGTAGCTTCTTTATATATAGAGTGAGAACGACACATTTCTGTAATCTGAAATGTTTTGTTTTTCGTATTTTATCAAACCTTCCTTTGACCCGCGCTGCATCCTGACATACCCTCACAATTCCAAGAGCTTGTCCTAACTTATCAAAATAGAGGAGCAACTCTTTTGAAAGTAAAATTAGTCATTATCATAACTTTCCCTGTGCTAGGGGAGAGTGTGTGTGTGTGTGTGTATGTGTGTGTGTGTGTTTAGGTGCTGGATTTGACTCTGCGGATTTTACTGTGTTTTTTTGTGTCTAGACACGGCAGCCCTCATGGGTCTGTTGGAAGGACTAAAGAGAGAAAGTCGAGCCTTCAAAAGGCAGCGCTGTCTATCTTCTCTCAACATGCCCTCCTCCTCCACACACACACACACACACACACAACCCGTACCACATCATCACGGTCGGATAACACCCCAGGGTTGAGGAGAAAACATAACATTACTAACAACTCTTTGTATAATGGTAGCAATGAGAAAGTCCATGTCCTGTGTGTTTTCCGTGTAATCATTTAATGCCTGATTGTTTGGGAGACATGAAATGATTTATTGATACATTTTTAAACATAAAATATTGTCAATTAAATTGTAATTTACAAAAGGTCTGATACTGGATTTAAAGGGAATATTTGGAGGATTCTTTTTAGGATATATTAGAACTATGTAGCAATGTTTAATTGCTACTCTGCTATTATGCGACTTTAACTTTTTTTGAAATTTCTGATAAAATTCTGACTAATTTTTTAAAATAATTTCTACATTTTCTTGCTTGGGATTGGAGATTTTTTCCCCCCTTATTCAATGTGTAAAAAAAGAGAGCTAAATTCCATGCTACCCGCGTTTCCACCAAGTTGTTTTGTGTATATCTGCTGGTGTGTGTTTAAATTCCACGACTATTCAAGCACGAATTGTGGATTGGAATGAAGTGGGTTTGAAGAACTTCCTTTGTTCTCAATATCCTGTATCTGACCCACAGGTAAGCTCTCTTGCTCTCTTTCTCTCCCTTCTGTCCCTACAGCAGTTGGAGTGGGTGGGGTGATGGGTTCGTGAAGCTAAATTTTGGGGTCACGACCCCCCCAACCCCCCCACGAGAGATGACAGACTTGGCCAATAGAGCAGCAGCATTGAGAACCTGCGAACCGTAGCTTGGGCGTTTTCACATGAACCGAGCTTGCGGAGTCGGAGGAATGGCGCGATGACGGCTGTAATCGCTCACACTGCACTGTTGTTAGTCAGCCTGCTCACCTGAGGCAACGAGATGGAATCAGAAGAAGAGCCAAAATCCCCCCAAAATTGAAATTAACTCAGGTCATGTGACTAAATCAGCCAATAAGTAAATGGTCATAAGATTAGAATGGAAGAAATTATAATAGTCGAGCTGAGACACAGTTTGATAGACAATCTGAGCTTGTAACAATACAGGATGATATGAATAAAGATTAGAACCTTTTTTAAATGTACATTTATTTTTTCTTACTTGTTGTAAGAATAATAGTTACTTGTAGTAAAAAAAATACATTGACTGGTAGTCAAAACATTTTAGACAAGATTAAATAAAAATAAATAATAAAGTTTCACATTCATTTAGAATAATTTTTTTCAGATAGAATCAGAAAGCTAAGATTCCAAATATATATAATAATATACTATATATTAATCGGTATAATATAATCGGTATATGTCAAAATGAAATACTTCTTTCAGACAGAAATATTACAATGAGGAAAGCTTTTTATAATTTCTAATTTTAAAAATATGAATCATAGTGGATTCCCACCCAAATGATTCAGAAAAACCAAAAGCTCAGTTCATCAGGTACATGGTTACATAAAGAGGAAAGGATAAAGAAATTATGTGTAGCAAACACATATCACATATTTAAATAAAATAAAATAACAAAAAAACAGACCAATCACTCCGGCTGTATCGTTGTGATTAAGGTGTATTTGAATCAAATGACTGAATGAATCAGATTCTGAATCAGTGTTTATTTACAGAACATACACTGGGTATCTTGGTGCTCTGAGCCAAAATAAATTCCCAACAGATAGTATAAAATATGTAATATAGTAACAACTTAAATGTGCAATAAAAGAAATAAAGACATGTGTCCTGAGTGGCATATACCGTTATGTTTATACAAGTCATAAGCTTCAGTGGCTTTGGCTAAAACTCTCGTCTGGTTTGGGTCCTTTTCCTCCTGTGCAGGGAGGGGGAAAAAACGAGGAAAAACGGAGGCAGGCCAGCGAGAGTAATGCAATACGGATGTTTCTAGGACGAGAGGGAAAAGCCAGGTTTTTGTAGTTTGAAATAATCATTTTCTTCTTTTTTTTTGACATACTGCAGCTCTCCTCTGAGCCGTCAGTAGCAAAAGTCCTTCCTCTGGCCAACAGGAAGAATCGGCCTGATTGCTTAATGACAGACGACAGAGGAACAAAGGAGCCTCTGATAGCTACTCTGAAAAAAAAACTTTTCAGAGAGTGAACTGAAAGAGAGAGAGAGAGAGAGTGAGAGAGAGAGAGAGAGAGAGAGAGAGAGAGAGAGAGAGAGAGAGAAACAAATTTTGGATGAGAAACAGTGCGAAGGTGATTTTTAGGTGTTTATTTTCTAGTTTGCATTTTTGAGTTCCCATGTCTAAATATGTGCTTTTTCGTCTCTGTCTGTTAGGACAAGGCCTGCCAGACAGTTGAAAATGAAGGAGATGAGGGGAAAATGTGATGAATTAAACAGAAAGACAAATTGTTTGCTTAGGAAGTAATTACGTGTGGACCGTTGAGGAGGATCTTTGTACAGTCTACAGTAGGAACATGTGGAGCGAGTTAAGGGTGATTGTACGGGTTTGGGAAGATCGCTGTTCAGCAAAAGAAAAGCCGAGAACACAGCAGAGCCGCAATAGCAGTGATTCGATTCTCCGTTTCATTGCCTGATCTGTCAAAACACAGTATATCGTGTTGGTCACATTTTGTTGTTGCTGTTCAGAAGGTAAACTGCATACTGTACTAGTATGTACTGTTCAGTGCATATCCTTTCATATATATAGAGTTGCATGAAGTATATGTTAACCATCATTCAGTTGGATACTATTTAGGATTTTATATTTTATGTGACACACAATTCTTTGAATTTTTTGGTATTTTAAGCCAGAAATCAGTTAAAAGGGCAGCAGTGAAGGATTTAAACCTACACAGAGCACAAATGTCTGTACAGTAAAGACACATTTTTTACAGATGTATAGCTACCTAGCCTACCTCTTATCCAGAGGTTCCTACCTACTTCTGGATAAGAGTGTCTGCCAAATGCTGTAAATGTAGCAGATATTCTGTGAATAAATCATCATCATCATCATCATTTCAATGCTCAATGAAATCTTGTATTTCAAACAACTCCAATAATCACTCCTTACAGCTACGCTGATCAGAAACACATCTGAGATTGCACAAGCCGCCATCGAACCTAGCCTGTCCTATGCTAGCCATTTTCCTCATCAACAAACTTTCCCTTGCCACTAACTGGATGTTATTTGTTTGGACACCATTTTGTGTGAGCTCAGGAATATCCCAAGAGATCAGCAGTTTCTGAAATACTCAACTCAGTCAGTATATCATGTACCTGTTTATCGTCTAGCATCACACTTTCAGATTAGCTGTTTATTTACCAAAACAGGTTAAAACAACTTCTTTATTGTACTTCATATAAATAACTTTATGTGGTGTGAAACTGCAATACCCCTTTACTTACTTAAACAAACAAATACATAAATAAGTAACTACAACATATTCCATCCCTCCCTCCCGTAAGAGCGCGGCCAATTAGCTCTTTGAACAAACTTGAAAACGCACAAATTATATATTCCTGGTCCTAGCAATGCCAAGTTTAGACGATGCTAATTGGAACAGATTAGCTATTTGCAATCCAAGCTCGATGGTGTAACAACTGTAAATGTGACAAATATATCAGTTGTTAATCCATTAATCCAAAACAATGATCACAATGCAGGAGAATTTTAAAATCTTCAGATTTGTTTTATTTTAGCTAATTGTGTGAATATTATTTATTTATGTTCTTGTTAATTAGATGACATGACCATAGTGAGCCTTCTACAACTGACTATGCTTCTACAACTGACTAATAAAAGTATTATTTAAATAGTAACGTGTGTGTGTGTGTGTGTGTGTGTGTGTGTGTGTGTGTGTGTGTGTACAGAATTCCTGTGCCTCTGCTTCAGTACTAAATGTGCTGTTAGAGCACTTACTGCTCATCCATTCCTGTTCATTTAAGCTTAACAGTGTTTACGAGTGTTTAAGAAGGATGAATAATGAGTCTCGTGAGTTTCTGTAAGACGCTCAGCAGTCAAGTAGTTTATGGGGAGCCCCGCTGTGCGTGGTGATTGTCGGAGGTTGCTGCGCTCTTTCCTTTTTCTGTGTTTTTTTTTTCTTTTCTTTTCTGGAGGTCTGGCAGTCTACAATGCAACTTTTAGTTGTGTGTACTGGTACACTGAATAGATATAAAATAGTCTGTGTAAGCATGCAGTCACATCGGCTATTAAATTCAAATGCATTTTACTGGCACTCAATGTCAGTGTAAAGGATTGTTATTTGAATAAGTTTGCGTAAGGTAGTTGTTATTTTGGATTTTGAATCATTGATTTAAAATGATTTAAACCACCATGTTTCCAGGACATGCTAGCTCTTTTTACTGCTTGTGAATGATGACTAGACATTTTTGTTCCCTGTAATGATTTTAGCCTGTCTAAAGCTGCTGCTTCTCCCAATGACAAATTGGTACTCCGCAAGTATTAAGGATCCATTGCTGAACCAGATTACACAAACAGCTTGAGCAGCTCTAGTAGGTAGTCCATCTTCTGGACCAATAATGCCCCGAAATCTCCATGTGAGGTCAGCCCTCCCTCCGTTGCTCCATTGCTCCCTCAATCTACCATCCCTCCTCCCCTTATCAGAGTTCGCAGAGCCCGAGAGAGGAGCAGAAGGCCAGTGGGTCAAAGTCTTTTCCTCTTTGGATCTGGAGACTCGCTGGGAGAGAAGGCCTGCATTAGAGCAAAGGTTCTTGGGGTCAAGATTTTAATTCTGTTAAAGAACAGCTGGTTTGAGTTTCTCCGCGTGTTGCCACCCCCCCAGCCCCCACCCACCCACACACACGCACAGACACACACACACACACAAATCCAGGGAGATGAAAAATTTGTTCGGAGGGGAACCAGTAAAATAAAAAAGGTTTACGGCCTAAAGCCCCTTTTACCCTTAGCCTGCTCTAGCATTAGCCAGGAATGTAATAACGTCAGCATTTGGCCAGGTTTGGACTGAGTTTAAGCAAGGAAGTCCATTTCTTTACGTTCTTATAAGACAAAACTTAATTGAACATCTTTAATGGGAATTTTAGTTAAGGAATTTACAAACCTTCAACAGAATAGTAATAAACTCTTACTGACGTTCAACTGATTGCTAAAAGAGGTCATTATCGAACATGGAACGAGAATATAAACGTTAGCCTGTCCTTAGGCTGTAGCTCACATGTTCATTTTAGCTTCCAGTTTTTATCCTCTAATGCAGCTGAATGTTGCAATACCATCTTTCCATCCCATCTGAAATTTGTTGGATCCTACTGTCCAGGCTGAACTCCCAAACATCCATGGCTCTTCGAAGTGGAGGAGTGGGTTACTTAGTGTGTGTGTGTGAGTGTGGGGGGAACGAGGGAGTTGGGGACGCCTATAAATGGAAAACTAATAACAGATTTTCAGTCTGCACTCTGCACAAAATATGCCTCGGGCCATGCTGGTGTGTGGCTCAGCAGCAATCAGAGGTCATAATTTCATTGGCGGTTAGCATCAGGTTCAATTTTTCTAGTATGTTACATTTAGCAGAAAGTCTGGTTTGCGTTAGTGTCAGCTTGGAGCTGAGGAACGCTCCGGCCTCTCCAAGAAAGCGAAAGGAGCATGGATGCGCTCATTATCCCACAGATACCTCTTCATTTTAGCACTGCAACAAAACAAGCTTTTGGTCGTTGTCCATTTTATTATTGGGATTGGGGGGGGGGGGGGATGGGGGGGTGCAGACAACTATTTAAAAATGAAAAACAATGACAGCATTCTGCTAGGTTTATGTAAATTTAAATATTGAAAATATAAAATATTGTAAAACATCTAAAACTCTGCTTTTTCACACAATTACCTCCATATGCAAAGGACAACTTAAAGTGGCCACATAGTCAAATTTTCCCTTCTTATTCTGTTGCTGACCCTTTAGAAAAAGAGTTATCTTAGCTAAATGCTAATGTTTCTTGTATTTTATGGATTTCCTTGTTGTTTTTTTAGAATACGTATTTAGGCCATACATATTAAAGTAGCTTCTAAAGGGGATTTTATGGATAAATATGTCCCAGTGGACGGTTATTTGTCTCCTGCACACATCCTGTCTTTTCTAAATCTCACCACAGGTTTTTCAAAATATAATGTGATCATTGTTGTAGCATTTTTGTAGGAATTTAAGATACCCTGACAAACCTCATGGCTAATGTGGAACCTAGGAACTGTCATAATAGGACTGGTTTTACGCAGCCCTTGTTATCACAGAAAAGAAGAGTTCCATGAGTAGATACGTGGCAAACATCGGCAGGTTATGTTGGTGTTTTTGAAGCTGCACCGATCTCTTCCCAGCTGATGTTTATCTAGCAATAGATGAAAAAGCATTAAGCTCTTCCCTCTAGTACTAGTGCCCAAGTGGCTACACCCTTGGTCCCCTGATGATTGTGTTTATTTTTATTACGATTGAGCCTATGGGGGGTGGATGGGGGGTGCGAGCCTGGAAGTGGTTTTAGGCCATGATTTCTGCTTTCCGCCCTAAGCTCCAGGCTTCAAAATGGGAATTCCACAGTTGTTGACATTACTCACTTCACATGGATCTGAGCTGCCAAATCGCACCCAGTTTCACACGTGTAAGCTATTAATCAAATCTGCCTTCTTTTATTTGAATTGTCTTCTGTATTTTTTTTTTCTGTTCTTCCTTTACAGGAGTGTGATCAAGTCCACATTGATGACGTTTCATCTGATGACAACGGTCAAGATCTGAGGTAAAGCTGGCATGGTTTTCAGAATCTCAATCCAGACAAGACTTTTGATTTTTGAAGATTGTTTCTTTGGTTTGACAGTACAATAATTCACCAAAAAATCTTTTCCATAAACTCCAGTTTATGGTTCAGCAATACCACTTCACACACCAAATGTCAAAGCTGATCAACTACATTTGGTGCAAGCTGTAAATCTGTGTAAATGTAATGGTATTCTCAGTCCACCACTACAATCTGAAACTAATTTGCCTCCTTTCTTTTTTTTTTTTAGCACATATAACTTCAGTACGGACGGCTTCCATGCGGCCGCCACCAGTGCCAACCTGTGTTTGGCGACTGGCGTGAGAGGAGGAGTGGACTGGATGAGAAAGCTGGCCTTCCGCTACAGACGAGTAAAAGAAATTTACACCACCTACAAAAACAACGTCGGAGGTAATTCTGCAATAAAAATGCTTGGGGCAAATTGCTGACTTGGACGGAGGGAAAGGGGAATGGAAATGTGTGTCAACAAAAAAACACTCTGAGGTTTTTCCACCAAGCTTAAAAGTTGGGTTGGGGCTAAATTTTGAAATTTCTGGAGTTGTTTGCAAAAACGGGCCAACTCAAACAAGCCTTTCTGTTGGTTTTCAGGACTGCTGGGACCGGCCAAAAGGGAGGCCTGGCTGCAACTGCGAGCAGAAATTGAAGCTTTGACAGATTCCTGGTTAACACTGGCACTGAAAGCACTAACATTAATCCACTCAAGGTAAGGAAAATTATTTTGAGAGCAGATGCATAAATCTTTAAAAATACAGAATAGTGCTTCAGTAAAGATATGTTCCCAAACTCGGGAATTTGGCACTAATATGGTTTGCTAAATGTCACTAATGGTGACAGCATTTGCTAATGGTTTCTGCCAAAATCCTGGAGGCTCATCCTTTCTCTTGTCCGCTTTGATTGCAGGTCAAATTGCGTGAACATCTTAGTGACCACGACACAGCTCATACCTGCCCTCGCAAAAGTGCTGCTCTATGGACTGGGAATAGTTTTTCCAATCGAGAATATTTATAGCGCTACGAAAATAGGTGAGTGATAGCTTCTGTACCTGCGGGTTCCTGTGGGCAGAACAATCAGGATATTATGTTATTATGTGTAAACATCAGGAGACGCATGGTGCAGGATTGGTTTAGGCTGCACAAGGGGGCGGACACACGAGAGGTTTGATGTTGGTTTCTAAGGAAAAGGCCTAATCAGGCTAGGATTATTTTCTTGGAGCTTGGCCTGAGCTGGGCCTCTTCATTTTTTCAGGCCTGCATATGAAACCACTTCGGCAAATTTATGTCATTCCACACGGACATTTTTGCCCCCTCACCCCCTCCATTCCTGCCTCCGCTTCTACAAATGCAAAATAAACTCTAAGCATGGAGTCCATGGGTTTTTTGGGCCATCGCTAAGCAGAGATGGTTCTGGTTGTGGGCTGCATGCCTCCCTAAACTCTGGCATTAGCATGTGAGGCTGATTTAGCTCGTTAAACTCCATTTGTCCCAGGTTTAGGGAGGAGAAAGACACACTTAATGCTTTTCAGGCCACTTTTATCTGGCCATTGATCTTATCGAATCCCCCAAGCTACAGCTAAGTGTTTACACTGGGTAATTTTGTGTAACTTATTGCGTATTTAGAGAGCTCTCACAAAAGGCTGGGTCTTGGACGCGTTTGGAAGCACTAAACCTGTTTCTGTTCTCCGCAGGCAAAGAGAGCTGCTTCGAGCGAGTAATTCAGAGATTCGGGAGGAAAGTTGTTTATGTGGTGGTGGGAGATGGAGTAGAAGAGGAGCAGAGCTCCAAAAAGGTAAATGAGAAACCCTTCAGTCGACCCCGCTCGACTTTACCTCCCCCTCCTCTCTTTCACTTTCGTCCATTTATTCCCAAAAAGCCCACTGGCGAAACGAGAAAATAGCTTCCACAATTGAATCAGCACTGACAGCTCAAGTGTAAAAAGGGGGCAAGATGGCATAATTATACATTGCTGAGCTGAGCCGAAGCAGCATGAATGCATGTAACGCTAGACAAGTCCTTTCAGGCATGATCGAGAGACCGGCCCATAAACAGAGCACGCGTTTAAGAAGCTTACATCTTTGTTTGATGAAATGTGGGATGTTTTTCTTCTGTGGGTTGAAGATGGGGGAACGGCCTGGCTGCCAAGCCTTTTGATGTGTTGTACAACATGGCGCAGTAGCAGCCACGTCTTGTAGTTCTCGTCTGTGCTGTTCAAAGGAGGATTTGAAGGATTTATGTTACCTGCTGCCTGTCTAAAAGCCCTTTGTGTGCTGAGTTCCTGCCAAGATTTTCATGTAAATTCAATGCTCTAACCATAAACCGCAAAAAGATGGAAGATATTCATTAGCCAATTAATTACCTGAGGGAACAAACACATTTCCTTGACAGGTAAGACACATATCCAGAAGGTGAACCTGCACAGCTGCATGTCGACACACTTCTTTTATTATATCCTGCAAAGGATTTAGTTGCATGTTGTCAATTAGAGATACCAGGAATGTGGACTGTAACACAGCTTTGCCTATTTGTTTTTGACAGTCCAGTACACCTGCGGTAAAATAGTGCAAACAATCCTTTGTCTATTTGCAATCAGAAAAGCATTATTTAAGAGAAGGATGGCAGAGTTTTGTCATTATTTCTTCCGTCTTTTGTCCCTTAGGAAGAATTTTCAAAACAATCCCCCTCTGCTTCATAACCCAGCAGAGGTGAAGAAGAGATAGTATCTCTGGCTTTTAAAACTTAAAAGAAGAAGACAATTTACAAAACAAAAAAAAGGGGGGGTGGTAGAAAAAGAGTCTTTTAAGGGTCAGTGCAAGCTCCTCTAAGCGGAACATATGCCTGAGAAAAGTTCTACCGTTGATAAGAGGCAGTAATGGAAGCACTGAAGACTCCTGACAAGCTTCTTTCATTCTGGCAGACTCATATTTCTCCCAGCGTCTCTCGGAGAACAAAGCTTCATTCGTAATGTCGTGTTCAGGGAAGTTTGGGCCATACAGTGCATTCATACTGATTTTCCCAGTAGGGCTGTTATTAAAAAACAAAAAAAACAAAGAGACGTTGAATGCTACAAATGTCTTTTTGTAATTTATCTGCTTTACTAATAAGGTAATAAAAGTATTTAAAAAGAAATTCATCTAATAATGAAAATTTAGGTTTGAGTTAATCAGCGTTACACTTATATAAGAGGAAGTATTATTAGCAATGTTGCTAGCATTGTTTTTTCTTTTCTTTTAATAGGTAAGCTTATACAGGTTTTTAAGCTTTTAGTTATTCATTTATTCATTCATTCATTTTTGAAGCTGCTTTTTCCTAATTAGCGGGGAGGCTGGTGCCCATCTCAGCTGATTCTGGGCGAGGGCGGGGTACACCCTAGACAGCTCGCCAGGCCATCGCAGGGCTAACACACACATACACAACCATTCACACCCAGGAACAATTTAGAAAAGCCAAAGTGCTAATCATTATGCCACCGTGCCACCCAATGTTACTTATTTAAGATATTAATATTACTTTAATGCTACAATGTTGTTGTGTAGCTTTATACTCAGAGAAAGAATGAAACAAGCAGACATTGTGGAAAAACAAAGCACTAGCATTAATGCTAAATTTTTTTAGCATTCAGTTCCAGGTATGATAAACTGCTAACATTCTACATACTTGCTGTTACTGAATACACTTTCATTTACTGAAGTTTCTTAGGTTGATTAAAAAGCAATCAATTAGGTAATAAAGCTTAAAAGAGCACAGATTAAGGGACCTTGTAAATACAGGTGGCAGGTGTTTGTTAAATGTATGCTAGCACTGATATATTTAGCTAGCTGGAAATTTTATATTGATACGAATAGTTATTAGGTAAGATCTATAACTTATGTTTCAATTACATGTTACTACAAGCTATTTTTTAACGGAAAAAATACGGTAGCTAGCATGGCAGTAAACTTTTATAACTTCTATATGTTTAGTTTTTGTTTAATATTCCTGTGTACATTTTTTGGGCTAACTTTCTTTTTTGACTCAACATAAATTTCATATAATTATAAACAAAAGAGATATAAAATACTACACAATTAAGGTCAAATATTTTTATACACGATCACTGACATGAATATCTCGGCAAGATCATTTTCGATTGACCTTTTGAACTAGGGAGGAATGAATGTACAACATACAGTTTTAATTTACAAGTTTCATTTATTTTTGGATTTTGGACTGAAATCACCAGAGGTCAAACGTATACATACAGATTCAAAAGCATACATACTGTATACCCACTTAGATTCTTAATTCAGTGGTGCTGAAAGTTCCAAAATGCTGTTTAACTTGCCAAGGTCTCTTAACTTCCTGTTAGTGACCATGATTGACTACAGCTGGTAGCTTCACTGTGCCAGTGTTTTAAAGGTTTACACAAGTAAGGAATGTCTCTTTGGATTCAGTTCTAATCAACTGCAGATTTCAAGATCATCAGTTCAGACAAAAATTATTGAGATGTGTAGCGTTTTTTTTGCCGTCGTCTAGAAGAAGATCTAAACTGCCATTCTCAGCTGACAGGATACTGGTGCAGATTGTCAGGAAATACCCAGTAAATACCAAGGTACTGGTCTACCATTAACGGGAAGCTGATGGTAGGTCAACGGTGTGTTGAAAGTCAGTGGACTGTGCCTAAAGGTTAGGTCTGTGCCAGAAAACCAAGAAGAGTGGTCCAACCAGAACTCTGTAAACTTGATGATGGGTACCAAAAGCTACCAGTCCAGGGGAAATATACTAGGAGGTATTTTACCATGTCTTAGGTGTGGTTTATGGATATTTGTGATAATGTTTGTAATTCATGAATGTGAAATAAATTAAAATGTATGCAACAAATTCTTGTTTTTCTATTTATGTTGACATTTATCTACATGTTGAGAATGTGAACTTATGGCTACAACTGACCAATAAGGTTTGAAAACTCAGTTGTACTGGCTGACATGTATCATTCAATGTAGAAACTGCTGCCATTTCCTCCAGTGATGTACTCATTGATTTCTTTCTTTTTTCCTCTAGCACAACATGCCCTTCTGGAGGATCTCCAGTCATTCGGACCTCATGGCTCTTCATCACGCGCTGGACTTGGAGTATTTGTAGCACTGTGAAATCTTCATCTCTCCATTTACACTAGCATGGACCGACGCCAGAACGTTAACTGACATAATGAGGGAAAACACACAGATTATAAGTGCAAGTCGGCCCGTGACTCGTCTTAACCCTAAAACCTCGTCCATCGGTGGAACGGTGGAATAGAGGATTGCGAATTTTTTACGACGCTGCAGCTGTGGGTTACTGTGAATTGACTCGGCTTCTTTTTGAAGAAGGCCGCCAGAATGTTTTATGAATTTTTTTTTCTGAAAAAAAAAGAAAAAACTGTGCAAGGGGTTCACACCTGTGAGGAAACCAGAGCTACCATCATCGCTTTTGGCTCCTAGCGAGACTCCGATCCCACTGAGATTCAGTGTGATTTTTCTCTTCTTATTTCTGGGGTTCGCTTGAAACCACTGCGCCGGATGTCCTACGCTTCTAATTTATACTCCGAGACTTTGTTGATTGAGAGCGCTATCTCCCTGCGAGAGACCTTTTTTGCCTTTTTTGTTGTTGTTTTGTGTGTTTCGCGCCATGCAAAGTACATTGATTCCAAGAAGACATTTATGGAGAAGAAGAAAACGGATTTTCTAATAATTTAAGGAAAAAGAAAACAACTTTATCTGCTTTTGCCCAGACAATCAAACGTGTACAGAATACAGCGGTTTTTGAGTGTGTGTATATTTTTAATCACTGGACTATTCCTTCCTGTTTTGGTTTAGCAACAGTTCATGCTATTCTGTGCTTTTTTCATGGGAATAGCTACACTAAGGCAAGAGTGCATAAAAAAAAAGAAAAAAACGTACAAGGCCTAAAAGTGTTGCTTAACGGATTAGAATTTTCATCATGACCAAAAGTATGGATGTCAAGTGTCAATGATTTCGTATTTTGTTTACGGATTAATTGATTTTATTTTTCCCCCCTCTCCTTTGCTAGTCTGTATTTATTTACAGAACCTCGGTAGCATTTTATTTTTTAAATAAATACTTGTATTTATGGGATTAAACACATCCAAAAGGAAAGTAATAATCAAAATGAATGTCAAGTTTTGATTGGAGCAGCTGCATGTTCATCACTGACTCCTTTCTGTTCAAACACTTTGAAGCAGTTGGACCTCAAACTCCAGAAAATTTCAAGGTTTTGTTATCTTTTGTACTAGCACTAAAAGCAGAAACTCTTGTACATTAATTGTAATTTTTGTATGAAGTAGTCTTTTTAATTTTGAGTTTTTGGAAATGTCGCTGTAGAAATTCTTCCTAGTGCTTAGATAAATAAGACTGTGGACTTGGGGGAACTTTAAAGCTCTAAGGACTGTAAGAAAGCCACTAAACACACACAATGACATAAAGGGGTCAAGAACACACATGCGCTACCGACTGTGAATTTCCTAAGCAGGAATTGAACCTGTGTTTGAGTTTCTGACCGGTTTCTTCTCCATCGTCAGTGTTGCTTCATTCCTGCAGATGAAGAGTTCTACTGCCCCTTGTACTCCCTACCCTGTCTACAACCTACTCTTTTATCCACACCACCTCCACCTTCTCAGTCTAATATATGCTTCTTTAACCCACAGTAAGCAAATTCAAAGTACCCCACTTAATATCCTGCTATATAAAACCTTCCCTTTTCATGCTTCCCACTACCCAGTGGCCCCACCCCTTCTACATTCTTCCCCTTTAACACCATCACAACTTCAATCTACAACCCCCCCCTCCCCTTCCCCACTGTCTATGCTTCTTCCTTCTGTCCCTTAGGGTAACACATATTGCTGCTAGTTCATGGTCATATTAGATGGGAGATGTTTTATACAATAAGCTTTTTTTTTTATAATTATAGTAATAATAAATATTGCAATCATAATGCAAACTGGAAAAACATTGACGTGGGCCTCATCATGAATACACAAACATTTGTTGTGTTAAAAAAATAGATATGTACAGATGTTTTTTGGGGTTTTTTTTGGACATTATTATTTCATTGTGTTTAAATTAATAAAACATTGATTTGTGAACTGGTACACACACACACACACAACCTGTCCTCTGTGCATTTATTTATTTGTGGAATAAAACACAGTGGGGTGTGCAGTTATAGACAAATAATCAATGGTATCATGTAACCTGCCAAGAACTGGTGTAACTGTAACTATCCCATATGTCTTTTTTTCTGTAAAATAGATACTAACAAAAGACCCACTTATATACAAGCATGAGTCAAATGAAGTCCAAAAACTGTACTCTTTTTTAAAGGAATAACGACACATTTTTCTTTCTTTCATTCTTTATTTCAATCAACCATAATAGGAAAACACCCTCTGAAAAACACCCTCTGTTACACCTACAGTTTCATTCAGTTGTTTACATACACACCTCGTGGACATGAATGACATCGTTATTAATCCAATTATTTCTTTTAAGGATTATTTTCTTAAAGTAGAATGACTGTAAAATGACTGTACATATTTGATTGAAGAAAGAAACTAAGACTTGGGTACACAAGCTTTTTTATTTGTATTTTATTTATTTATTTATTTTTATTCAACACAGGAATGTACAAAAACATACATACAAAATATACATATACATACATGGTGCTGAAAGTTCCAGAATGTCTTTTAACTTGCCAAGGCCTCTTAGTGATTACTGCTGGTAGCTTCTCAGTGCCAACACAAAAAAGAGTTTGTCTGAGACCACTCACTAGATTGACCAACACAATGTACAGTGAGAAGGTTCAAAGAGCTCAATGCCGTTTCTAACCAAGTGTCGATTTCCAAGTTCATCAGTTCAAACATTTGTATACATGCCCAAGTTTTCCATTTTTCTTTTGTTTGGAAGAAGATCCAAACTGTCACTTTCAGCTGAAAACATTGGCTCAGATAGTCAGAAACAATCCAGGAGCCACCAAGGCCTTGGTCATACCATGACCTGGAAGCTGCTGGAACACAAGTCTCAAGTGAGTTCTACATAAAAAAAAAATCCTGTTCAAAAATTTAAAAAAGTTTGAAGGTGACAACATGGAGAAAGAAAAGTCTTCTGGAAGAAAGGTTTGGCCACAATAATCAAGAGTTATGTGAAGAACATTGTATGGGCAGTGGTGGCTTAGTGGTTGCTGTGGGGCGATGGGTTACTGATCTGGAGGTCAGCAGTTCAATCCCCACTATCACCACTGTTGGGCCCTTGAGCAAGGCCCTTAACCCTGAATTGCTCAGTTGTATGAAAAAATTATAACTGCAAGTCGCTCTGGATTAGAGTGTCTGCCAAATGCTGTAAATGTATCAACTTTAAAGCAGGCTGATAGTAGCATCATCATCAGAATTCACCATTTTTTAAGTTTCTTCAATTACAATAATGTGTTGGTCAGTTTGAATTCCAGATATTGCTGAGTATATTATAACGGTTGCTATGGAACGGACCAATTAGCATATTTGCTTAAACTGTTTTCACACTTGGTCTTGTTTTGTCAACCTCAAGTACACACTCTAGATGTATTTGGATGGGAAACAATGTGTGGAGTGTGGCCGGTGTACAAAAGTTCTGCTGTGGGTTACTTTTGATCGTAAAGTTGAAAAAACTGTTCAGAAATGCAGAGCGATGCCAAGCGTCATTAAGGTCATGAGCTTGGGGGCAAGGGAGAAAAAGTAAGAAGAGGAGAGAGTGGCATTGAAAAATTAGCCTTGCTACTGAGCCAGATTGGAAGATTTTTAACATGTTGAAAATATTTCTTTGCCAGTATTCCAACACTGAAATGTAATTAAATGAACAACTTTGGGGTTTTTGTGATATTTTTGGAACATTCACTGCTATGTGATGTGATGTCCCACTTTAACTGTGGCTTGCCGCACAAGCAGTTCCACGTTTCTTGGTTATTTTCTTAAATTTTTGGTTTCAGTGCAAAAAGTGCTCTGACCGGCGTTTTGGACTTTAAAATGTTTCTGATTGAAATAAGCTTCAGACTAAAATATAACTTTTAATGAACCTTCTCCCAAATTACATGCTACTTGTCACAGTATCTTTATCTACATTTATTAAAATTATTCAATTATTTTCCTGGAGTTCACTTCATTCTCTTTTCCTCTTTGCATTTGTCATATATATTGCGTATGTATACACACACACACACACACACACACACACACACACTAGTGTGCAGTGTAGATTATACACCACCACTTTTGTCTAAAAGGGATCCTAATAAAAATAATTTAAAAAATACTTGTCTATAATTTTAGGTGAAAATATATTGAACAATGCTATTGTATAATTCAAACAAGTAAAACTATGGCTGATAAACAAAAACACTGTCAAAGTTGTTTTCGCCTAAACAGCCCAGTCAACATATGCGCAGGCATTGAGAGAAATTAAAATGAAAGGTTTCTCAACAGTTTTCAAATCAGAAAAGTCTCTGGAATAACAAATAAATTACACTAAATGACTAAGTAGGCCAATAACACTTAATTTGTATAAATCCAAGACGGCCACTCAGAACTTCATTTTACCACATTCGGACTACTAATTTTCCAAGGATTTAAAGTGCTAAATTATGGTTTTCTGGGTCAAGCAATCCATTAGAACATATCTCAAGTTTTTGAGTATTAAGTCTACTATAGTTACAATCACATCAATTGACAATCGACAAAATTGTTGTAAAGTTACAGCTTTTATTTTCACTCTCTTTTTAATCCTTTTATGCTCTGCTTATTCCCACACAAAAAGCACCTCTTGTGGATCCTCAGGGTGAAATTTCACGGTCTTTGATGGAGGGGTAAATGTTGTCCGATTGAGAAAAAAAAATTCCCAGGAGAGTTTTTTCAGCTATTCCAACGAATTTCATCGATTGGAGCTTAGACTTTCTGATTTTCAATTTTAAGGACCACCCTAATACTCCATGAGCCTATGCACAGTCCCAGATTAGCCCATCTATTACTTTAGTTTATTTGAATTATGAAAAATTGGTTCATAAAATGTCACACTAAATTTGAACTGCTTTGATGTAGAAAACAGCGTCTCCTATTAGCAACACTCCCTTTTTCCAGACCACAGTTTGGAAATCTTTTGTTATTTTTAGGGAGGTTTGAAAGCCAACTATGCTGTTAATTGAAAATTTTCTTTCCACAATGACCAAGTTTCTCGACACAGACCCCTGAGCTTTGAGTATTTCTAAAAGCACTAAAACCCCACTTCACCGGCGTTCGTTTAAATAACACATGAGAAATATTTATGAGCCTGATTGTATTTATTTTATGAGGCGGTCATGGCGTAGACTGGCTGAGGAAGAAAGGGTTTTTCTGCTGCAGTGGAATTTTGTTTTGACCTTTTCATTCTTTAATAACATCAATTATATTTTCAGATTTAGTCTGCCAGGAGAAGCCACTCAGACTGTTATCATTGGAACACAAAAGAAAGAACTTACAATGTGCTTTTCCACTTCCGAGTAGCACATAGAAACACAAAGACTGCGTTCTGTATTGTTTTGAATGTGGCCTCTTCGACTTTCCTAACTCCCAATTCCATTCAAACTACGATGAAGATTAAATTGATGAGTATTGGAATAGCAGACATCATAAAGAATGTTAAGACAATGCTAACAAACCTTCATATTGGGTACTGCATGCAACAGTGAGGGCATGTCTTTGTGGAGTTTGCAGGTTTGGTTGTGTGGGCTTCCCCTGGGTACTCCAGTTTTCCTCCCACAGCCCAAAGACATGCACATTACATTAATTAGCTGTTCCAATTTGCTCTGAGGTGTGAGTGTGAATGGTTGTGTGTGTGTGTGTGTGTGTGTGTGTGTGTGTGTGTTGCCCTGTGATGGTCTGGTGAGCTGTTCAGGGTGTACTCTTCTTTTGCCCAGTCTGGGCTAAGATAGGCTCCAATCTTCCCGTAACCCTAGTAAGATTAAGCTGTTCGTCAACAAATGAGTGAGTGAGTGTGAATGAGAACGTTGTCACTTCCTTTAGCTTTGACTTTTATGTTTTTTGGCTGTCACTATAACCAATCTTTATTATCAACGAACTGTAGCTGAATCCGAATTCAGGTGTTGCGTCTCTCAAGTGACACAAAGAGTGCTCTCTCTAAAGGAGTTGCCTTGCGTTAGTGCGTAGGACAAGTCATTAAGAACCATGTGGTGTTAAACGAGTTGGTCTAGTTTACAGATTTCCTATTTGCATTATTAGCTGATCCCTCACCTCTCAAAGCACTGCGCCTGTTGCCACCTAGCAATGTTTACCGCTGTGACAGATTAAATTTAGTGCCAGTGTGTGATGAAACTTGGGGTAGGCTTGGACACAAAGGATCCACCTGCATTTGTGGCTTGGAAAAAGAAGGCAGCATTTCTTGGCTGCATTTGATGGTGTCTTCGAAATAACAGTTGACAAAAGCATCCCTTGAAAAGCACTACTGGATTTGAAATTTGTTTGTGAATTCTCTCATTTAGTAAGATCTTTATACAGAAAAATAAGATGTACTTTTTAGTTTCTTCAGTGTTTGTTTTATTTCTTCCCATGTGCTTTAGCACTCGATCTAAGTTGCTGACATTCTACCACTCTTCAGCTGTCCAGCTTTTTGACCTTTGCCAGTCTGTTTGGACTGTGGTTTGGGTTTGCCTGTATTAACCCTGTCTCCCTGTTGGTTTGATCACCCTGCAATATGCTCGCCCTTTGTCCGTGGCCCATGAAAGTAAAATACAAAATAAAAGAATGGCTTGATGATTTAGTGTTCAGGCCAGACAGCGATTTCATGCTGATTTGTGCAGCAGTGAAGATTATATTACACACATATCACAAAGTCCATGACCTGCATGAGTAATTTTAAAACAAGAGCAGCTATTAATAGGACCTTTACCACTTGGATTGGTAAAAATAATAATGCTATGTTTTCTCCATGAGAAGCAAATACTAACACAACTATCTAGATTAGACACAATTTCTAGATAAATATCAGTTAAATGAATAATGTTGATCTCTTCACACAGAATTTCAGGTCCTTAAAACTGGACAGATGAAGAAAACCATCTTGGTCTGTCTAATTTTGGTGACTGGAGCTTGATGTGTTTTGATGCCTCTATATTGTTCATTTTAAGATGCTTTTCACCTCCACACGGTTGTAAAATGTTAGACCATTCATTTCAAATAAGATAGCTGTTCCTCACTGGATGCACAGTGGCTTGCAAAAGTATTTCTTAATATATATCTTTCTATATTTTTTTTGCCCCTTTTGTTGCCTTACAACCTTAAACTATACAGTTTTTCTTGAATTTTTTGCAAAAGTTCTCCCCCTTTTGATAGGTAGCCCCTAAATAAGATCTGGTGCTGCCAATTACCTTATGAAGTCAGATAATTAGTTAAATGAGGTCCACCTGGTTGTCACAGTATCACAGTAGACACACACACACACACATACACACACAAAAATTAATAAATAAATAAATAAATAAATAAATAAATAAATAAATAAAATAAAAGA
>JBCNYG010000023.1:12639817-12654280 GCA_039654305.1 Porochilus rendahli | reverse complement strand
TGTGTGTGTGTGTGTGTGGGTGTGAGAGAGAGAGAGAGAGAGAGAGAGAGAGAGAGAGAAATATTGATTTTTGTTATTGAAGATAAATAAAAAGTATAATTTGATATCCTGTATTCTGTGTAATTCCACCTGGGTCATGCAAGCATTTTCATTGTAGCGAAAGTAAAGTAAATTGATTTTCTGTCAATTTTTCCTGTGTAATATAATGAAACCAATCAATTTGTAATTGATTTTTCTTCTGGGTCTGACAACAATATGTGCTAAAAAATAGATACATGACACTTACATATTACACATTTTTAAAGCCTTTATTTACTTAGCTAAACATAAACATATAAAAAAATCTGAATTAAAAGTGACTGAGACTTTGTAAGTTGGGAAATCAAAATGTGTAACTGTGTGTAGATGAACAGAGAACCTGATAATTGAAATGTGGTGCAAATGCACAATGCACAGTGCTCAAGGGATACAGTGCTACAGTTTTGTGACATTTACTTTTAGGCATTTTGAGTAGATTTTGTGCAGATCTTTTATGCTTTCCTAATTTTATTTTAGCAGTTGTCTGAATTAACACACAGGATGTTGACTCTGCTCTGTTTTGTAGCCCTTCACTCTGCTCCTCAGGAAGTGGGACTGGAGTATCGATGAAAAGCATGTGCATGAAATGTTCCTGTCTTTTGGAACCATCACAAAGTGCAAAGGTCACTTACCATAACTGATCCCTTTGCTTTAAAGCACTTTAACAGAGACTTACTAATGTATTTAAGAGCATTGTTGGGAGCAAGGACCACCCTTGCAGACATTTTTTGGACGATCACTCACATAAGTACTTTCTTAGGTACCAAATAGTATGTGTTCTAGCTTCCTGAAACTGGACAACTAGTCATAATTTATGTTCTTATAATTCCTTTGGGGGGCACGGTGGCGTAGTGGTTAGCACGTCTGCCTCACGGCAAGAAGGTCCTGGGTTCGATTCCCAGCTCGGGCGTTTCTGTGTGGAGATTGCATGTTCTCCCTGTACTCCAAAATCACCCCTAGGTGTGAGTGTAAGTGCCAATGGTTGTGTGACTGATGGTCCTGCGAGCTGTCCAGGGTGTACCCCGCCCTCGTCCAGAGTCGGCTGAGATGGGCGCCAGCCTCCCTGCGACCCTAATTAGGAATAAGCGGTTCAGAAAATGCATGAATGATGAATGAAGGATGAATGATGAATTTTCGGGTGTGTTTCGCCTGTGGCTTTTTACCAGGATGAGTTAGAACCAAAGATCAGAAGGAAAGAAAAAAAGAAAAAAGAAAAAAAAATCATTTAGAGGATATCAACTACTATTTTCATCTTTGTATATTTTGTAATAAATAATAATAATAATAATAATAATAGTCTGCACAGTGGTATAGGGGTTAGAACCTTCCCCTCACAGCAAGGGGGGCGTTTCTGTGCAGAGCTTGAATGTTCACCCCATGCATGCGTGGGTCTCCTCTGGGTACTCTGGTTTCCTCCTACAGTCCAGTGGCATGCACATTAAGCTAACTGGCTGTTTCAAGTTGCCCTAAGCGTGATTGCATATGGTTGTGTGTGTTGCCCTTCGATAATCTGGCCAGCTGTTTATGGTGTACTCTGCTTTTGCCCAAAGTTGGCTGAGAGAGGCTCCAGCTTCTCCACATCCCTAGTAGGATTAAAATATCATATTGGTAAATAAATGTGTAAATATATATAATAATAATTAATAATAGTAGTAGTAGACGTAGTGGTTGTATTCACAGATTCTTGAGTATTATTGCTGAGATTTATTTATTGAAAAAATCTTTTTTAAACATTTTAGCTTTTCACCATTTTCACTCTAGCTAATGGTTTCCTCCATTACCCAACATTCCTGCTGCATTTGATTCACAAGAGGTACTTTTCAGGTTGGAATGACATCATTTTCAACATACAAATTTGGAAAAAAGAAAAAAAAGCACCATCATGATACATCATTACATCTCTAACCAAAGACAGTGAAGAAACAGCAAACCTGACTGTTAGAGGTCTCAGAATTTTTCTGATAATAAACTCCAAAGGCGTTAGTAATTACAGTGTTCTCCTGAGACATTCAGTGCAGCGAACTTTCCCCAGAAATAATGAAAATTCAGCAAACCCAAAGTATCAAAGTATCTAGAGCCAGAATCACTAAGCACATAACAACTACTTCAATATGTACTTTAAACAAGAGTCATCAGGAGATGATTTATCCCCCTGGCCTCCACAAAATATGAATTACAGACCTCCCAAAATATCCAAACGCACGACTACATTGGTGAGTAGAAATAACTGCCAAGATCGATAAAAAAAATCAAACAGTTTCCTCATTCTGGCCCCGAATTGGAATGAATATGTACGGCTGACAGACCTCCCGACGAACATATTGATGATTATACCCCTCTCGTCATAAAGAAAATCACAAATCGTTTGTGAGTCCTGGAAATACACATGACCCATATTGTTATATGCTAAATTGGTTGCCATGGGAACATAAATAAAACTGCAGAAATCCCAAAATGTCTCAGCTGATTGCATCACATTACGTTTTACATTTATGCCATTTGGCAGATGCCCTTATTCAGAGAGACTTACATATTTATCCTCTTTATACAACTGAGCAGTTGAGGGTTCAGGGCCTTGCTGTAGGGCTCAACAGTGGCAGCTTGGTGGTAATGGCACTTAAACCCATGACCTTCTGATTAATAACTCAAAGCCTTACCACTAAGCCAACACTGCTCATGAAGAACATTCAAACATGAATAAAATAGGATATGAAAACATGAAAATTCACAACTTCACTCCCTAGTAGAATTAGCTGCCAAGTTTGATGGAGAAATCCGAAACGGATGGATGGACGCACTGATACCTATTTAAATACATTTATTATATATATATTTAAATACAAGAAAGTAGCAGCAGCATCTGTATTTATAGCAGCTTTCAAGCACTGGTTACAAAAACAATTGTGCAAAAATGTTTA
Organism: Porochilus rendahli; assembly: GCA_039654305.1. Taxonomy (NCBI): domain Eukaryota; kingdom Metazoa; phylum Chordata; class Actinopteri; order Siluriformes; family Plotosidae; genus Porochilus; species Porochilus rendahli. The sequence goes on along the minus strand of JBCNYG010000023.1, from coordinate 12,651,284 downwards.
GCGGATTACTATTTTTTATGCGGCTTGTTCAGTGTAAACCAGTCACAGCATGGGAAGACATCACTTATTGTGCACGCGCTTTCACTTGTGCCCTTTCGATGCGGGCAATACCAAATATCAAGGCGGCTTCTAAATTGATCGGGCTGAATTAATGAAGGTGAGGCTTTTGACATCGTAAATGTAAAATGTCATACGAGAATTGATTGATCTAATGAATCAAAGGAGTCCAAAGAACATCGAGACCTTCTTCCGTTTGACAGATGGAGAGTTTTTAATTAGTGTAATCTTCTTGCATCCATACCAGATGAATTCTCCAGATTTCAGTGCGGTTATAAACCCAGTGTGAGAAACTCCTTGAAACGAAAAATTGTCTTCTCTCTTGTTAATAATTGTTATCATCACTCCAGTTATTACGGCTCAATCGATCTTTTGAATAAATGCTTTAGTGCTTTTGTGTTATATACTTCCAAAAACCATATCGCAGTGTCATTGTGTCTCTTGGTGGACCACTGCCGATTAGCATGTATGGACCACTCCGAGCAGCTGCAACACCACAAACGCATTGTATTTAGGTTTTTCCCATGTACTTGCAAACTCGGTTAATGGAAATCTGTAAACACAGATGTGTGATATATTAGATATTGGAAATGCCAATATAAAGGGTCTTAGCAAGGTGTCGCTAATGGATTCCTTGAATTGCGGCTGGTGTTGGAGAGCACTCTGGAAGAAAGGCCAATAGGTGTTCAACTGGCTTGAGATTTGGTGCAAAATTGAAAGAATGCGGTTTACATCCTGTCATGCTCATCAAACCATTCAGTGTTTGGGTTCTCTGATTCCTGACCCTTGAGCATACACATTTTTTTGTCTTCTGATATACATGAAGTACTCTATCAACTATCAAACTGCTAATATTTCAGCAAAGTGGATGAAACAAGCATGTTTCAGCGTTTTTTAGCCTGGTTTTGTGCATTAAAAACATCAGGGATGTATCAACATCCCCATTGAAGATGTATTGGTAGATGAAGACCATGGCTTTTTTTCAGCTAATTTTCAGTTAATGTTATAGATGCATAGAAAATTTATAAAATTTGTACTTTACAGCACATTACTGCCACCATCTGGAACTAGTCTGTTACTATCTTCGTCATCTTCATCTTTAAAGTAGTTTGGCCACCACCAGGCAAATTTAGGAAGAAAACAATCCATTCATCTCATTTTTAGTTTGCATTGCATTGTTGTTATTGTTTTTTTTTTACTGTAATAATTCTTATTTTACTTAACAAATGTATTTTTTAAATATATTTGATTATATTTTTGGAACTTTAGCTTCAAAATTATATTTTCACTGTTGATTTTAGCTTTCATGAACTATATTAAAGCAGAACTAATTAATGTTGAAAAGGGGGAAGAGGAAGGAGACAAAGAAAAAAAGAGAGAGAGAGTAAGAGAGAGAGAGAAAGAGAGAGAGAGAGAGAGAGAGAGAGAGAACATGTCATAATTTAATGATCTCACTTTTTCAGCATGTCCAGTTTGTTGTTGTGAACCCCTAGTCGGTTCCATCAGTAATATTGTTAGTTTTATTCATTCTGAAGAAGAATAAATTAGTCTTAAACGGATTCACCTTTAACCAGGTTGCTCAGCTGAAAGTCCAAACAAAGCCTTTGACTGTCTGGGGTGCAATGTTTTAAACTGTTGTTGTGGCTACACGCTAACACAAGTCAAGTGGGTCAGCCTGTAAGTTTTCGATTTCACTTTTCGTGCTTAACTTGAATCGTTCTTGTTCTTAAATTTGTAGAAATACTTGCATATATACTGTGGCTATAAATAGATTTTAAAACACGGTGCTTTCAACATCCCACCTCTTAAAGACTGCCCCCAACCCCCCCCACCCCCTTTCTAAGATGCTTGATGGTAAAGCTCCCATCAGGTTATATTTATTTATTCTAGCATGATGTAAAGGTAAAAGTACAGCCACTCAGTCACCATTACTATGTCATTGCACAAGAATAGTTTGTCATCAAACAAGCACCACTTTGCTTTTAGTTTTATGGATGTCATCGCATTTTGGGACCATCACAGATACTGCAAGCAAAGAAAAGTCCTTTTCCTGGAAGAAGAAGAAAACATTGTTCCTACATTGAGAAAAGTGAAACATAGTGATCAAGGGTTTGTTGAAAAAAAAAAAGATTATAATTTTTTAAAAAAGCAGGATGATTCTTTTCTCGATTTATTCTTGTAAAAAAGAGAACATTCACTGATGAATGTGTTAAGGTAATAGCATAAGAACCTAACTTGCTGTTTCTTAAACGGATAGGCACAATATTTAAATATGCATGAGTAAAAGTAGGATGTAATAGTGAAAAATGATGAAATAGATGCATTTGGGTATGCAACAATGATGTTTTATTAATTTAATTGACATTTCTGCATATCAAGCTGAAAGGAATTTGAAATTTAGAGTTACAATGTGCAAAACAAGGATCACTGAAACAGAAAGGTTTAGGCATTACATTCTTATCATTTAACATGCTAAAGCAAAGCCTAGCGGCTTTTTGATCATACGCCCTCTTTGAGAATATTATTGATTTGAAGTCTTCAAACCGTAAAAAATGTGATTAAAATATCAGTTTTTTATTAAAAGACGCCATCTGGTAGAAGAAACTGAACGAATCAATGCTGTGTTTGTTTCCGAGCACCTTTGTTCTTTTAGAAATGTAAATGTCATCCTTTAAATCATACATGTTGTGGAATAAGAAAAAGAGGAACACTGAGGAACGGACACATTTATCGATTTAATGTTTAAACTATGTTCATGCAATGCCGCTGATCGTGTGTCTGGGTTCCTTCTCTCTTGAAGATGTGTGTCAGAGAGAAGAAGATGAGAAAATGATGGAGATGTGATTGAATCAACGAAGGAGTGCTTGTACTGCATTGAGGTTGGGGAAAAAAAATCACGAATGCACACAGATATATCACAAAAAAAAATTTCACGCTGCATGAGATGTGATGTGATAGTTACATGTCAAGCCAAGGTTGTTTTTGGTGTATCCATAGTTTTTTTTTTGTTTGTTTGTTTGTTTGTTTTTTTAAAAGATGGTAAATAAACCCAGCACGTTTTAAACGCCCATGCATTTTGCGACTTTGACTATCTACACAAGATATGCAGCCATGTTATAGCGTATACGTGAATTGTGTTGTAGTCGCTTTCCAAAGAGATTCATTTTAAACATAGTAGATGGAGGATGCCTGGACAAAATTGTGTGGTTTTAGGTTGTGGATCTTGTCGAGGAACGAAAGGTCTTGGAATTACAGAGGTTGATAGGTAATGACGGTGTTTACTTGTGAGAAACGCTTCAAACCTGATGACAGAGGTATGTAAATAATTGTAAAATCCATTTAGACACATAGCATTAAGCTTCAACATGCAGTGTGTGTGTGTGTGAGTGTGTGTGTGTGTGTGTGAGTGGGTGTGTGTTAATATCCCCTCATGGGATTAAAACCAAATCTAAATTAATAAATATACAATGTGCAGCTAATACCAAGCTTCGCGCTAACTAGAGCCATAAAAATCACAATAGCAATTCAAAACAACGGCTACAAATCAAAATCACCTCAGTAAAACAAAAAACACAATAATAAATGTAAACAAAACAATTAAAACACAACAGCAAAACCTAAAACATAATAGCAAAATCAAAAGTCAACAAATTAAAGACACATTTTTTTGAAAACAAAATATCAAATCAGAACTTCCATCCATCAGTGATACGATAGTGTATATCGTATGTATATATTGGAAGAAGATGATTTGCTGTGGCGACCCCTGAAGGGAGAAGCCGAAAGACAAAGAAGAAGAAGTGATCTAGTGTATATCAGTTATATATCATGGTCACGGGGCCAACCTAAGCACGTCCGCCTCACAGCAAGAAGGTCCTGGGTTCGATTCCCAGCTCGGGCGTTTCTGTGTGGAGTTTTCATGTTCTCCCTGTGCTTGCGTGGGTTTCCTCCGGGTCCTCCGGTTTCCTCCCACAGTCCAAACACATGCACAGTAGGCTAGTACGTCTAGTCTGATCCCAATAGAGCTACTGTGCAGTTTTCAAGTTCATACTATGTGTATACTACACCATAACAGGTTCTCACGGCATCTAACATGTTTACATATCCAGTAGTTTCTTACTACCAACAATCAGATCCTACCGCTCTTACCACTTTCTTATCTATCTGGACCCTATAAATACTGCACCACGGGCTACAAGTTTTCTTGCATCCACAACTATATTCATCACTTGTACTTCATTAATGAAGTCCCTATTAGGTTTATGTTACATGTTTACGAAGGCAATGGAATTGTTTTACATCCTTATTTAGTTACTACTATGTATTGATTGACAATTTCCTCAGTAAGTTTTTTTTTTTTTTGAAGGTCCAAAGTTTGAACATGTCCACTACAGCCATACTATGTCCTTATTAGTTTGTACTGTGTTCCTACTATATTGTATAAGTTCTTACTGCATCCACATGTTTTTTCTTTGAGTACATGGTCAGAATGTGGTCGAATGCAAAGGGGGTTTTACAGTAACCCCATAGTGCACTATGTAGGTTCTAGAGCATCCCATCTCTCTCTATTTCTATCCTTATCACAGTGGTTCAAATTGGCCTCCAGTCACTGCAAGGAACTATTAGGTTTAATAAATTTTCTGTACTAAGACTAATATTACAAATAGAAAAAAAGCATCTTAGCATCCTGCAGTGATCACACTGAAGGGTCTCTTTTACTACACTGCTCTTGATCTGATTCTCCACATCAGCTATAGCTTGGGTATGAAAGTGTGATTTGTGTTAGTGACTCAGCCTTAGTGTTTTAGTGTTGCACTGTGCTGTTTCATTTGTGTGTGTAGATGATTCATCCTCAATGGGTTCACTTTAATATGTGTGCTTTGTGTGTGTGGCCGTTTCGACGCATTTATTCCACGTTAGTTTTGTCCCACAGCTGTGCGACTGCACTGAGCATGAGAACCCACTGAGCTCATACACTCACACCTGTTAGGGGCTGGGGGATTGATGGAATGACAGAGGACAAGACATTGTGGGAAAGAGAGAAGAGAGAACAAGAAAAATGGGTAAAAAAAAAAGAGGGTAAAAGAAATAAAGGACAGAAGCTGAAAGATTTAAAGGGATCATGAGACAGAAGCAAATACAAACAGGGGCACAATCACAGAATATGAAATATATATATATATTTACATTAATACTTGTAATGTATTTTTAGATATTTATATTCCTATAGTCACACATTATCCTTATTTTACTTTGGCCAAACTGCATGACATTCAGCCAAAAAGCATACCAAATAAATATAAATAATTCAATTATATTTCAAGAAGTGGACATAATTAGACAGCTAGAAGTCCAGAGGGTACAAGGGCTGCCTAGAGGAAGTCCACGAGGAAGAAGGCCTGGAAGTACAGTAGTCAGAAAAGAAAAAAAAAGTCAGGCGATGAGGAAGTCTGGAAGGAAGGCAGTTAGCATAGGGGTACATAATGACTTTCAAAGGGAAGATTCTAAGACAGCGTTGAAGACTAAAATTTAAAGTATAACAAAAGGTTAAAGTAAGTCCGGTAGGAAGGAAATCTGAATGACTCAGAGTATTTCCAGAAGGAATTCAGTCTGGAAGTTTCTGAAGTCTTGAAATCCAAAATAAAAAAAAACAAAACAAAAAAGGAAGTCTTAAAATCCAAGAGTCTGGAAGTTTGGAACCAAGTCTGGAAAGAAGGAAATCTAGATGTCTGAAGCAAGTCTAGAAGGAATTATGTTTGGAAACTTGAAAGGAAGTCTGGAGCAAAAGAGTTAAAATATATAAGAAAGTAAGTCATGAGGTTGGAAATTTAGATCTGGAAGTAAGTCAGGAAGGAAAGAAGTCTTAAGGTCTATGAGGAAATAAATTTAAATGTTATTTGGAGTCTAAAAGAAAGTCTCAAGGTTCAGACATTCTGGAATCTAAGGAAAGAAGCCTTACAGTGAATCTGAAAGTCTGGAATTAATTCTGGAAGAAAGGAAATCTTAAAGTCTCTTAGAAAGTACATCTGGATATTAGAAAATAATTAAGCATTTTATGAACAAGTGGCTTAAGAACAGTAAGTAGTATGCAATCCAAAATGCAGTTACCTGATGAGATACAGTCAGTATGATAGATTTGGGATTGAGGATAAAGGTTGCAGTAGAGCTGTTGATGTAGGGTTTTTGTCTGAAACAGTTTAGAGATGCTGGATTAAAGCAGCATTCCAGACTGATGACAGACAGACACACAGCAAAGGAGGGAGAGGGAGAGAGAGAGAGAGAGAGAGAGAGAGCAAAAGAGAGAAAGAGAGAGAAAGAGAGAAAGAGAGAGAGAGAATTATCCTGGTCAGGGTCACAGCAGATTCTGTCCTATCAAAGGAACATTGGTACAAATGTTAAACCATCAGAATGAGCCATCAACCCATCTCTCTCACACACACACACACACATTTCAATCACACCTAGGAACAGTTTCCACTCATCATTCTAACTGTGACTCGACAAACTTTTGACAAAGAAAAACCCATGAAACTATGACACATCACATGATTTCACCCATTTTTTACAAAGAAAATCATGCAAAATGATGCACAGGTCACACGAATCCACCCGTTCTATAAAGAGGTGGCCAGCAGGAGTCCTGTGCTCCACTATTTATACTTTTAATTAAAAAATAATAATAAATCTCCATATTTTCTAGACATAATGTGCCTCTTGCCATCTCACACGTATTATAAAAATATAATACTATTTCTAAATATAAATGGTTGTTCCAGTGTCAGTGTACTTACTGCTCAAGCTGCTTTTCACAATAGACAGAGGAACACGCATCTCAGATCTGTTCCATTTGTGCTAGGATTCTTTGGGATGTATTAGAGGGGACATATGGGAAAAATGTATAAGTTATGTGGTAATCTATTGCTGTATTTTTTATTTACTTTTCCTGGAACACCTAGTTCATCTTGGATTTCCCACATAATCTCTCCTCTGATATAATACGGGATTTTCCCTTATCAGCGCGAGTTGAAAAGCTGATCTAGTCGGTTATGTGCATCCAAAATAAATAATAAATGCCCAGATTTACCTCTAACAGGTAATTATGCTCCAATCTGACCACATCGTATGAACGCATCGTAGATGAAGGTGCAGGTTTTTTCATGCAATTCCGCGTTCCACTCTGTCACACACACATCCGCATTTCAGCATAGTGCAGGCTGGAATAGTGACTGTCCCATAAACCAAAGCTGAGCAGCTCATGCTGGAATACACAAATAATTCAACTGGACCAACTGGACTCGAGACACTCAAATGGAGCTTACATAAAAAATATACAGCCAAAAAAAGCATAAAAAGTCATTAAGATAGAAAGCACTTGTATTTATTGGATTTACATTTTAATCGCAGGTTAAATACAACACGATGCACGTGACACGTGATAATCTGTAGTGAAGGTTTTCAATGAGACCGCAGACAGTAAAGGCTGTTGCTGGGGTGTTGCTATGCAGTTATTATGGTATGCATGGTGGTTGCAAAGGTAGTTAGTACAATGATGTTTCTACTGTTTTATTAGGGTGTGGTGATGTTCCAGGTGGTTGTTAGGGTGTTGCTATGGTGTTTCCCGTATGATGCATCGATACAGATTTTAACTCCAATAAGGTTTGAGACACACGTACTTCCATTCGCATTTATTTCAAGATTTGTCTTACACACTCACTTTTGCATACTGATATGTAGTCAAAAAATAACAGTAATACATTACTTACATCAATAATAAACAGCAATAAAAAAGTTCTATGTACATTTCTGTAGAGATGTAGAGAAACGATCCGGGGAAGCGTAAAATGCAGCCCGCGTTTTATTTCCTGAAGAATCTGTGAGTAGTACAGCATCGCTGCAGGATCATCAAAGCATCAGGTAAAAATTCAGACCCGTGCTTTCACAATTTTAAACCTTTCCCTGATTCTTCAACGTCCTCCACCTGTCCTTCAGCATCACACTGGTTCGATCTCCGAAATCAAACTCCTCCAGGATTTTGGACCATCTCCCCTCACTGTATTTCTTCACCCCTGCCTTTAGGTAACGGTCCTCTTCGTTGGTCCACTTCTACAGAGGATGCAAAATAGTACAAGTGTACGAAGGTTCTGTAATTCTTTTTATATAATAATCAGGCTTAGAGGTTTTTCCTCCGTTCGAACAGAAATCTGTGATCTCTGCAGGACTGAGAAAGAAAAAAATTATATCCCCTTACCCTCTTGGTTCGGTGTGTGGAGACGGTGCTTTGTTGTGGTAATGGCATTTTAAGACTTCTCCTGGATACTTCTGTTGTAGTGCAAAATAAAACTGATCAGCATTTTAGAATATGGGAATTTCTCTCTCCTGTCAATCACAGACATTAACCAATCAGTGGCCTCTTTTAACCTGTGTATATGTAAGAAAGCAGATTGTGCTCTGTTACTCTGTGTACAACCCAGTCGATTATACTACTGGCACCAATGAACAAATATGAAAAAAAAAACAAGGAAAGTAAACCAAAACAAATCTAATATACAGATTTGGGCAAGGTGTTAAAACAAAACTCCCCGAGGGAATTTTGTGGGCTGTGTTTGTTTTCCACTCATAGTTATCATTTATCATCATTTGCAATAAAATATTCTTTCAATGTTTTAAAAGTCAATGTCACATTCTCTTAAAAACAAATAAATAAATAAATATTAGCAGAAGCATTGGCAAAAATCTTTTGGATTCTGTTTAGGAAGAAAAAAACATTACTGGATATCGACGAACATCAAGTTCTTGCCAAAGATTGAACAGCCAATCAGCACTCTGGTATGTAACAGCCAATCAGCACTGTGACATATAACAGCCAATAAGCATTGTGATACATAACCGCCAAACAGCACGGTGATATCAGGCCACAAGAAATTAAAGCTATGGTTTCTTAAGTAGTCATAAGTAACAGAGCAATTCAACTATGAAAAAAAAAATGCCAAAGATTTTGGTGATTCTAATACAGGTGGATTTTTAAAGACCACTATGATGAAAAATATGAACACTGTTTTCTTTGAAAAGCAGGCACTGAAATAGTTTCCTGTATGATGTGCTTGGCCTGCTTAGGACTCGGTCTAACATTTTTTTGTCCTGTTTTCTTGTCACCTCACTTAATTTACACATTTAAAATATTTTTCATCAGGATAAAAGTGAGTCAAAACATCCTCGACTTCTCCCTTTCGATCAGCCCTTCTAAAAATGTATAAATCCAGTGAAAATAAAGAAAATAGGAGGTATGAAAATCGTCCGTCAATACTGCACTCGAGCATCGTACAAGCGATAACCAAGCAATATAACACAAAAGTCTAACCTTCTCGACTCGCTGGATGCACCGGCGTGCCCAAATCACATGACCAATTTAAGATGACGTAGCAAGAAAAATCAGTCTCACCGAGTCTCCGTTTCAACTTGTGACAGAAGTGCAGACTTCAAACAACATACCAGTTTTATCTGGTGTTGACAGGCCAAGTAAAGTCAGAGTTAAGGTAAATATTTTTCATCATCATGTCCGGTGTGTGTTTGATGTGGTACGTTAGTCATTCTAGACTTACATGTAGCTTGGCTTATTGTTATTGGGGAAAGCTCTTTTTTTGTATTTTTTTACTCATAACTCATAGCAATATTCATGCTGAGTATTCTAGATAGGAGCACCATGTCATACAACACCAACTAAACACATGCTAGAACACACACTTCCCTGAAATAAAAAGCAACTTAAAAAAAGAAATAAATAAAGTAAGTACATACTTAATTTGTCTATTCTCTTAGACAGACGCTGTGATTTCTTTGTGCTTTCTGGTTTCCATGGATTAACGACTTTAGTGGAGAAAAGCTTCTTTTTGGGTCTGTGAGAAACACAATATCATAACACCAGCACTGATGAACAGTCCTTCGTTTAAAGCCATAACACCACGTGGTTTTAATAAGGTTTTATGATCAAGGTTGGACAGAACACAACGCTCACCTCAGATTCAGCTCAGATGAAACAGTGTTTGTCTCGGGCCTTAAAATCAAACAGAAGAAACACACAATTTCAATGAGTCCACTGCAGGACTAAAGTCAAACCCTGGGCTTACATTCACATTTTCTTAAATACACTCTGTTATTAAATATATTCTATATCAGTGATGATATTCACTAGCTCTCGTTACAACAGCACATTTCCCACTGTACACTTCCTACAACTAAAAAGCTGGGGGTTCTTTAAGACTGTATCCTACTTTGCAGGACTGTCTACTTCTGTCTTAAGGCTGTTCTGGTCCATGCTGTCCTGCCCCGGTCTCTCCTGACAAGCCTGAACCACCACTTTAGAGGCAGCCTATAAGAGAGGACGTGTCATCACACTCACACAGCTGTATTTCAAGCTGAGATAATAAAAGCCAGAAATCTCCTACAGGTGAAAGTGAAGTAAAGAGAATCAAGAGAGCCCAGTAAATACCTTTAATAGAAAGTCAGAAGGATTTTTCTCAAGGAACGAGTCCAGGAACAAGTTCACGTTCTTCTGCAGGTGAGTAAAGGGGAACCTCGTCAGGAGCTGATCGTACACATCCTTCTTAGACACAAGGGTGGACAGTTTCCTCTGCAGTTTCTGTCAACAATATCAGTAATAATTACAAGTATAAGAATAAAAGATGAAAAAGAGATAAAAGAAACTAAGAAAAAAGAAAATAGACAATTTATTTTAAAAAATACACAAACATAAAATATAGATTAAATAAGTAACAACAAAAAAGACAAAGAGAAATGAAAGAGGGTGAAAAATATATTTTTTTAAATCACAAAATGAAATCGCAAGGTTGTAATGAGTGCATGACAAGAAAAGGACAGAGAGAACAACAAAAAAGAAAGAAGTTAAAAATTATTATTAAACATGAGTAGTTCCACCAATTGCATGTGTACACAAAGCTGCTGATTGGTCAAATGATGTAACGCCCACGGAGTCACCCTTCGAGTGCGTAGTGGACGTACAGAGCTGTGTGATGTGTGGTACGAGTCTGAGTGTTGCATCAATCAGTGTACTAATGCACTTATTTTCCATCACTGTAGTGTAATAAAAAGGAAATCACCTCGGGTAAATCACTTTCCTTCTCGAGCCACTGCAGGGTGTGTGCTGCAAGCTGAGTATTTCCTTTCTCCAGACACACACCAACACACTGAAGAAAAACCACACAAAAACAAAACCACACGCTTTACTGCAGCTTTACATAATACAGATCCTTCAGCACAATTCAAACTGGAGGAGGGATGTGTGTATGTGTGTATGTGTGTGTGTGTGTGTGTGTGTATGTGTTGCTCTGTGATAGACTGGGGGCTGTTCATAGTGTACCCCGCCTTCGCCCTGTGCCGGGCCATGACCCTAATA
>JBCNYG010000023.1:12529353-12541073 GCA_039654305.1 Porochilus rendahli | reverse complement strand
TCTCTTGTACAGTAATAAGCATGTTTTTTGTTTTGTCTTGGTTCTTGGTGGGGCATTGCGCAGTTTGACTCACTGACCCAAGATCTACGTAAATATACAAGAGATTAGGACTCAATATTGACAGAGTCATCACCATTACAATGATAACACTGTAATACGGGACTGAGTGGGGAGAGAACAGTAGGTTATATAATAACAAATCATAACCAGAGGAAAGTGTGTGGTTTATATACAGGTGGAGCAGGTAGCGTGGCTCAGGAGGGTAAATAAACTAGTCTAAAATGTTTGGGATTTTATATTTTTATATATTTAACTATTCTTTCATTTGTCTTGTTTGAAGATTTGAATCCTGTTTCAGTTTCTATTTGTGAGAAGTGAGGCTGCTTGATTTCAGAAGTTTGGAAGTCGAATCGGTATAAAATTCAAGGTACTGAGGTCGAGTCGGTTCATTTTAAAACACACTGAGTATCAGATTTGGCAAACTAACTAAAAAAACAAACAGTGCAATACTACTCGAGCATGTAGAATGACATTCTTATGGATGTCGGAATGTTCTGCTACTGTTTTCCAAACTGAAGTAGTCAATTATTGCTTATAGCTTCAGCAAACATGATATATAGCTGTGCGGGAAAAAAAGGGTCATCAGGAGATAGACATCAGGCAAACCAACCCTCTACCCCCACACCCCCACATGTCAGAAAATATGAATTGCAGAAATCCCAAAATATCAAAAATACACTGGTATAACCACCAAGTTTGACAATAAAGTCTCAAATGGTTTCCGAGTTCTGGCCCAGAATTGAAATGATTACAAACAGATGAACAGATCAGACATTCTGATGACTATATGCCCCCACATTGTAGCGAGGTTAATAATAATAATATTAACAACGACAACAACAACAATAATAATAATAATAATAATAATAATAACAATAATAATAATAATAATAATAATAATATCAATTAAAGAATAATAAAGAAGAAGAGGAAGAAGAAATAGAAAATGATTTTCGAGTTCTTCCCTGAAAATGAACACCTCCCATATTTTTATAATTTAAATTAGTTGCCATGGAAACAAACATTTAATCTGCAGAAAACCTCAAATATTAAATGTCACTACTACACTGTCTAACTGAAATAACTGTCAAGTTTGTTAAACACATCTGAAAAAGTTCTGGCCCAGAGAAGAACGCTTCACTGACTGGTAGAAGTAACCTAATTGAAACGACAAATAGCCGACAGTTTGAATATTCCTCTGTCAGCGGTAGAACATTCAGCAATAAAGGTATGACCACCCCGATCCATGACCAGGTCAACCTGGACCATCAGAAAGATGGTCGCTCTGTGAAGAGAGCAGTAGAGAAGGTTCCAAAAACTGTTACGCGCTATCTTCATCATGTGCACTATTGTTGCCCAGCTGCAAGACGCAAGCCTCTTCTTTAACCAGCAGATCATTTTGGGTGTCGATTTATTTATGTCCGGCCTCCGTGTGTGACATTTCTGTGTATGACGCATACATAACTGCACGTCATTCCTTCAGGTTTTTCAGTTTCCGACTTCCGTCATTGGCTCAGTTACATTAAACAGCCGCTAGTTGTGAATGTGTGTGCATGCTGCACTGTGATAGACTGGAGTCCAATTTAGGATATAATTCCTGTCATATATCCAGAGTTCCAGGGATAAGCTCCGGATCCAGCCAACCCTGAAAAGTGATTACTTAAGCTGAGTGAATTTCATACCTGCCTATCAATACACTTCCAGAACACTCCATGTGCCAGGTCACTTCAATTATAGCTTTCCTAAAAATGGGATAAAATAAGATTTTTCCTAACCAAAGTGTTTATCTAAAATCCCATAAACCTTTCACTGTGAAAAATATTTAATGCCATGTATGAGGTTTTCAGTTGTAGTACCCTCCAATGGTAACCATGGCAACATTTTTGCCACTAATGTATATTACTGTACATTCATATGAAAATGGCCCTGGCCACCTTTTTTTCTGCAGGCGTTTTAGAGCTCGTTAGGTTTTGGAATGATGGTCACACAAACATCAATAGCAAAGTGAAACACCAAACCCTGGATGTCAGGTTTGAATAATGGCACCTAATCCAGAACACCTGTTTATTTTAAACAAGGTCAAGGTCAAGGTCAGAGCGTGTTTAAAAACTTTTGGAGATAGACATTTCCGGTGTTAAATTGAAATTGCTTATATTTCAGAAAGAAACTAACATAGACCCAGAGATGCAATAGATAGGAAACCATATAGACGCTTTAAACTGACACAATTACATTTGACCTTGAGTGACCTTCCAAGGTCAAATTTAAAGTCGCTGTATTTTGAGCACTTCGAATTTTTCAAAAAGATATTTTTACTCTCGCACTCATTTTCCGAGCCACTTAACCCCATTAGGGAGGCTGTTTCAGCTGACACTGGGCAAAGGCACGGTACACCCGGAATAGCAAGCCGGATCACTGCAAGGCCTACACACACACATACCCAGTCACAATCATATCTAGCAGCAATTTGGAAGATCCAATTAGTCTAATGTAGGTATTTGGACTGTAGGAGTACAGTGCAATGCAAGCGGAACATTTGATGTAGTCACGTCCTGTGAATTTTACCAAAGCATTCTCTCTTCACTATTTCTAGTTGTTTTCTCTCCTCCTGCCTGTACTTTTAAGTCTAAATGGGTGTGTCTGTGTGATGATGTCAGTACGTGCGCACGTTACTTGCCCGCGCGCTGACCAAAGCCGCCATGCGCATGGCCAGAGGTAGGTTAATGTTAAGTCGTGCTCTGCTGATAAACTTGTTAAAAAATTAGTATCCGTTATATGTATGCTTTCAGACGGTTCTATTTTACTCAGTAAGATGTTTGTTCTGTCCTGTATGAGTTTTGTAATTCTCTGATTCGTCTTTCTGCAATTTTTGATGCGTGTCTATTTTTTATTATTTTGCTGAAATTGAGACGTACACACACACGGATGATGTATTTTCATGTTTGTATTTTGGTGCAGCCATGGATATGTTGGCATGTTTTTGGAAACTATTAAAGTGTTGAAATTAGTTCATATGGTGTATTAAGGCAGCTATGTTTTAAAACGTTTATATGTGGAGCTGCTTTGTAAACATGTTTAAGTGTTGATAAATGTGTTTCAATACAGAAAGGTGACTAAAATCTTTCTTTTTGATAAAATAATTGAACTATTATTAATTTGGTGTCAGACATTTTGTTTCATTAGATGTATTTTTCCTAAAATATGTTCATTTGTGCAATCATATGTATTTTATTTTGTTGTAGAATACATTTTTGTGTCATATAACTTGACATATGCTTTATAAAGAGAAAAAAGCCACAGTGAGACACGTACACACACACAGCTGATGGATTTTCATGTTTGTCTTTTGGTGCAGAGTGGTCAGTATTAAAAGGAGGGAAAAAACCATCTACCACCACCCGAAAGCTCATTGAAAGTCTGAACACAAAGCAGGAACGCAACCAAGTGGGTTACCCAAGCGTGGGGAGAACATGCAAACACAAAAACGGCTTCACGAGCCCTGAACCCAGACCTTCTTGCTGTGAAGTGTGTGTTCTAACCACTACACCACCACACCATTATTATGAAACACTAGTAGGAAACCATATAAAGACTGAGATGGGAACAACGGTAAGTAAAACACATTCTCGTATAGAGCCTATTTGTTACACTATTCATGCTGCATGGCGGAGGTGACACATTTGACGACCGCTGATGTTTAAATGATAAAATAACTAATAAAATGTTTGCGTCTTTTGTTGGAGTCTATCAGCTTTATCTATCTATAGGCCCTTTATCAAAGAGGGTGAAAATGTTTGCTTGCTTAAACATGGTGGAAAAATCAACAATTTCATTATTGTTTCACTTCACTATAACTAGCAAGAAAATATCTCTGTGACGGGCTACGTAAGGGAAGCACTGATAGCGGCGTCTCTGACAGTATATTCATCAGTTTGTTGCTGCTGATACCCTTCGCTAGGTTGCTGATGTTCCATTACGTGCTCGTCCTCCTGTTTGACATTAAAATCTATGCTCTTGCAACTTCTAATACTTATAGACTCCATTATTCTCCGTATTGTAAAAAAAAGAAAGAGAAACATGGGTCAGGCAGATTTTTTTTTTTTGCTGTGATAATGTGGCTCATATTCCCTTTAACTTTTCACATTGCACAAAATCTGCAACAAGAGCAGCTTAGTAAAAAGTAAGAAAAACAAATGTAACCAACCAGGAGGAATAGGGCCTGCTTTTATTAAAGATATCTTATAATTTAGGCATGTGCTATTCCTCTGGGTTGTTTACCTGAATCTCTTTCCCATTTACACAGAGATGACATGGAAATGGTTAAGCAGGTAGGGAAAGGGCTTCGAACCCCTGACTTCCTGATCAGCAAAACGGCAGCTGAACTAGTGCATCACCCTTGTTTGGTTTTGGTAAAGCGCTCACTCATTTATTCACCAGACCACTCAATCCTATCAAGACTTAATCCTTTCAAGACTGATTCCATGAAAAGGAACATAATTTGGAATTGTAATATTTGGTGGTAAAGATATACTTATTGTTTTAAAAATAACACTTAGGAATAGGGTTTCAGTCTTCGGTATGGCCTAATGCTGGTGAAGAGAGAGCGCATCGTGTGAGCACGCCTGGAACGGCCACTAGCTGCTTAGGCTGTTCTTCCGCTAACACCTGTATCTGTAAACACCTGTTATTTCATTAAAACCAAAAGAATATGAAATTAATATTAGCACCATGAACAGCTCACCAGGGCCAACACACACACAACCAATCACACTCACTCTAACACCCAGGGCTATTTGAAACAAAAAATGAATCGAACCCAGGCCTTCTTGGTGTGAGGCGGACGTGCTAACCACCGCGCCGCCTAGAAGGGTTTAAAGGAAATTTGATCGGAGATGTTTTACAGTGGTGTATAATAGCCACCAAAGAATAAACAAACACCTGGGATTAAAACAGGAGAACCGACTGGTCATTGGCAGGCTTCCCCCAATGAGCCACTTGTGGATGGAGAGCTCTGTGCTGCTGCAGTGTTAAAGAGCTTTATTTAAGATCAACACAAAACACAGTTAACAGACAAGGAATGCACTTAGAGCTCCAGAGCCTCTTTTCTTTCCATTATGTCCCGTACCATCTGGGTCTTTCTCTTCCTCTGTGTGTGTGTGTGTGTGTGTGTGTGTGTGTGTGTGTGTGAACTATAACCTTATCATTTCTTAAATAGGTTAGACAATGTAGGAGTTGATTGATTGAACTTGATCATTTGAGGCTGGAACCTCTGATGAAGCTGATTTCAAACACACCAAATCAGGCTTGGATAAACTTTTCACCTTCAGCTCTGCTGTTTACTGCATCAGCCAAGAAGGAGTCAGGGCTGGAGATACAAGGTTTTAGTGACATATCGAAGGTCCAGTGGAGTAATGAGAATTAGTTCACAGGCTCTTGTTAATGCTTTTCATTTGCTAAATATTAAAACCCCACAGAGACACGAAGAGTGACCAATAGCATAAAAATAATAATAATAATTTAGATAAAAATACATTTGATTTTAAAGTGTGATAATAATGACATCATGTTTTCCAAGTGACCCTGGCAAACTGTGACTGTCCATCATTTTGATTCAGTTATTCTTTTTGTTTGAGGATAATGTGTTTTAATACAGAAATCAGATTGTGCCATTTGCGTAAAGTATATTCTCATACTTCGTGTTAATGCTTTTAGTAGCTCTTGCACACCTTAGACCAAATAAAAATTCAAGAGTTCGTTCCCATTACAAGGGTAACCGTAGAAAAATGGAAGAACTTCAAGAGAATCTTAATTGGCCCAAGCACATAGCTACGCTGTTAAGGGTCTTGATTATTGGACGAAAAGAACAATGTATGATAAATAATGCTATGGTAGGTGTAAAGAGACTCTGTGTGAATTTTAGTGCAAAGTAAACAGTCCAGAAGTGCATTAGTCACCTCTGTAGGAAGAGGGGACTGAGGAGTTGAGGAGCCCCACTGGGGGGAGAAGTTATACTATTTGGCAGTGGGGATTGAATGGCCTTTTCCATACAACAGAGGGGTGAACAGACAATTGAAGGGTTTCAGGGGGTATTCCATAATGCTGGTTGCCCCACAAATAAAATAAATGTTTAGTGTATAATACTTTAAGTGATGGTATGGGGACCCTGATGATCCTCTCAACAGTCCTGACAACCTGCAGAACCCAATTCACACTTTACATACCGTATGTATATGTATAGAGTGCATATGCCTTTGACTATTAGTTCATTCTTTGTGATAGTTGAAGTAAATTTACCAGTCATTCCATAATATCGGTAAATAAACTCATAGTTCACAAAGAGTTAGCTGAGAACTGAAGGCCTGTTTCTCATAGTAGACTAATAACGTCACATTTGGGGGTGGTGGTGGTGTACATTGTTAACATCAAATAATTTCATTCCGAATTTTGTTGTTTTCATGAAAAAAAATAGAATGACTGGGAGAACTGGACAGCTAGGGTAATCTTTTGCGTTAGCAACCGTGTCCAGTTTGTTTTCTGGCATACTGTACCAACAGGTACTAACAATACATGAGGTGATATCCTAGTCTTAGATTAACACACATTTGCTAGAACAAACAGTAATGCTGTTTAGTTAGTTGGATAGTTAAAAATAGAAATTTCCTTGGGAATAAATGAGAGGTTATGGAATTAATAGTGAATTAGTCCTGTCCTAAGACGCTTTACATTGTACAAAGTACAAATTAGTGAGTCTCCTAAAGACTTGGTCATATTTCCTCTTATATAAATGCAAACATATTAACAATACACAACATGTCATATTAATACCATTGCAAATTGTGATGATGCACTTGGTAATTCACTGATTTGATTGATTTTAAACATCTATTGACTGAATTAATTGATTTGAATCATAGTACAGTAAGAAAACTCTACACAAAATACTTATTTTTGTTGTAACCATATTATTACTAGTGTTGTTGATCCTGAGCTCCTGAAATTTTCAGATGTTTTCCCCATATACATATACAGAGCCATCATCTGGATTCTTTGGTTATCTCTGCTGAATCTGCAACACTAATCATTCTCCTAATATGGATTGTAATGCTTTCAAATAAAGCATTGCTTCATGAGAGATGCTGATACCTTAAACAGTCACCCCTAATACTATCCATCTATAAACAGTGACAGTGAAGTATCCAGCTGTAATTGTATTCTCATTCAACAGAGTATGTTCCTTATAAAAGGTTATTTTTTGCTTGTTTTGTAGAGAAATTAAACAAAACTCAACGCAACAATGTGGGGGCTTTAAACAGTCTGTCTTATGAACTATACCAATATAAACACTGACTGTGTGATCAACACTAACAAAAATCTACGTGATGACACGAAGTCTGGGAGATGTAAAATAAATTTTATGGAGTTAATAACACTGTGTGGGCTTAATGGAGCAGCATCTTGTATGCAGGGAACACAGTTTTAACGACACTAACCACATAACAAAGCAATAAAAGTGCAAAGTACCTGTTCATAACATTAAATGCCATATAGCACAGCTGCATCAGTTATTAAAGAAAACCAGCAGAATTCCATTTATCAGACTTAGTTTATTTTAAAAATCATTGAAAACTGATTAGTATTAATTTAAAGTAGTTAAATAAAAAGGTTTCAAAAGGTTTAAAAATTATTTAATAATCTCTAAATTATGTCACTCTACTCATATCCACTGGATATGAACAACAGCCAATTGTGATTGGCCATCCACTTCTAGGATATTACCCCATATACCACTAGTAGCTATGTCACTACAGATGGAAAAAGATCAGGCCTCCAGTCCTCAGCAACATCTGATGCTAATGATTGAGGAAGAGGGCATAGGGTAAGCAGAGCTGGGCAACGGGAAGCAAGGTGAGACGCCGTGCTCGGCTAACCAGCTCTTCCATTAAGTATTTGATGGTAACATTTGTTTTTTTTTTTGTTTGTTTTTTTACTCATCACTCAACTCATTTGCCAGACCACTTAATCCCATTAGGCTGGAGCCTCAGCTATTACTGGGAAAAGGCAGGGTACATCCTGAACAGCTCACCAGACCATTGCAGGGCAAACACACACATTCACACTCACATCCACACCTGGGGCAATTTGGAACAGTCAGTTAGCCGAATGTGCATGTTTTTGAACTGCACGCATGCACAGGAAGGACATGCAAACTCCACACAACAACACAGAAGCCCGGGATACAAAGACAGGTCCTTCATATTGCGAGTTTCTTGCTGTTTTTTTATTGTTATTATTAATTTTTTAATTATTTTAAAGAATTTGAGTAAAATAATTTAAATTAATTATTTCTCACAGTGCAGTGAGCATGGAAAGAACAAAACAGTTATTCTGCTCAGTCTCATCAGATATGACTAATATGCCCTATCATGAGCTGAGTATGTGGAAACACTGTTAATTACTGTCTTTATATCTATAGTCTGTATGTGTGATACTGGCCACTTTTACTGTTTTTACTTAAATCTGAACTAATAATTTATATTATTGTTCCCAAAAAATAGTAAATACGCAATTAGAAAGAAATCAGTAACAAAACTGCATAGCGTCACAACAATACAGTGTATCCTCACATCTGTAATGTCACTGCACTAAAGTAGTAAGGCCAAAGACAAACTTCCATCCAGGTTCAGTGATACACACACAACTTTTAATACCACCGTCTTTCACTTCACCTTTTTAAGCCCCAAGATCCTCTCTGATTAAATACACATAAAGCACATAAAGCTTTAACTGCTGCACACAGATTTCTCCCCAAAAGGTCAGATGGCAGGCGATGCAAGTGTAGTTCGTCCATCTTCAGAAATGTGCAGTAGCACACCTCAGGCTTACATTAGGAACAACGACCCCACGTCACAAGCTATAAATCATATCACATAGATGAGATTATGCTTGACTGTAACAAGATAGAATACAAGTGTGTGTGTGTGAAGTCCTATGTGTGATTAAGCACTGCTTCCAGTGTTTTTGTTTCCTGGGCTGGCTTCCAAATGCCACCCTCCTCCTTATTTCCTACAGTGGAGAATTATGTGCACAATCTAGCAGACAACTAGCCAACAAATTAGACCAGAGAGCTTTATGACATGCTCAGATGCTCAGGAGTTCAAAAAACTTTTTTTTTTATAGGTATCAAAAATTACAAATTAGGTCCATACCGTTAATAGCGTTGCCTAATGAAACCAATCAATTAGTGATTAATAGCTAGCTAGGTTTAGGCCACATGAACAGGCACTGCCTGAGTACTGCCAAAGCACACTATTTAAAAAACTTGTCTGTTAACAGGCACTATTAACTGGCAAATACTTGGATAGGAGGACAGACCAAGAGTTTTCGAGTCACTGTACATAGGAAAATTCATTTGCTAATAGGTGATGGCTGCTCCAGGAGGCAGGAAATATTGTCTAGCAAGATGATTCAATCAACTCCATAAAAAAAAAGTCACCTTTTAGTAGGTACTAACAAATATTACTAATACTAGCTACTAACAAATACATTTTTCCAAGGCACGAGGTGATGTTTTTCATTATTTATTCATTCATTCATTTTCCAAGCCTCTTAATCCTAATTAGGGTCATGGGGAGGCTGGCATCCAGTTCAGCTGAATCTGGGCGAGGGTGGGGTACACACTAAACAGCTTGCCGGAACATTGCAGGGCAATGTACCCAAAACCATTCACCTAGGGGCAATTTGGAACCACCCATTAGCCTACTGTGCATGTTTTTTGGACTGTGGGAGGAAACACAAGCACTGGGAGAACATGCAAACTTCCTGCCGAAACAGCTAAGCCTGGGAATTGAACCCAGGACCTTCTGAGGTGGATGTGCTAACCGATGCGCCACTGTGGCACCCTAGTATAACTGTCGTTACAGAAGTTATAGTTGTATATCCCTCTCTACTGTACAGAACAACTCAATAATGGTTCAATGGTGGGGATCCATCAGACTTTCCTACTAAGCAACCTGGTAAGAATTTAAGCACAACATGAGGCAAATTAATAAAGTGCCCTATATGACCAGCCTTGGATACAGACCACATAAGAGACAAGAGTCTTAAACGTTCAAGGGTTTGTGAATGTAGAGTAGAAGATTTAGTCATTGCCCTCTAATGATCAGAAGAACTAAGGACTGCATCTCTGAGTCTTCCACTGAGCTCTAAATGTCTCTTTCTGCTCAACACAGAGTTGATGTTAAGGTCATTTCAAGCTGATAGGATCGAGGTGAAATAAAAGTGTTCTTAGGAAAATGGCTGGCGTTTGAAAATGCAAAGCAGAAAAGTGATGCTAACCGTGTCTCATTCCCTCTAGCTTTTATTTCTACCCCCACCTGCATGCACACATCTGCCTTCAGGAAGATCCTCTCAAGCTCAAAATCACCTCAAAATCATCTCTATAATATAAAAAGTAGAATTTTACCTGGAGGCATAAAACTGTTGGAGAGATCATTTTAGTACTGATATATTTTTAGTACAACCCTAAAACAGGTCAGAGATACAAGAAAAAGGGTTGTAAAAAAAAAGTAAAAAGAGTTGTACAGTATAATATATTGTGTAAGAATGCAGTGCTAGCAATTTATCACCATTTATCAGCTTTTTATATCATATATAGAAGCTAGTGTTAACCACCGGATGTGACTTATGCTGATCTGTGTTGAGAATTATCTATTTTGCTTGTAAGTGGTATTTTCTCACTACAGTATAAAATTAATATAATAATAACCTTATATGGCTATTTTATACAAAATATTTCAGGCCATGTTAACTTGTATATGTGTGTAAATGTGTAAGTGTTGTGAGTGTATCAGGCAATTATGATTTCATCTGATTATACTTACACAGGATAATGTAAGTGTAGAAGATATGAAGCCTCTCTCTCTCTCTCTCTCTCTCTCTCTCTCTCTCTTTCTCTCTCTACATGTACAATTACAACATTTGGCAGATGTCCTAACAGGGAAATCAGTCTTTCTAATGTATTTTACTTTTCACAAAATACAAACCCACCCACACACACACACACAGTGAGAAAGAGAGGGAAAAAGGGACTGAGAGAGTGAGAGAGGGAGAGTGAGGGGGAGAGAGAGAGAGAGAGAAAGTGAGAGACAAAGAGAGAGAGGGAGAGAGAAAGAGAGAGGGGGAGAGAGAAAGCGAGTGCATATCTTATGTTCTTATATTATATTTAAATTTTTTTATTTTGTGTGTGTGTGTGTGTCTGTGTGTGTGTGTGTGTGTGTGTCCTTTTTTTCTGACACACACAAAAACACACAGTGGAGTGTGTACTTGTACTTGTACTTGTAACATATTGAGGACCAGGATACATTTTAACCAATAGGGTGAGAATATTTTGGGGAACATATTGGCTGTTCCTCACTTCCTCACCGGGCTATTAGCGGTTTAAGGGTTTCAGAAAAAAATAGGTTTTAGGTCGGGGTTAGGGTTATGGTTGGCATGAGGCATGTAGTTGCTAAGGTTAAGGTTAGGGTAAGGCTACGGAATGTATTATGTCAGTGACATAATACCCACAAAGATAGAAGTGCATGACTCTGTGTGTATGTGTGTGTGTGTGTGTGTGTGTGTGTGTGTGTGTGTGTGTGTGTGTGTGTGTGTGTGTGTGTGTG
>JBCNYG010000023.1:12428091-12439347 GCA_039654305.1 Porochilus rendahli | reverse complement strand
GGATGGATGGATAGATAGATAGATAGATAGATAGATAGATAGATAGATAGATAGATAGATAGATAGATAGATAGATAAAAAAGTATACGTGGGTGTATAGGGTAGTATGTGGGGTTTTTTTCATTCATATAGTAGCATATGAAGATTATAAGCATTAGTGATTTTTCCTCCTACTTCAGAATAAAGAAGTGTGGGAGCTGATGAGCGATGAGGACTTTGAAGGCTGCACTCCTCTACACTACGCCTGCAAACTCGGCATTCATGACTCTGTAAAAAACATGCTGGGGTTTGAAGTCTCCCTGGGCCACAAGTCAAGGGAAAAAAAATCAGCGCTTCATTTTGCTGCAGAGTAAGACACCATCCCACATAAAGTATGATTGTTATAATATTAAATATTAGAAACTAGCAGAAAAAAGCATTGCGTGTTACTTTGTTTCAGGTACGGGCGAATAAATACATGTCTTAGGATTTTGGATACGATCAGAGACTCACGTTTGCTTAATGAGGGTGATGAGAATGGAATGACACCACTCCACCTGGCCTCTAGGGGGGGCCACATTAAAGTGGTGGATCTGCTGCTCAGGAGGGGTGCTCTATTCCATAGGTACGCCTGCCTGATACGATGTTTATAGAATGAAATTCAGGAGAGAACATTATTCTGGGTGTTAAAAATAAATTTAATTTAATGCACTTAATTCCGGATTGTCGTCTTCATATAAAAAAAACATTTCCATTGAGCACTGCAAATTAAATTTGATTATGTTAAGAGCGAGAAAAGAGAAAATATAAAATTTAGAAAAATTAAAAATTTGTGTGTTGTTTGAATGAATAAAAGAATGAATGAATACTACTTTGATAGTAATATGTAAAATGCTAATGTATAGTGTGTGTGTTAATGTACAGTGATTATAAAGGATGGACTTGTTTACATCATGCTGCGGCTGAAGGATACACACAAACCATGACTACCTTGCTGGCAGCAAACATTAAAGTGCTGGATAACACAGATGAAGATGGGGTATTGTATTGAAAAAAAAAGAAAAGGGAAAAGAAAGATGCTTTAATTTCATGTAACCCTCATATTGTAATTCTGTATGTAGTCAACTACAGGGAATTTATTTTTGATTAAACAAACTGTTCTTGAGCAGAACACAGCTCTGCACCTTGCCGCACGTGAAGGTCATGTGGCAGCTGTAAATCTCTTATTGAACCAAGGAGCTGAAATCCTTCTCAATAACAATCATGCTTCATTCTTTCACGACGCTGTGCGCAATGGGAAAAAAGATGTTGTTAATGCTGCTATTGACAATGAGAGGTGAGAAAAACTTATACTCACTCCATCACTCATAAACACATATTCAGAACTGCGCATCATCACATCATAGTGATGAGTTATTAAAAACTATACCGGTCTGGCTCACTGAAACTCATGTTTTGATGTGTATATGTAAACAAACAAACAAATAAATAAATAAATAAATGCAATTTGAGCTCAATATACATAAATACACTCTAAAAAAATTTAACCACTATAACCAATATCATCTTCCCTTTGCTTAAATCTTTTAATAGAAATTTACCAGAAACATTACAGATGATTTCAAAATTAAATTTGTTAATCAAATACTTATATCTTTTAATAGAAAATAATTACCTAACGCACAGAAATTTAAGACAAATTTTACTGCAGGATTTTTCGGCGTTTTTATTGGTACGCACAGCACAGTGGCGTGGTGGCTAGCACGCCCACCTCACAGCAAGAATGTCCTGGATTTGAGTCCTGGGCTCAGTGAGGGTGTTTCTTTGTGTGGTTTGCATGTCCTGCAAATGCTTGCATGGGTTTCCTCCATGAACTCCGATTTCCACAGTCCAAAGACATGAACATTAGGCTCATTGGCTGTTCCAAATTACTCCTGGATATGAGTGTGAATGGTTGTGTGTTTTGGCCCTGCGATGGATTGGCAAGCTTTTCAGGGTGTATCCCACTTTCGCCCAGAGCTGGGTATAGGCTCCAGTGTCCCCGTGACCCTAGCAGTTGAGTGAATTGATGGATGGATGGTGTGTGTAACTCAGACAATCACCATAATGATGTTCAGAGATTTTATTCGGTTAGTATAGCTAGTTTGTTATTGTGATACTAATTAAGTCCCTGAATAATTTTTTTAGTGTGTATGTGTACTTTAAATATGTGTATTAAGTCCATTACCTCAGACTCAGGAAAAATCTTGTAACTGCAGAGGCATTCATTTGATTTGCTATACTGTATTAATCCTGCAATTTAGGGAAATTTGGCTAGGCATTTAATTCATCCAAAGTGAGGAGACACACGTAAACAGTGATCTCACACACATACACACACACACACAAACACTGTGTAGCCCGTGGCAGTACCCAGAGACCAGCTGGGGGTTAGGTGCCTTGCTCAAGGACACTTCAGCCATTGAGTAATGTGACGGTGGAGGAAGGGGAGGTGCTGCTTATCCCATCCCCCCCCACCACAGACTTTTTCCTACCGATTCGGGAACCAAACCAGACCTTTTTTCCCTAAGCCAATTCTATAATCATAAGACCATGGCTCCCAAACAGGGAGTTTGTATAATCTTACTGATGCACTAAATAATTAGCGTAAGCATCTGAGCAACCCATGTCGAAATACCTGTGTCTTTCATACCATTAATATTAAATAACATCTGGACCTAATGCACTGGTTATAAGCACATACTTTTTTGCTTGAAAAAAAAAACATCTTTAATTCTTTTATATGCTTTAATACCCATCATATCCATCAAAGATTTTGGTGATGATTTGCAAATTTGAAGAATTTGTACAGATTTCTGATTTGAATAAATTGCTTCTCATTGATGGCAGGTCAACAGAGATTATACGTCAGTTCAGAATAGGCTACTCTCGCTGCTCTGTGATCGATTTAATTGAGTTTCTACCAGAATCAGCAAAGGTATGTGCTTTTTTATTTATTTTTAAAATTGTTTTTCAGGTTATATTGCAAATAATATACATATAATCCAGTGGACATAAAAGGACTACTGACCCCTGCTAAAATTCCAGTTTTTCATGATATAAAAAATTAATTTCAAGGCAAATTATTTCACACTTTTTTACTCTTTCTGTGATCTATAATCTGTGCAACTCAATTGAATTAAAGTCTAAACCTTATTTTTTACATTATAAAAACCTTGCAGTTTTACAGCATGTGTAGACTTTATATATCCATTGTATATTCAGTATACGGTATGTTACAAAGTAAGACATTGGCAAAAATATAGAAACTATGGCCAAAATATGTGAGTTAATCATAAGAGACTGAATGTGTATGGATATTAGAGGAGCGACTCCGACCTCTACTGGAGAGATCGGAGCTGCACAGGTGTAGTTAAATTAGGGCAATGGGTGATTCTCATAGTAAAAGAAGGATCCTTAACAACTGCATTTCAAGGATGCCACACCATCAAATCACACCAAAGGACTTTTCTGATGTCTGTTCTCCATAAAATTATACCAAGAACACACACTTTCATTCAGTGATGATGACAAATAAAAAATTAGAATTTGAATTTTCAAGGATGCACATGTGCTTACTTTGCTTTTTTTTAATGCAACCATATCTTAGTGCATGTATAGGACCTTTTCAGTGACTCACATTTGCCTAGCCTCTGAACGAGGCATGCTACCAACTGAACAGCATCCTTGATATAAAGAAACATCATGTGGATGGATGAATGGATGGATGGATGGATGGATGGATGGATGGATGGATGGATGCATGGATGGATGGATAAATAGAGCCTGTCCCTGTGTCCTCATTCAGCCATTAGCTAAATATTATGATCTATACAGACGGCTTACCGCATACACCAACTGGACTCAAAAGTCAACTAGCTGGAAAACTTGTGCATAACAGAAATAATATAATGTAAGTACTGCCATAGTTTGATTCAGTTCAGTTTAATTTGTATAGTGCTTTTTATAATTGGCATTGTTGCAAAGCATCTTTACATAGTATAACAAATTTAGCAAAAAATTTAAAATTATGATTTTAAACATTTCTCCATAAACCCTAAACATCCGTAATGAGCAAGCCTGTGGTGAAGGTAGCAAGGAAAACTCCAAGCAAAACAAATGTAAGCCGGTAACAAGTAACATGAGTTTCTGAACGTGGCACCCCCAACCCAACATGCAACATGGCACAAAGTAACTTCACATTGCCTTTAAGAGAAGGAATTGTTTGTTAAAATGTTAAACTATAATTTCTTTTGTACCATGCAGCATCTTCTGGATCACAGTATGACTGAATCAGAGCATGACCCAAACAGCACTGACTACCATGTATGTATTACAAATGCAGTGCATTTTATAAGTATGTGGGATTTATAAATACAGTACATATTGATTTGTACTTCTGTGTACAATAGTTGTTATACTTATGGTCATTGTCACAAATTCCTCACACTGCACTTCTCAGCATGTCTCACCGATCTCAGTCACCTGACTATTGACACTCCTATTCTATGACTCTGCACATGCTCTGCACACCTGGCTGTCATTCCACCGACTGCCTACACTATACAAGGACTGTTTGCACACGCTCAGTGCAACCAGCACATACCAAACCTTTGTTTGTTTTTTGCCTGCCATCCCTTTTTGTCCACTGTATCGCCTCTGTTATTCTGTTTGCCTGTTTGGTCGACCTTTGCTTGCTTTACAAATTTTCTGGATGCAAATCTGCCTGCTTTTTAATCATAAACCTCATTTTATCTGCAGCTTGCATCCCACTTCTTCTTTTCCACAAATCAACATGACAGTTAGTATTATGCAAAAAATAAAAAAATAAAAAATCACAGCTCCTTTATAATAACACCAGTTTAAGAAGATTAATCAACTAATCAGCCATACTAATCACAGTGCACAATTTCACTTGAAACAAATTCATTACTATTTGAATATTACAATTATTTTTTACTAATATTGTATCCTATTATGAGTATTATTATTATTCATAACATTTATGAGTTAATTTTTAACAGTGTCAGTCATAATAAGGTGTTTGAAAGTAAATCCCACTTTATTTGCAGATCACATATAATTTCCAGTGGCTTCAGGCTCCAGTAAATATTCAGAAAGCCTTAATAATGGACAAATCTCTGTATATTCAGCCTCTGGCATCTCTCAATGTAAGTAAGAAACAACCGAAAGTGTATTGCCTCACAGTAAGAAGGTTCAGAGTATGATTTTCAGCTAAGGGCCTTTGGGATTTGCATTTGCCTTTGTGTGGAGTTTGCATGTTCTCCCCCAGGTACTCCAGTTTCCTCAAACCTTTAAAGACATGCACATCAGATGAACAGGCTACACTTAATTACCCATAGGAGTGAATGTGAACAGTTGTTTGTGTCTTTTTTTATCGATGTAATAGACTGTGGACCTGTGTAAAGTGTATCCAAACTCTGAACTGAAGTCAGCTGGGAAGTGGTATAAATGATTAACGGATGGATGGATGGATGGCTAGATAAACAGATAGAGGAAAGATAAGGGTAGTCAATACTAATTTAGGCCACATCCATTTATTCATACATTATTTGTATTTCTTATCCTGCAGGGGAAGCTGAAGCCAATTAGAATGTACCACAACTATTTTATGATAAAGATAATAAACCTAATAACACATTATACGTGTATGATTAAAATAAAACAGTATTGATTATCACCGTTGTCATCTTTACAACTGTTATTTTTTTGTTGTGTGTGTTGTGTTTGTGCAGGCGATGGTTCAGTACAACCGGATTGAGCTGCTCAACCACCCTGTGTGCCAGAAGTACTTAGAGATGAAATGGTAGGCGAACAGCCTAGTAATTATACCCTTTCCTTAATAGATCTATCTATTATAAAATTATAGTAGCCACGGTTGCATTCTTATTATAAACATTTTTAATTTATACTTTTAAATTTTAAAGATTCTTGTCAGTTTCATGTAATTTTGTTTAAAATTAAAATTACTCACAATATCATGAATCCTTTTAAATCAAAGTTTTTTAGTGTGTGTGTGTTTGTGTGTGTGTGTGTGCGTGCGTGTGTGTGTGTGTGTGTGTGTGTGTGTTTTCGTTGTTTCCATTTATCTTTGCCTTAGACTTTAATTAAGTATAACCCACTTTTATTTAAACACATTTAATACAGCTACAGTTGACTTGTCGTCCAAAGCTTGAAATATATACTGCCTTCATTCTTTTCCACCTTGGAGACTGTTTACCTGCACTTGGTTTTATAGAATGCTATAAAGCACTGTAACATCTCTTAGGTTCAAGTCAATTTCCCTTCTCCAACCTTGCTCAGTAAAAGTAGCTTATTTCTCAGCTTAAACACTTCTTATGGTTCCTTTGTCAGATGTAGATCCAACTGTGCAGCCACAGGATTGGTTCATGACTGTAGATCTGTCCTACATTTATTTTCATGTTGCCGTCAAACCAAATTGCAGGAAGTCATTCCAATTCAAGGTTCTTCCCTTGGGTCTTGCCTAAGCAGCAGGGATGTTAGGAAGATCCCTAGAACAGCCATGACTCTTATGTTGGTCAGTGATAAATAGAACACTTCCTTAATGGACAACTGGCTTCAGTGAGCGACACCCCCAATTCCAAAAAATATATACATATATCGTATGAGCAGCCTATCACCAGTGCCAACTGGGAGTGTCAGCACTGGTTTCCTGGAGATGCACAGTGATATTCAAGGAGTTCAGAAGGGAGTGGCACCACCAGAGAGGGATAGCAATCCTGGATAAGTCCCTTAGAGTATAGTAGTGCTGTGCCACAGGGGTGGAGGAGATGTGTGTCCCCAATTCAAGATCAGAATAAGCTAGTTAGAATTCAGGTTTCTTGATCAGGAACTACTAGGCGGGCAAATTTCAATCAATGGCATGTCCATGGTACTTCCACCCCAAATTCTAATCAATGGCATGTCCATGGTTTTTGATAACTTGATTCAGCTTTTCTTAAGGAAGCAAGGTACTTCCACCCACCACAGGCACCCCTGGGCCTGATGTACCTGGTGTGTCCCCTAATTCCCCCTCTTATGAGCCTGTGCAAGATTATAAAAAAGTGAGAACATGAATTGTATGAACTGGTAATTTCCATTGAAGGGAGGGCACAAGCCAGACTAGCGCACTGGATAGTGGACTTTACCTTGACCTGTAGATAAATTGGGTACCCTACAAATAGCATCTTTAATTCATATGCCTTGTTTAAAGGTGTGCCAAGAGGGTGTACTTGTTGCTGCTACGTGAGTAGCACAATTCACTTAATTATACTTTGACATAGGTTACCAAGTGACTTAATCTACATATTTTTGGCCGTATTGTTTTTTTCTTACAGGTCTTCACATTGTTTTGATGGCAGATATTACACTGGCACTGCGCTCTATATATATAAATGCAAATGCAATGTCTTTTATATGGTTTGTTCCCTCACAGGAAAGCATATGGAAGTAAAGCTCATTTACTCAATCTGGCCGTGTATCTGTTGGGACTTTTGCCTCTTACATATCTTGTCATCAACTTGAACCCTTCACAAAACAGCACAACAACTGGCAACTTCACCAGGGAATTTATATCCTTCCAAAATGTATGCTAAGCTATAGATGTAATCTGTGCCCCAAACTCAAATTTTTCCTAGAATAATTCTAATTGTTAATCAACACTCATGGTTGTAGAGAAATTTGAGATGGAGTATCTTGTCGTTGTTTATAGTGGGACTAAAGACATGCTAGCTTTAGCATTATGGTACAAATAACACCACTAACTTTCTCCCTCTCTCTATCTCTCTTCATCTCTCCCTCATTGGGTATCAGCAAAACTATTTAATTTCGATAGCTGTGCTGATGGTCTTCATCATGAACATTTATGCCGTCTGCAAAGAGGTGATACAAATAGCACAACAGGTAATGCAACACCTTCCTGTTTTTCATTTTGCAAAAAGTGAAAAACGCAAAATGTCACAATGCGGAAGATATTTCATCTAGCCCAAACTATTTCAGTTCTTTATGACCAAGCATATTTTAAATACTTTGTTTGTTAGCTAGTTGCAAACAAAATCCTGAATATAATGCATATATTACCTAAAATGCAAGAAGGTCAATAATAGCTCGAAAAATGTAATCATTGGTAATGTTATTTTATCATTCAACATAATTTGAATAGTAGACTGCTACTAGACATTCAGACAAATGTCTAAAGATTTTATTATCTTTAAAAAATAAAATTGTGCAGCAATGGTGCAGAAATTCTTTGAATATATCCAGTATCAATGTATTTATTCATATCTATTTGTACTCACTTTTGTCCCAAAAGCGAATTAATTACTTTTACGACTCCTCGAACCTATCGGATTGGGCAACAGCCATTGCCTCTCTGGCTTTCATTACTCCGATGTTCTTTGGTGTGAAAGGGAATCTTCATTGGCAGGCTGGAGCTTTGGCAATTTTATTTGCCTGGGTGAACTTTCTTCTGTACCTTCAGAGGTAAAAGAGCCATGTGAAACTACTACCAATTCAGTGTTTGCTTTGAAGAATACTCCATAAATTCTCTTCACACTAAAACACTGCCCCTTTTTGTTGGGCTGCCTTTAGCTGCACACACTGTAATCATCATGGTTTTCTTGCTTCTGTCGGTCAGGTTGAGGCTCAGTATTTAGTGAAATTCAAATCTGCTATAATTGTATAGCACTTTTTTCAATCGACATTGTCCCGAAGCAGCTTTACATACTAAAACAAATGTGGTAAATTATTTAAACATTATTACATATTTGTCTGTGGTGACGGTGGCAAGGAACACCTCCCTCAGACTACACAAGGACGAAACCTTAAGAGGAGCCAGACTCAAAAGGAAAACCCATCCTCATTTCAGTGAAACCAGATAAAAATGCAAACCATGTAGGACAAACTTCATTACAGTTTAATAGTTTAACATAAAGTCTAGTTAGTTCTTATAACTATAATGATAATTGTAGTCCTAAATCCTTTTAGTAACAGAGTTTACTGTACATCGCCAGCAGAGAAAAGTCATCTTCACAGTTTCTGAGTGAATATTTAGGTCCACACTTGTGGCAATTAAACTAAGTGTTTTAAAATTGAATGCTTACGTTTGTTAAAAGAGTGTCGTGGGGATTATGAGCTGTAATCAAGGCTAAAAGCACTTCAACAAAATATTGAGTGTGGGGCTTTTTCATCGGCCAGGTAGTGTATTATGCTGCCTTCCGCTTACCTGGAAGTCAGAATTCACATCATTTTAACCACTAAAAAGTTTGCCAGATAACCATGAAAAGACATATAATTAAAAATTGAGAAATGTGTAAATTTACTAACTGTATTTTGATTGATCAAAAGCATATTAAAAATAAAATACACGGAATTATGATTTTTCCTAATTATTTTTCCCTAGATTTCATTGATGATATATATCTTGGAAGCAATATTTTTGCCCTTCCCACTAACTGAACAATGCCATTTTTGCCATATTAGAGCCTGAATAATGTATTATATGTGTTTCTTATTACTTTACAGGTTTGAGAACTGTGGTATTTATGTTGTGATGTTTGGAGAAATCATAAAGACGCTTCTGAAGGTCCTTGTCCTTTTCATTTTCCTGCTGCTGGCATTTGGATTGTCTTTCCATGCACTGATGCATCATCGAGTAAGTTATAATTTTTATTTATCATCTCCAGGATTTATTATTGTTTTTTAAAATATTTTATCTTTTCTATTTAAAAATGTAACTTGAGATAATCATTGACTAAAAAGCATTTCTATTGTTATTTCTATTTATCATATATACATATATACAAAACAGTTAGTATGACTGAGAGTCTTTAACTGTGTTTTTTTCCCATCAGGTCGAGTTCAATTCAGTCGCTCTATCGTTGGCACAGACATTTGTAATGACAGTTGGAGAGCTGAATTATGAGACCTCATTTCTTCAGGCATACACTAAACAACATCTGACTTTTCCTTTCATCACCTACTTTGTTTTTGTTTCCTTCGTCCTTCTCATGCCAATCCTTCTCATGAACTTGATGGTATGAAGTTTAAATTTATTTGTGCGTGCAATTCAATGTACGGAATGTATATGATGTAGGGCTACCTATGTGGTGAGGGGTTTTCTCACACTCCTCGCATGGAATTCGGGGGTTATTTATGGATTTAAGGTCGGAGTTTCTGTGTGAAGTCAGAATTGTAGTTTAAAGTCAGAAATTAATGTAGTGTTTATTTGGGTTATTCATTCAAATAGATAACTTGAATGCTCTCATCAAGATATAGTTTGGACATGGATTTAATAGAAATATAATTTTTTGTTGTTCATCATCAGTTCATCAGGTCATCAGTTAATGGATGGCCCATACAAGCATAGATTTGGAAATAAATAAATGTATTTTATTTACCAATGGATTAATGGATTTATTAATGGATTAAGTATCATACTCATACTTGTCGTGGCGCAGTGGCATAGTGGCTAGCACATTTGACTCACAGGAAGAAGGTCGTAGGTTCGAGTCTTGGGCTCAGCAAGGGCATTTATTGGGGGCAGCTGTGGCCGAACGCTTAGAGAAGTGGCTTTGGTATCGAATGGTCGCTGGTCCGATTCCCGAACACACAGGAAAAATGCCCCAACTGCTTTCCGGGCGCCGCAATGTGTGGCAGCCCACTGCTCTGTGTGTGTGTGTACCTACTATGAATGGATTAAAAGAAGAAGTCAAAGTTTCCCTTGCGGGAAAATTTTGAGAAAAAGCTTTTCAAAAAAAAAAGGACTACAGTCCAATGATATGCACTCTAGGCTAAGTGGATGTTCCATATTGCCCCTAGATGTGAATGTAAGTGTGAATGGTTGTGCATGTGCTTTCCCTGCGATGGTCTGATGATATGTAAAGGGTGTACCTTGCCTTTGCCCAGTGTTGGCTGAGATAGGCTCCAGCCTCTCTGCGATCCTAATGGGAATAAGCGATTTAGCAAATGAGTGATAGGAATTGCATAATTATACAAAAAAAAAAGTTTTATTTATGTGTTTTCATTGGTTTGTGGCTCAGATTGGTTTGGCGGTTGGGGACATTGCTGAGGTTCAAAGGAATGCATCACTGAAAAGGATTGCCATGCAGGTGTTGCAAATATATATTGAATATATTAGATCAAATATAATAATAATAATAATAATAATAATAATAATAATAATAATAATAATAATAATAATAATAATAATAATAATAA
>JBCNYG010000023.1:12392955-12405531 GCA_039654305.1 Porochilus rendahli | reverse complement strand
CTGTTAGATTAATTAATTGCTGCTTCTATAAGGTTCGCTAGCATATATTTGTTAGCTAACTGGTTGTAGCTTACGTGTAGGCTGTGTCCTATAATAACATTCTAAGTGCTACAAAGTGCCCTATATAGTGTGCAGAACGCCATTGCTTCGTACCCTACAGAGGGCACATGCATAACGACTCGAGAGAAATTTGGAATACGGCCGCAGGTTCAGCGTCTTTTCAGCTAAGCTTGTTTGTTTCTGTTAGTGTTTAAAACCTTTGGGGAAAACCAAACCTTTATAACGAGCTCTGTTGTTCAGGTTAATATATTACGCGCTGTTTGGCTGTACATTTAAGATTGAAACACATTATGCATTACTTATTTGCCAGCGTTCTTTAAAAACAACATGTAAAAGTGCGTGTTTGGATATTGTGCTGTGTAAATGCTAACTGCTGAAAACTGGTATTTTTTTTTTCAGGTTCATTAAATATTTATTTAGGAGGGCGCTCAAATAGAAACATAGCCAGGTAGGCAGGACGGGGATGGTGGTGTTGGGTTCAAAGTTGTCGGCTCTTTTCAGGAGAAAAGCCAGTAAATGCTCAAAAAGTCGACAAGTGACGTCGCGGCTAATTTGCTTATTGGCTCGTGTCCATTAAGATGGACAGTGTTCATAAGTGTGTTAGAATTTTACACCTGGTCCTAGCGGCTCAGCCCAGCTGGAGCTTACTAAGAGTTCAGCTTCTCTTGGACTGTAGTCCATCACAGGTTACCTTCCCAGTATTTTTACTGGTGCCATTTATACTACTGGGATGGTTTAATAGGGATTCGAACCCACAACCATTCAACCATGAGCCGAGCACCCTGACTACTACACCTCTACACCATGGAGCCATGGAATAACATACATAACATTACCAAGAATGTAGATGCAATTGGGCAGTAGCTAGACACAAAAGAATACGGTAGCATGCTTTTTATTATTTGTAAACACAGCCAAGAATAGAGCTTCAAGCCTGGTATACGTTGTAAGATTTTGGGCTGTCCCAGACAAAAGATAACCAACCTGAAACAATCGTGTCAATTTCTTGGGTCATGGCTCTAAACGGTGCTCTGTCATCATACTGTGAGAAAGGTTCAAGGACGGTCTCTTGACCAAAGATAAAAGGTGATGAGTTTCTGACAGTGTCAGAAGTTTAGAGTGACCGTCCCACAGTGTGTGTGCTGCTATGACATCCACTGAGTAGCCAATTAAAATACAACATGAAACGACACATGTATCAGTGCGAAATAGTGTGCGAAACCCAAATAGCATGAAGGTCGAACTAAGGAATACTGGTCTGTGGGACAGCAATAAAGAGGAATATCTTGTGTCGTGAGTTTCTTGTTTATACATGTGAGAATGTCCTCTCACAGTCTTTTCTTTTATTTGCTTTTTTTCATGTGCTGGTAATTTTTATGAAGTTTTGTTCTTCTACACTAACTTTCATTGTAGCCTACTATTAGGTAGGTATCCTCATACGATCTACATACCATCTTATTTACCCTTGTACATTTTAAAGAGCTCTCATAACCAGGATTATTGTATTGATGTTCCTCAGTATGATTTGTTATGATCATATAAGATTGCTGAAATAACACAGTTTGTAGAATAAGGAAAAGGGCAAACAGTAGTGATTGGTTGTTGGGAAGAGTGGGGCTCAGTGACTGGTTGTTGGGAAGAGTGGGGATCAGTGATTGGTTGTTGGGAAGAGTGGGGCTCAGTGACTGATTGTCGGGAAGAATAGGGATCAGTGACTGGTTGTCGGGAAGAGTGGGGCTCGCTGACTGGTTGTCGGGAAGAGTGGGGCTCGCTGACTGGTTGTCGGGAAATGTTTGCACACTGTTGGTGAGTCGACCAAACCTTGTTTCTCAACTAGTACAACTAGGTGCTGAGTTGTGATGAAAAAACGTATTGAGAAGTATTGGATGCCATATTGCATAGGTATTAAATTCAGGCCTGCGGGCTAAATGCGGGTTGCCTCATTTTATGTGGCCTGCAAGAGCTTTTAAATAATACAATTATCGTACATTTCTTTACATCAACCATTACCATGAAACCTAATTCATCATCTTTCCGCTGGGTGGTTATATTAAATTTGTTTCTGTCTTCCATTAAAGAAATAAAAAAAAAATATGGAGTTAATGATCATTTATGTTATTGTTTATTTGTCTTATAAAGAAAAGTACCATTTGGTTTCTTGTTCATGTTTTGCTGTCCACTCCTGAACAGAAAAGACTTCAGAAAGAACTGTTGGCTTTGCAGAACGATCCTCCTCCTGGAATGACGCTGAATGAGAAAAGTGTAGAGAATACTATAACACAGTAAGTGTGTTTCCTCATTTAAACCCAGATATCATTATTGCAATGTTAATAATGAACGTCACTGATGCTTCTATGGGCATGACATGAATTATGTTTGTGTGAACAATATATCAAAGCACTAACTATATTCTCCTTTGTTTATTAGGTGGGTTATTGATATGGAAGGCGCCTCTGGTACTCTGTATGAAGGAGAAAAATTCCAGCTGCTTTTCAAGTTCAGTAGTCGATATCCATTTGACTCGCCTCAGGTAAAATGCAGCAAAAGGTTATTAAATAGAGGGGTGTAAATGTATCATTTACATTTGAATTTATACATGAGATTAAAAAAGTGAAGTGTTGTAACTTATTTCCATAAATTAAACCTCAGCAGCAATAACTTTAAAAGCGTTATGGTGTAAGTGATTGGTTCACACCATTTAAGGGGTGTGGTTTCTCCATCCGCGGTCTTAGTGAATGGGGTGCGAGGGGCATGACCTCTACTTGGCAGCCTTAGTGGAGCAGGTGCGGTGGATGTGCAGGTTAATTCCTGTGGAATTGGGATTGCCTCTTGTTAGCAGTCTCGGTGAAGGAAGTGTGACCAATGTGCTTGTGGGGCTGGTTGTTAGGGTGCTGGGCTCATGATCGACAGGTCATGGGTTCGAATCCCTGTTAGACATGGCTTAAAGCAGGGAAACAATTTGGGTAGCAAGGAAGTAAGAAATAGTGTTTCAAAAGAAATGGGATGTAATTTTCTCTGTAGTGTCACACGAAACGACGTCCTTCCATCGTTAGAGCTTCTCTCTAGCAGTCTGCTCCTTATCAGTCTCAATGATGGAGGTTTGTCTGAAGTTCTTGTTAAACCTTGTGAAAGGGGAGTGGCTTCTTCAGAGCCGGCTTAGGGAAAGGGGGTGTGACATCATAATGATCAAGTTGTGATGATAATGACCAGGTTTCACCAGCAGCACTTTTCTTTTACCTGTGTGTCTGTGTGTTCAGGTAATGTTTACAGGAGAAAACATTCCTGTCCATCCTCATATTTATAGCAACGGCCACATCTGCCTGTCCATTCTAACAGAAGACTGGTCACCAGCACTGTCTGTCCAGTCAGTGTGTCTCAGCATCATTAGCATGCTGTCCAGCTGCAAGGAGAAGGTACACACACACACATCAAGAAACCTTATATCTCGTGTAAAGTTTCCAGGTTTTTATATATAATTCTTTGTTGCTCCTTGTTTTACTGATATGGAGTCAGTGCATATTTAGTGATTTAAAGGTACAGTCATCAATTAAATATATATATATCTATATATGTATTATTTTTATTTATTTATCTATTTTTTTGGACATTTTGGACTTAACAGCCAAACAAATACACCCTTCAGTGCTCAATCAGAAGCTCCGCCCCTATAAATATTGTGTGTGCATTGCTAAGGCAGCAAGACTCACAACAACCCCACCTTCTTTCCTTCACCCTATAGCTAACTTACACGCAAGCACAAATGCCCCCTGTTGCTGATTGGCAGGAGTAGTGTTGTGTGGATTTTGATTCCCCTCTACACAAGGGCTATGTAAAAACACTTGATTTATTCCCCCACTGTCTACATAGACAGACAGTGAAGATGTATGTTGAATTCCACAAAAAAATTGTGTACTGTATAAAAAATGATGACCTTACTTTAGGTGTTTTAAATAAATGTAGCTATTTAATAAAGAGTTGTCTTGCTGATGCGGTGTATTAAGGCTGGCAGGATTCTTGTGAAACTAGTGATCACTTAGAGCAGGCGTCGTCATGATCACACTTTAAAATGAAGAAATAACCCATAAAAATTTAGTTTAAGTTTGCTTTTCTTTTCTTCTGTGTAGTTTATTCTTAAACACAGAGCTTAGGTGTGCTACAAAAGTGCATAGTAACCCTCTGAAATGGTTAAAATGTGTAAAAATAAAATGCTTTTTATGTTCTTGTGTATACTATATTCTGAACAATTAATCACCTCAGGCACGGTGGTCGTCGCTGAATTGTTCAGTGACATCCACCTAACCTTCAGTGTATAATTCTTAATTAACCAATCCAGACCAATCAGATTGCAGCACTCCTATGCACAATATACTAATCTAATCTTTTCTAAAAGTCATCAGCTATCGTGCCAGCGTAATATCATGCAGAGATGATATAAGGATTTAATAGTACATTCTCCTACCTCGTGTGGTTGCAGAGATCAGATTTGAATCTGTTTTAAATGTGGCTTGGGGCATTTCCACCTCCGTTTTGACAGTATATAGGTAATCCCTGTCTCCCTAGATATAATCGCTTCAGTCAAGAGACAAGAAACTGCCAAAGCATACAGACTCAATGAAACCTTAGAGAAGCTTTGATCTGCAATGGATCCTAACCTCACGCCGTTTTTTCGTTATTGTTTTTGTTCAGGCCCAAAAATTAGACATACTGACTTAAAAAGTGTATAAAACCAAAACAAACCTCATATTCCTAATGTAATGTTGATTACACCTGTTTTGTCTTTTTCAGAGACGGCCTCCTGATAACTCATTTTATGTAAGGACATGTAACAAAAACCCAAAGAAGACTAAATGGTGGTATCATGGTGAGAATATTATTCTTTACATGCTGACTAGACCTGAGCTGTTCATCAGTGCTGTAATATGTAAAAAGGGTGTGTAAGTAGGGTGTGATGAGGTTGGAAAAATAATAAATAATAATGAGAGGTGTTAGCTATATGAATGTAATTTTCCGATGATAGCATGTAGCATAGTTAAGTGGTTTTTCATTCTACGGCATGTTGTATTTGTACCTTTGCCCAAATCAGCAGGCAGAATATAGTCAGATCTAAAAACAATAACCTGACCACACCTGTGCACATTTTTTCACCACACTTTGTGGGGACACTACCCTACCTGACATGGGTAATTAAAACCAGTACCCATAGAGGATCTATTTTCTACATTATTCATGCTGTGGGGCAGAGACACATACCTTGCACTCCATGAATGGCTTTGTGGTTTTATCTCTTCATAATTTTGAGTAATGTTATAAAGAATCCACATGAACGTTTCTGTTATTACTATGGTTACTGATCCTGAAAACTCTCCAGTTTTACTTCAGTATTATTCAAAGCACTGACATTGGAGACTCCTTCCAGAATCCTAAATAAGCATCTCCTGTATAAAATAAGAAAGAAAGGATTAATCCAGGTATTCCAGGTATATCAGAATATTATTTAGTTGCTGTCTGACATGCAGGATAATTTGCATGTATACATAAAAGCTAGTACAGGTCAGCCAGGTCCTGTGCTACAAAGCAGGGTTACTATCTTATCCAGATAAATTCAGAAGTAACTTTGTGATGCTGTGTGGAACTTTCCTATTAACCGGTGTTACGAAAGGTCAGTATCATTTCCGCAAGGCACGTTGCCATGGTAATTTAAGCTGTGTCTGAACCCTGCTCCGAGCAGGTTGTGTTCTCGGGTAACTCGATGTTACTCTTATAAGCAACACCTATTCACCTACATTATCTAATAGATATTGTTCAGGTGGGAAAAAGTGGAACGTCGACACTTTTAGAGCGCACTAAGTGGACGGTGAGAGGAAATTTAACGTCTGTATTACTCCTTTATTTTACTCTAATGATGTTTGTATGAAAGATAAAGGCTCTTGTCTGATGGATTTTGCTATCTTTGCCAGCGTTTGGGGCCGGATATCTCTAATGCCACTTGGTGGAGGAAGGATTTACTTAATTCTGATGTATATCTCGGTGGTGGTTAGCACATCCGCCTCGCAGCAAGAAGGTCCTAGGTTCAAGTCCCAGGTTTGGCGGGGACATTTCTGTATGAAGTTTGCATGTTCTTCCCGTGCTTGTGTGGATTTTCTCACACTGGTTTCTTCCCACAGTCCAAAAACATGAACATTACGCTAATTGGCTGTTACAACTTACCCCTTGGTGTGGGTGTGAAGGATTGTGTGTTGAGCTGTTCAAGGTGTAACCCGCCGTTAGGCAGAACCCAGAGACCCTAGTAGAATTAAGTGGTTCAGCAAACGAATGTACATTACAAATTCAAAAGGCCACAGACATATTGCAAACATATTGTTGATGTCGGTCAGACATCTCGTATTTCCAGAACCACTGCTTTTCAGGGGGAAAAAAATCATAAAAAAATAATTTCCAATTTCCAATGGTGAGTTTGTGTGTGTGCACTTCCTATTGACCCCACACGCGAGTGTGTGTATTTGTGTTTGTATTGTTGTGTACCAATATTACAAAACAACAAATTTGCATCACTACCAGCCAGTGAAGAAGGCAAAGTGTCGCTGCCCTTTCCTAGTAGTAATCGTAGAGTGGCAGCACTCGCACGTACGTGACAAGAAGCACAGACCCGCGTTGCTTCATGGAACCGCTCATGACTTACGTGATCGTTTTAAAGAGCTAGTAATACAAATTTAGTGACCTCAGTGATAACTGATATTTGCACCAATAACTATATATAATTTAAAAGATTACAATAAACAAAATATAAGATTATTAAAGGCTGGTTTGAGAAAATTTGTTATTATTGAAAAATTATTTTGTTTGCTTTTTTGTTTAAAATTAGCAACATCTGTGAATTGCGTGTTATTTTTAGTTTGTCATCTTTAAACAAAGTTCTTTAAATAAAAACTGTGTAAAACTCTGTGCAGTGCCTTGTGATTTTATCAACCCGTGTTCTTCACTCTCACATGCCAGGCGTGGCTGCGCCAAGTTGTTACTCTGAAGCCTGGTGTGCACCATGCGTGGCTTCACAGTATTGCGGCTTTGAAGCCTGGTTTCCACTAGGCGTGGCTGTGTTATGTCTGTCTCGCTCTATCCGCCGCGTGGTTCTATTGTGTTACAGAAGCAGAGAGTATTGTCTGTCATTTTATTTCACATTTATGACATCGTATTTCCTGTCTGGCTGCATGGCTTGAGGTCAACAAACAGGTGCATATTTTTAGTGGAGTGGTGCAGATTTGGAACGCTTCTGAAACATGCTGTAGCATGTCTGCCGCAAACGCAACCATTGACTGCATGGAGAATCCACGGTCAGCTGTAGCAACCGTGTCACATATGGAGCATGATGCAGCCCAGCTTGGTGGGAATCAGGTTTGACCTGGCTGGCGCAGCTGATCTTGCCTGGTCCAATGGCTGTTTCTGCGGTTACACCTGAAAAATTACGGCTTGTTTCAAAAGCAGCTCCTTGATCTGTTCTGTCAAAAATACATGCCTAGGTGTTTTTTTTACTTTTCCATATTTCTGTGGAGGTCTATTTGAGTGCCTTGTTCAAACATTTTTATAAATACTAAAAAGCTCATACCTCACCCACTTTCTTGAGTTCTGAGGATCGTGACGGTGCCCTATTTTTTCAAGGTCATATTGAGGTCAGATGGTCAAAATACATACACATTGTTGGTGGGTGATACAGACCCTTAGGTTTTATTTATTATTTATGGCATATTTTTTCCCCTTTTATTTAATCTGTTTTTGCTGATATAGATAGCATCAGTCAGTTGATCACTAACTTGAATTGTCAGTTTTCTGTTAAGCTCTTCCCTGCTTCCCACAGTCTGTCACGGTTGGCATCAAATCATAATACATTGTAATTGACAGTCAAAAATGTATCCTTAATCAGTACGTTTATCACGAATCCACCAGATTCCCTCAAGATCATCACGATTCGATCCTGTGATCCCCCCACGCTCATCAAAATTCTTTTAAATTGTTGAAATTATACCCCAGTGTAAACCCAGGGTTAATCATAAACTATAGTAAACATTTAATCAGTCATTGTTTCAAAAATGTGTGGAACTGCTTAGCATTGTGTGTTCTTTTTGTTTTTGCAGATGATACATGTTGATGCTGAACTTGACAGCACCTTTAGAAAGAAGTTCCTGCTGACGTACATTAGCACTTTTTAAACTTTGAACTTTTGCCTCGGACTGAAAACGGAGGACGTGAACTTTAACTCAAGGACCAGCATTACGACAACATCAAAACGGATTCAGTTAAAGCAAAGACGTCAAGAACAGAAGGCGGAAACACCCAATCAGGATTGACTCCAGAAGAATGTGGGATTAAGCAATCAGTCTTAATTCCCCCCCAACCCTTTTTTTTTCTTCTTTTTTTGGAACGGTGGGTCTTAGCTATGTCTCAAATTGCACGTTTCTCAAGTGCACTAAAAAGTACAAAAGGACTTTTTGTTAAACTTGTTTGGTAAGCTGAACAGGTTGAGTAATCTGCCAAGCAGGCCCTGTTTAAGACACTCGGCTTTCATATGATTGGATACATAGTCAGTCCTTCAGAATTGAAAACTGTGGTATGGAAGGCAAAACAACATGTATTAACTATTTATTTTCAATCAAATAAGAATGTGCATGTTGCTAGTTTCAGGTTTCCGTGTATTATTTATCCATGCTAGAATAGATCCAGAAAATACCAACAAACTTAACTGGAAAGTTAGTATATCCAGTGACGATGAAAGTGTGACGTATGCAATTTGAGACAAAGCTCTTGTCTTTTTCTACTTTATTTAATATCTATTATTAAAATGTTATGTTCTTTTCTATTTTTTGTTGTGCAATAATGAACCTAAATTGTTGGGTTCATCTGGAAATGATTTTTAGCATTAAGTGCTTTGAGTTTGTTCATCTGTTTTTGTTCGATGTTTATATGCACTGTGAAAATTCTCTATGACGGCACAGAACAGTTTTAATTGAAACCTCACTCACTAATTTATTTCTATTTAATTTACTAGGCATGTGCCGATAATCGTTTATACGATTACACGCGGCGACATTTAAATAGCATGATATTATTGTGAATACTTCAATAAATTGTCAAGACATAATAAATAATTGATAAATGCGGCTGTGCCTGCGATGTCGATACCACTTGGCACGATGTGGTATCTTTTTGTTAGTGTCCCGTTGGTTCGACGGCAAAGCATTGCTAAGACGGTCGCAGGTGCACTCTGTTGCAAGTTGTTGGCTCATCCGCTGTTCGACAGGTTTTGTTTTTTGTTTACCCTTTTGGGGGAGCCGGTTAAGATGCCGACCACCAGTTGTGTGGCTGGTTGTACTGGGATACAATGCTACCAATAGCAGGATCAGTTATTCACAATTAACGGACCTGACCATTGATTTTATTAGTATTAGTATCTCCATTTATTTTTTAAGTTTTCCTTATTAAACATTCAATATACGTTCACCTAGTTTATAAGAAACTCATTCATCCATTTATATGATCAGCCAATCATGTGGCAGCTGCATAATTGCACTGCATTATATTGTGTAGAAATGGGTCAAGCGCTTCAATTAATGTTTGCGTCCAACAGCATC
Source organism: Porochilus rendahli (assembly GCA_039654305.1). Taxonomy (NCBI): domain Eukaryota; kingdom Metazoa; phylum Chordata; class Actinopteri; order Siluriformes; family Plotosidae; genus Porochilus; species Porochilus rendahli. The sequence goes on along the minus strand of JBCNYG010000023.1, from coordinate 12,395,851 downwards.
AGAATAAAGAAAAAGCTTATCTCAAAATTATAATATAATTTCTGATATGCTTGGTGTGCCTGTACCTGCTGTTGAAGCACATCCACTTCAGATATGTACTAAAGCTTTTCTGCTCACCATGGTTGCAAAAGTGGTTATTTAGTTAGTTACTTGTCAGCATTAACCAGACTCAACTCCATTGTTATTACTCTGCCAAGTTCCCTGACTACTTCTTGACTAAAAAGATGAATTGCTATGACCTAAAATGAACGTAAACGGGGTTACCTTTGTGCAGAGCACGCAAAAAATCCACCACAGGATTTTAAACCCATCAATTTGCAAGCTTTATTTAGTTCGCAGATATTTTCAGTACAAAGCTTTGTACAAACAATTTGACTGCTAATAAACAGGCAAATAATGTGATAATAAAGTACTGCATGTAAAATGTTACATTTTGATAAATACAAACTTAAATTTATTCAAAACAAAATACTCTGCGATTCCTTTGTCTGGCAAAAAAAAAAATCGAGTCCCCCGACTTTCAATGTCTGGATAATATTTAAAACCCAGGACTACTCTCGTTAGGAAAGCATTTCCACTCACAGAAATGCCACTTGCTGGATAATTTTATTATTATTTATTTATTATTATTAAACACTTCTAGGTAGAGTCAGGAGAAAGTCCTAGGAGATAAGCAGATTCTGAAACACCTAGACCAGCAACCCTACCACTGTCAAAATCACCCAAATCATATTTTTCCCCTTCTGGTTGATGTCAACATTACCTGAAATCTTCTAATAAAATTATGCTGCTGTCACATTATTGGGCATTTGTATGAATGTTCCAAATAAAATGGCTGGTTAATGTATAATCACGTTTTATAAAATACTTATTTAAAAAAATAACACTGACACCAAATAGAGTATGGTAGAGATATTGGGAAGTCGTAAATAAAAGATTGAGGCGGTACAATGATTTGGAGAGTTAATATCGGCACATGCCTGCCTACTACTGTATTTTGATTTTCCTCATTGATCGATCTTACACAGAATAATAGAGCTGTAAAACTTAAGCTGTGTTATGTTTAAGGTAGGTTTAGGAATGCTCCTTGTTTATATGATTATTCTGGATTCACTGATCAAGACTTGTGACTGTAATGAATGTTGGCAGAGCTTCTGTAGTGTATTTAATTATTCATATAAATTATATTTTAAAGGGGTTGAATAAGGGCTGTTAGTCAGATGACGTCTCCTTTAGCTAGTTGTAATTAGCTGTGTGCTGATAAGGTTTAACAGTTTTCATATCATGATATGATGCAGTTGCAATATTATCATATGGTTATTTTCAAGAAAGTTTTTGGTTGACACAACAGGAAGGATTACAAAAGTGTGGCAAAAGATGATGATTGTTCCCAGTTAGTTGTGTCTAAATACTATACATATAAGTCCCATCTTGTGGCTAGCTAACTAAATCCAGATAGTTATCTAGCAAGTAATGAACTTGAGCTAGCCAAATGTAAACTTAAAAATAAACCGCAGGGGCCCAAAGCCCCCAACGCCCAGGAATGTGTACTTTAAAGTTGACCTATATCTTCCTTTAACCAAAATCTTTACCATAATTGTGTTAAACAACTTAAGTCCAGCTGGCTCACTAATTATTCACGGATATTGGTGTGCAAACCTGCATACCGAATTTCATCAGAATCCGAGCAAGGATACCTAAGTTATCGTCCAGAAACCAAAGTGTGACAGACAGACGGAAGGACTGACAGATGCCACTCATTCCAATAGCTTCCGCCACTGCTTGATGCGACCTAAAAATTACACCAATAAAGAAGGCAAGAGCGTAGGCAAGCTTTGCAAGTGTTTTTTGCCATGATGATGCATTGATTTTTTTTTACCCATTTGGTTACCTCTTGTAGTCACAACCATAGCTACCTTACTAAGCTCTGGCAAGCACATGACATGGTACACACCACTAGAAAAATGAAAATAGTTGAGTGATATATATTTATGACTTGGCGTAAAATCACTTTGGTGACAGCGTTTTGAAGCGTTCACGATAACAATGGTGCGGCTGTGGAAATATCGGCACACGTCTAAAATGTGAAGAATTGCTTTGATCCTGATTCGCTTTTCTGTGTGTTTGTTCTCCTGGTCACACTTTTCAGACTCAGGTACTTTCCCCCCCAAGCTAAAACCTCTTTTCCTATGGTTATTTTGTGTTTTATCATGTATATATTCTGTTGTTTTTTTTTTCCTGAAGGAAATGTTTTACAAAAAAAAAAGATGTATATTTAAATTGTGTGTTACTCTGTAGCTGAATGGATATGTATAGTAAAGAATGATTATTTAGATTTTCTTTGCAAAGAAGGCTCTGAAGTCAGATTTTTACTTGGTTGCTGTATTGCATTATAGATGTAAGTAATGAAACACTTGTGGGTGTGCGGTTATAGGAAAATAATCTACGATGGTGTGGTGTGAAGCAGAGTGGAGTTCAGGTTACCACCCTGAAGTTGATTACTTTCTTATAATTACATGTCCCAGAGTGGTTTCTTCCTCTTCTACCACAGAAATATTCCAGCAGTTCACTCACTTACTCACTCACTCATTTTCTGAGCCGTTTAATCCGATTAGGGACATTGGGCGAAGGTAGGGTACACCTTGAACAGCTCACCAGACCGTCACAGGGCCAGCTCACACAAAAAATCATTCACATTAACACCTAGGGGCAATTTGGAACAATCACAGCCTAATGTAAGCAGCCTTTTATAAAGCTTTGACATTTAAGACTCCTTCCATAAATACCTCCTGAAGAAGGTGTCACCATATCACTTTTTACTATTTTGTTAAGAAACCACATTTCTCATCTTACATAATGGAGACCTTTCACACATTACTACAGAACATATATGTAT
>JBCNYG010000023.1:12353380-12370289 GCA_039654305.1 Porochilus rendahli | reverse complement strand
CTTCAGTTTCCTCCCACAGTCCAAAGACATGAACATTAGGCTAAATGGCTGTTCCAGATTGGCCCAGGTGTGAGCACAAGTGTGAATGGTTGTGTCCGTGTTGGGCTGGCGAGTTGCTCAGGGTGCACCCCGCCTTCACCCAGTGTCGGCCGAGATCCTCCGCGTGACCCTAATAGGAGTAAACGCATCAGCAAGTGAGTACCAAACAGTCGACTCCAAGATCAGTATTAGCTGTGCAGGGTTCAAGAAGGAAAGATTTAAACCACTAGATGGCGCTTTACATCAGTTCTAGAGCTTTTACACTGCTAGTTCTAGAGCCTTCGCACTCAGGATCCTAAATCTGTACACTGATACTGTACACCAATAGATGATTCTAGAACTTCATGTACAAAGTTGTGTGACTTCATATGGAATGGAGATGCACATCTGTATGTACCACATCTGTATCAGCCTCATACTGTTCCGTGGCACTTTGCGTATAAAAGAAACGTCTCACTGTTCTTTTTTTGTTTTGTTTTGTAGAGCATGGCTCAAGTGAAAGTGCAGACCTCAGCACTCGCCGTGCCTTCCATCAACGGCACTGTGCCCACCGTCCCACCAGGTGTGTATACGTGAGTGAGAGAGACAGAGAGAGAGAGAGAGAGAACGTCTAGGGTATCCAATTACAGGTTTTAATTTTCAGAGAGAATGACACTGAACGCCATGTGAGAGTGTAGCAGCAGTGTGAGGGTTCTGTAATTCAGTGATGGAAGCGTTTGTTTAGAGAAAAGATTTCCGTGATATACCTGAGCGTGTTTTTGTTTCAGCTCCTCCCCAGGATAACATGGCAAACCCTAAAGAGAAAACCCCGATGTGTCTGGTGAATGAGCTAGCCCGTTTCAACCGGATCCAGCCGCAGTACAAACTGCTGAACGAGCGGGGGCCTGCACACGCCAAGGTGCGCCGCTACACTTCCTGTCACTAGCCAGACACCCACTTCATTTTAATCCTTTTTATGATGCAATGTTTCTTAAATATTACACAAACCCTGCAGTGTGTATGTAAAATACAGGGAATAACTGTGTGTGTGTGTGTGTGTGTGTGTGTGTGTGTGTGTGTGTGTGTAGATCTTCACTGTGCAGTTGTGTTTAGGTGAGCAGGTGTGGGAAGCTGAAGGCTCCAGCATTAAGAAAGCTCAACACTCAACAGCCAGTAAAGCGCTGGCGGAGAGCTCGCTGCCCCGCCCCCCGCCACGCATCACTAAACCAGACACAAACACCAATCCAGGTACACATGCTGAAACACGCACTTACTACATCATTCTCGGGTTCTAGAATTGCTCCAGGGGTTCTAGTAAGGGCATAGTCATGGTTCTGCACTTAATCACAGCTAGAATACACTTTGAATTGATGGTTCTTATCGATAAGTGTGTGGAATCACCACACTGACCGTCTGCAACCTTTTGCATTGATGGCTGTTAACATGGAGCATGCTAGAACCTTAGCACAGAGGACTCTAAAAAAAATCTAGAATGTTTGCACTGAGTGCTTTACAGCGTTTGTCCCGGAGGGTTCTAGAATGTTTGTGCTGAGGGTTGTGGAACCTTTGTTTTGCAGGTTCTTGGCCTCTCGGAGTAATGATTATAGGAGTGCAGCTCCTTGGTTCTTAATCCATACTAGAACCACTAGAACCCTTTGGTTTTAAAGTCTTTCTTTAGATGATTCTAGAACCTTTACATTAAGGATAGAACTGTTGTCCCGAGGGTTCTAGATCCTTTTCCATCGCTGAGTCCTTGCTCTGAGAAATCCATGTTATAATGTTCACTTCAAAGATTAAAACGAAGAAGAAGAAGAAGGTGGTTTTGCTTTGCACTAAAGACTCAAGGAGATTTGCACTGGCAACCTTCCCACAGTGGATTCTGTTCCATGTTCCGTGAGGAGATGTGTAGATTTCTTCTGACTTGCTTTGATGGTTATGTAAGTGATTTCTGCACTTGGTGCTCTAGGGCCTTTACAGTGACGACTATAGGACTGTGAGAACTTCTGAGGGTTCTAGAAGCTTTCCCATGCTCTGCTCTGACTTTTCCTGAACATGTTAGCTGAGGTTTATAGAACTTTAGGATGCCAGATCCCCTGAAATAATGATTGAGATGCACCAAACGCTCCACACACTGTGCAGTCCAAGTCCCAGCACTTTCCAATTCTAGTACGCGTACAGCGAGGACTGTAGAATCGTTCTGACTTTGCACTGATAAACTGACGATCTTTGCTCATTGGGTTCTTAAGCAATTGCTCTGAAGCTGCATTCACGGAGGAATCGACGAGCGCCAACGGCCATAAAAAGTCAATGAACCCAAGAGAAATGAGGGAAGAGAGCTGAGATTTTCTCAAGCAACATAAAGTGGGCGGGCTCTGAGTTCAACTGAGCTGAAGTTTAATATCTTATATCTATAAGACGATAACCAGAAAATGCGCCGCTTGGGTCCACATTTCTGAAAGTCGGCGTTTCCTGAGTGTATATGTTTATGTACGTTCCCAGTTCATGATGCACAAGAGTCTCAGTTCTTTAATTGCTGTGCAATAATAATAGTGATGAGAACCAATGTATGCTGATAATGAGCTAAAATAATAAGATTGTGGTGGTAAAGTCTCTCGCGGATCTACTGGAGAGAACTTACTCGACACAGGTCACCGTTTCACTTTGATAGATTTTTAAGAGGGAAATATGCAAAGGGGGGTTACCTAGGCAAAAAGAGCTGATGACACGTGAGCGATCTGCCTTTCTCGCGAGGCAATTCAGCGGCGAAGCGGTTCATGTATTTTTCTTGTCACGTCACGTCCTGTGTGAATGCGGCTTAAGGATTTTAGAGCATTAGAACTTTTTCACTGGGAGTTATAGAAGTGTGGCACTGGGAGCTATAAATCCTTTATCATGAGGAGTCTAGAATGTTATGTTCACTCGGAAGATTCTAAAACCTTTCAGCTCGTTGCACTGATAACTGTAGGACTCTTTCACACTGAATTCCGCTCCATTTGCTATGTGATTTGTAGCGTATTTGCCTTTGCATGGCCTTTGGTGTTAGTTTTCCAGAATTATTACAGTTAGAATTCTAATTCTTCTAAATAATTATTGTAAAACAGTATTTAAAAAAATAAATAATAATTTTTCTAAAAAAAAAAAAAAATTTCAATAAAATAATATAAAAATAGTAGCTTTTACCTGATAATATTCTGAATTGCACTCCTCTACTACCTTTTTACTTTTGGAGGGGTATTTTCATACAATCTAGAAAGATGTTCTGCTGCTTGTAAGCTCTACTTATAATCTAGGTGGCTTTGTCGGGATCCTTTGTCCATCAGATACGACTTCTCCGGAAAGTACATTACACGTGGAGGACAGAAGTGTTTTTTTTAGATATCAATTGCTTTTTCTAAAGCAGCAATAGTACTGTATAGCTTGCTGAAAAATATAATCTGGGATTGGACGTGAAATACTTTCTGTACAAAGTTCCACATCTGCTTGATAAGCAGGTCCATCAAAAAGTGTCTTCTCCGGAAAACCACAGTGATTGTCACTGATGCTGTTGTTACTGCAGTTAGTAATATAAACAACTAGTGTTGCATCAAACCTGCTCAGATAATGTGTTTAGTGAGCTTTTATTCTTAATGCTGTGAATTTACAAGTGGTGCTGGATTCTAGATTCTGAATTCTAGTCATTCTCGAGCCCGTGTACCTGTTATACTTCCACGCAGTGTAATTTAGACACCATTAGACCTGTAGTTCTGATACTTCACACAAAATATTGTTGTCTCATAAGTTGATTGACTGGTAACAAGAAACCATAAAAACTAGGAGTTTTATGTTGTTGAGCTACCGTGAACCCAATAAAGATCCTCTAGAACATTTGCACTGAGGATTCTGGAACTTTTAATACTCATGACTCTGGAGTCCCACTGCAGGCTTTGGAGTATAATGATGTTTCATGGTGGCCCTCGAATTTTTCCTTTGCAGGGCTCTAGAATCTTTTAACTAAGGATTTAGGAAAGTTTACCCTGAGCGTTCTAGAGCTTTCAGTCTGATGATTAATTAAAAAAAGAAAAAGTTTTTGGCTAAAGATTGAAGAACTTACAGGGGTCGACTGAGGGCCTTGAAAGGCCTCTCTCTCTTTCGCTCTTTCTGCATTTGTTTATCTTTGTTGGATAGTAAATTATCTTATTGCAATATATACATGTTTGCTGAGCATCACACTGTTAGAGTGTTAGCCTGGTTAGCGAGCTTCTGGTCGCTGGAGTGTTTTTTTTTTTTGTTTTTTTTTTCCACGTAAAACCCCTGTTTGTGTTTTTCAGGCAGCATCACCCCCACTGTGGAGCTGAACGGATTGGCGATGAAGCGAGGAGAACCGGCTGTCTACAGACCGCTGGAGCCCAAACCCCTTCACAACTATAGGGCCAACTACAACTTCAGAGGAATATTCAATCAGAGGTGAGAACCCCACCTACAGTGTGTGTATACAGGAGACCACTTTTCAGACAGAAATACTAATGAAATCCCCTGAGATTTATAAGAAAATAGAGAATCAAGTGTGACTGTTAAAATTTCCAGGTGAACGCTGCGGCTGGTAAATACACTGACACCAGAACGACCAAGTGATCAAATATATTTTTATATAATCTGTGTGTCAGATGGCGGGAGGCACTTTACGTTTAGGAAATATGCAGCTTATTTATTTGTTTATTTATTTAACTACCTATGTAGATGGCGCACAGGACTGTAGTAGCCGCGGCCGGCTAAATTTAAAAGCCCTAATTCTAACATGCATGTCCTTATTGTCCAGGTGTGATAGCGCAGTGTATAGGAGATGGCATCGGCAGTGGAGTGATTGGGATGATAGGCAAATTCTAGGCAGTCAAGTAAGGAGGGGTGAGATGAGTGGATGTGTCTCATGACCAGATGCTCGAAGCACTTCATCGTGATGGGAGTCAGAGCCACTGGGCGATAGTTGTTCTTTGGCACAGGAATAGTCAGTTTTCTTGAAGCTCATTGAAACCACGGCTTGCCTCAATGAACAGTCAAAGATGTCTGTGAGGACACCTGCTGGGTAATCAGCATAGTCTCTGAGCACTCTCCCCGGGATGTTGTCTGGGCCACAGCTTTTCGTCGGTTGCATCTAGAAAGTGTCTTCTTCACATCAGCTAGGGTCAGCCAGAGCTCCTGCTCCTTTGGGTGGTTGTGGATTTAATAGCACTAAAATTATTTGTGTGAATGCAGAGAATCTGATTTGTAGCACACTAATAAGGTTTTGTATTTTAACATTTTAAACAAGATTATTTAAAATCTCATTCTCTAACTGGATTGCTTAACTGGAAATTAACAGACTGACTAATTTCCACTTGTGTCCACTAGGGGGCAGAAGAGCTCCATGTGTTATATCCTCATCTTTTTATACTGTTTCGATACTAGGTGTCCACGTGCTATGAATCTATTTTAAATTCTTCCTTTTCTGTCTCATATTCTGCACCTGCACTTACATGAGACGTAGCACATTCAGCCATAAGTGTTTTTAAAATAGTGAATTTATCTCAATCGCTCTATTTAGATATATTGTGCCAGAATGATGACGCTTATAACACCTCAAAAATCTAACTCCGTTAACTCCTCAAACTGTATGCATGTTAACTCTACTGAGTTTTAAGAGCCTCACTGGGAAAGTGGTTAGGACACATTTGAGTGCTACAGGGTTGGTCACTTAGGTCTTAATGGAAGTTTCAGAGAAAGCCTGAATGTCTTGGCCAGTAGACTACATTTGAAATCCAGAAGATGTTACAAACATTTTTGGCCAAACTGTTCCCGAGTTTATACACCGAATCCTGAAAGTCAGTAGAGAATAACAGCCTTCTGGGTTCCATGGACAGTTACACACACAGGTGTACACGCTGTCAGAATCCAGCATGCAGCGGGGGCAGAAACAGCAGCAGCTTCTCGTCCCTTCCAGTCCTAAACGCTCAGTGAGACGCGTGTTTGTGTCTCCACCGTGGAGCTCTGGCACGGGGCTTTAGAATCAGTAAGACAGCGAGGAGCCGAGGCAAATCCGATCTGTGCAAGATTACATCATTCTGGAACAGACAGACGGAGAAGGGAGAAAAGAGACTGAGAGAAAAGGACAGACATACAGACTGAGAGGAAGAGAGACAACAAAAAGACGGGGAAAGAAGATAAAATATATTTTTTTAAAAACGACAGTGAGAGGAGAGATAGAAAGGCAAGACTGTGAGAAGGGGAGGAACGTGAGAAAGCAAAGAACAGACAGAAATGGGATGGAAGACAGACATACACAGGAAGAGAGACAGGGAGATGGAAAGAAATGGAGCTAAACGGGGGATGAAATTGAGGGACAAAAAGTGGAGAAATGGACAGGAAATAAGAGAGACACAAAGACATGAGAGAGACGACAGAAAGTAAGAATAAAATGAGGATGGAAAGTAGACATCCAGACTGATGGAAGCAAAAGGGAAACTCAGAAAGTCAACAAGAAAGAGACAGATTTAGAGAATGGAGCAGAGAGAGAGGGAGGGAGATGGAAAGAGACAAACTGAAAGGGTAGAGAGATAGATAGGCAGAATGGTGCAAACATATACAGAAAAGAAGAGAGAGAGAAATAGGGTAGGAGAAGGAGACCCTAACGGTGTTGGAGAGACAGACGTACAGAAACAAGGATGGCAGACGTGAGGGTGAGAGAAAGGGAAATGGAGTGAGAATGAAGAAAATGAAGAATGAAAGCACGAAATCACAGACATGAAGAGACGGGTTGCCGTGGTGAAACTGAACCATGTGTTTGATTAAACTCCACCAAACGAGATCGATCCAGAAAGCAACGGCATTCATCATGGTAAACACTTCCTCCTCATGCGTCTCTTAACGCGGGTCGGATTGAAATCCCTTCAAGTGGTACATGTGGAAATGTGTCTTCTGTCGATTGCTGGAAGTGTTTGTGTGTGATTTATAAGGCCATCATCATCATCAATCATCATCATTACCACTTTATTTCTTTCTCTATTAGTACAAAGATGTTTGTGCTGATTTATTATAGTGACGATTGAACCTGGAATTGATTTTCTGTGATAAAGTCCTGAAATTCCTCTCCAAAATTGCTAATTTCTAGGAATCACTTATTGGAGACTCTTTTATGAGGCTGAATCTCAGAAGGTGTTTTGTTGGGTGTCGGTCTCAGTGTAGTAAGTGTATATAGTTACTATGAAGTGCTTTGTAAAAGTCAAGTATGTTAATCTTAGTTGTGTAATAATTATTAGTACATACTAGACAGGAATGGGTTAAAAGACATCGGTGTATGCTGGAATGGCACAATCTGATTGGTTCATTGTTTAGTGGGCAATACTTAATAACAATTTTGATTTAGTTTGGTTTAGTTTTTTTTTTAGGTGGCAATAAAATGAAGTCAGTTGATGAACTAAACGTAGTCAATGGACTTTTTCTGCCCTGATGGCACGGATAAAAAATGGGGCCTTAAATAATGAATGAGTGGTTCAGGGAGCACAAGGAATCATTTTCTCTTATGTATTGGCACCCCAGAGCCCTGACCTTAACCCTATTGGACATTTTTGGGGTGTGTTGGAGAAGACTTTATGGAGTGGTTTAATTGTATGTATGTATATATCAAATGATTTACAAGATATCTAGCGTTGGATTTGATGACACTGGTGCCACCCCCCCAATAGTGTTATCTTGCATGCATACATGTCGCCGTTTCATTGGTGGGATGCTCATAGCCTGGGGTTACGTTCCGAGGTTTACAAACATGGACCTGAATTTTATGATGACAGTATTTTTGACAGTAGTTTTGGAGTTTCAGTGATTTCTTAGAAGTGTTTTTTTCTGTGGAAGTATGACTATATGTCATTCATCTCATACGGTAGTTTCCTTTTGCCAACATTAAAAGGTTTGTTTGACAGCACTCATTGGATTCACCAAAATCAGTACAGTGGGAAAGTCCAAGGAGCTCAGTGTAGACCTGAGAAAGAGGATCATTGATTTACACAAGTCAGGAATGTCTCTGAAAACCATTTCCAGTCGCATTCAAGATCAGTTCAAATTCACACCAGTTATTGGGTGGTAGGAGGAACCACTTTGATAAGCCTCTTTGGTAAAAAGAGAACCAAACTGTCACCCTCAGCTGAGAGGAATTTGGTTTACATTTTCATTTACAACCCAGGAACCACCTAGGCACAGGCCTGTCATAATCTGGATGCTGCTATAATCCCTACTGTTATCATTTACAGTCATGCAAGTTCTTCACCATGGACTGAAAGGCTGTCATCCAAGAAATCACCCCGTTCTCAAGAGTCAACACTCAACTAAAGTTTAAAGATGACCGAGTCGTCAAAGAAAAACCCTTTTTGATAAAAGTTCTATGGTCAAATGAGACAAAGACTGAGTTGTTTTTTTGCCACAGTAACCAGAAGTAGAGAGGAACACTGTAGTACTTTTTAAAAAGCATGGTGGTGGTAGCATTGTCATGCTCTGGGGCTGTTTTGCAAGACTGAGGACTACCTCAGAATTCTTTAGATTAACTTAAGAAACTTGAATGCAGTTGGGTTTTCCAACAGAGCAATGACACCAAACACACATCAGAGCTGGTTGTGGAGTAGATAAAGCATAATAGCCTTAAGGTTAAAACAAGTCCTGACCTTAACCTTATCAGAATATCGACTGTGCTTAAAAGTCGTGTTCAAAAACACGCATTTCACTGAACCTACCAGTTCAGTTCATTCTGTCAGTTCTTTCAAGAAGAGTGGTCAAACATCCGATCCGTATTCTCTCCCAAGCTTGTGGGGAATGACCACTATACAGTATCTAGTGCGGTACTCTATTACACAAAATAGTTTTTTATTTTAGTAACTCAACATTCGTGTCGACGCATTATGTCAAAGGTTGGTTGGCCCGTGGATAGTCATATTACGAATCATCTGGTTGTCCAGCATGGATATGAGTTGTCTGGAAACGCGCATATTTCAAACAGTGGTATACGTTTACAGTTAAAATAACCTTTGTAAACAGAAGCTGTAATAGTAGTTCTGCAAATCAGATTTGAAGTACAAGCCTATAAAGAAAGAATAATAATAATAGTGGTAGAAGATAACCAGAGGAATTATCCTTGAGAGGAACCGAAATTTCAAAATGGGAACCAATAAAGAACCCCTCTGGTTTAGACCGGATAGAGGGATTAATAACGTCAGGGAATTGATTGCAGTTGTGGTTTCATTATTTCCGCTGCCGACCGACTTCCCCAGCTGATTTGTGTACGAGTGCGCAATGGCGTCAGCGCAGTGGCTCTCAGCTGGAACAATAACGAGGGAAACCGCCACGTTGAAAATGCTGATATTTCCTGCTCTGATACTGAGTGGAGAGAAACATTCTAACTGGAGAACCTGATCCGTAACATTCTTTTCTTATCTTAAAGTCACCGTTAGCCATATGCAATGCAGTGTATTAGTATGCATGATTTAGCGTTTGTGACCTTCTGTGGGTTGTGAATATCTACCGAATATCTACGGAATGCTGGCGGATAAGATGGGAGTATAAGAATGTAATAATGACTAATATGCAAACATAGCAATTGATTTCTGTTGAAAATGAAGTTTTAACTAGGAGCATGACAAGAAACATGTTTCATTTAATTTTGCATTTTAAAGTCAATGTAGACAAAGATTTCACATTAACGTGTCACCAGAAATAAGCTGAAAACTATGTGGAAAAAATAATATTAATTTACCGACCAGCCATAACAATATGTATATACACCGATCAGCCGTAACATTAAAACCACCTGCCTATTTCTAGGTATCCTTCTTGGGTCATCAGAACTGTAATCTAACAAGGTATTGATTTCGCAAGGCTTCCGGGGGGTGTGCTGTGATATCTGGCACCAAACAATTCACAGCACATCCTTCAATTCCTGTAAGCGGCAATTTAAAGCCTCCATGATTTGGACCTGTTTGTCCAACACATCCCACTGATTGGGAATCTAGAGGCTTATTTCCCTTCAGCCATTCCTGAACAGTTTTTGCGGTATGGCAAAGTGTATTATCTTGCTGAAAGAAGCTACTGCCATATGACAACAGCACTGCTATAAAGAGGTGTACTTGGTATGCAGCAGTGTTTAGGTAGGTAGTACATGTCAAAGTAACATCCACATGAATACAAGGCTCCAAGGTTTCCCAGCAGAACTTTTGGGTGCTTTCCTTCTTTACATAATCCATCCTGTTGCCATCTCTTACCCAAGAAAGCAATGTGCGCGCACCCAGCTGTCCATGATGTAAAAAAAAAAAACGTTTCTCCATTCTACCATTGTCCAGTTTGGATCCTCCTGTGCCCATTGTAGGCTCTTTCAGTGATGGACAGGGATCAAGCCTGTGCACTCCATCTGATCTGTAGCTATACAGTCTCACATGCTGCAATCTGGGATGGACTGTGTCCTAAAACCTTTCTATCATGGCCAACATCGACAGCAATTTTTACTCTTCTGAGGGATCAGTCTAGACTCTCTTGCCTTCACGTCCCATGCACATAAGTGAGCCCACAAATCTCTTCCAGATTCATGGTTTGCCTTTCCTTGTACCATTATTGGTAGGTACCTGGAAAATTGTGGAAATGGCTAGGATTTGGTCAGCTAGAAACATTCCACAGGACCTGTTGTCTGGGGACGGTCTGACCCCGACGATAATGGGTTAAATATATGCGTTAATGGCAGAAGGACACAGCGAACTTTAGATTCCTTCCATCTTCAAAATTATACAAAGATAGCACTTCAAGGACAAGGTCAAGTTGCAGACATTGGATATTTACCGGAAGAGTGTGAAAACAACTCTCCACCAACCAGGATGATTTTCAATTCCTCAACAACCGTAGGATGACATACCATTTACCTACAAAAAAAATGGCAAGCACAATTTGAATGTGATCACATTTGAGAGGAATGTGATCAAGAGCTGAGTTGTTTTAACGTTTGCACCAGGAACACATAGTCACCCAAGAAAAACATGAAAGCCTAGTGCACGCCAAGATGCATAAAACCTGTTACAGGTTATTTAAGGGTTCAAGGGTTATTTAAAAAAATATTGATTTCTGAACTTGTCCAAAGTTCAAAGATTAGTATTGTGTTGTTTAAAATTGAACATGATCAGGATTTCTATCCATTATTCAAGGTCTGACAACATGGCATTTTGATTGTATTTATTTATTACTATTTACAGTTACATAGCCACAGTTCAGTGTTTTAAGCACAATTTGATAATGTTTTGAAAGAAGTGACATACTTAGCAGTAGGTGACTAGCTGAGAGCGAGCTACTACCATGCTAGCTGTGAAGAAATGCTTCCTAAAAATGTTCAAGTTGTGCAGTTGGGGTAGTGTGGGTCTGGTTTCGTCATTTTGGGGTGAGTGTGTGTTTGTTTTCAGCACAGCTGTGTGTGATTTATGGGCTTTTGTGAATCATCACCTGCTCTCCCTCATATTTGGATCGAAAGCTAGATCACTGATTAGAGATTTCCTTCTCCATTCTTATCTTGTTGGTTTAATAACGATTAGCAGTGTATAAACATTTCTTCTTGAGGTCATATTGAGAAAATAACATGCTGTCATGGGCCACCGGCGATCTGTATTGAGAGAAGCACCGAGATAAACAGCTGTAAAGGTCTCAAGTACTCACTGTCAATATTCTTGTCTTTGCAGAGTCAAAGAAATCTGTAAAAATTTAAGTGTGGAGTGAAATATTTGTATCTTATTTGTGGATTTGTGACTTAAATTATTTTTATTTTACCATTTATAATCATTAACATTGAGAGCATAAAGATAAGATACCCCCCATGAAATTTAACGTGTTCAACTTTTTTTACCAGAGCAAGGATTTATTTATTTTTTTATTTTTAAAAATAGCATTTTACCACAAACCACTGTTGTAACGTGCTTTAATTTTGAAACACTCAAAGCTTGTAAAATCAAGTTAATACTCAGGGCTATCTCCAAATGTACACAGTATCAGAACTTTGGTGAGGATTTGAGCTGTCACTTGAGAAAGCAGCATGCCGGTATCAAAGGAAATCAGTTTAGATTTCTGATAATGAATTATTTGTTCCTTACAAAACAGGAAAGGGATATACAAAGTTGTCACAGAGATTCCAAGTGTCAAGAACTGGAGGGAAATGTATCATGAAGAAATTTTAAGAGTGCCACACAGTACACAACAAGCCTGGCAGCAAAAAAAAATTTAAAGTTTCTGGAGAAAAATAGTGAGAGATGTCTAAAGACCCCAGAGCACTAGTGAATGACTAAAAAATTGTACTTCTGCAGAAGAAACCTTAAAACCGGACTGAAGTATGCTAGGGATTACCTGGAGAAACATTATGTGTACTGCATTTAGAGGTCTTTATTTGAGAAAGAAGGGAGAGGTGTATAAGCCAAAGAACACCGTCCTCGCAGTGAAATACAGCGGGGGAAGTATTATGCTGTGGGGATGTTTCAGTGCGTCATAAGAGTCGTGAAGAAAGAAGGATATGTTAAGATTTTAAAAGAAAACCTCAAGCACTCAGCACAGGACTAGGTCTGGGTTGTTACTTTTTCTTCCAACAACCCAAAACATACAGTACCATTCGAAAGTTTGGACACCTTTTAATTCAGTTAGAATCAGGTGTGTTTTAATTCAGTTAGAATCAGGTGTGTTTTAATTCAGTTAGAATCAGGTGTGTCCAGACTTTTGAATGGTACTGTATGTTATATATTATGGTTGACTGATATAGTATGCGGGTTCTGGTACAGTGACTGTCCTTGGTCTTATAAATATAAATACCAGTCAAAAGTTTGAACACACAAGAAACTGTCCAAGCCTTTAACTGGTAGTGTTCATTACTCCTGGTGAAGAACTACCTCAAAAAGACCACAGGGAATGTTATGGACTGGCCTGCACAAAGCCCTGACTTGACTCCCATTGATACTCTGTGGGATGAAATGAAGACCAAGGTCTATGCCAGAAGACCATCAAATCTGGTGGAGCTTCAGTGTTTCGCCAAAGAAAAATGAGCTGGGATTCCTCAGGAGACAGATGCAAACAATAAAAAGTGTGGAGTGGGCGGAATCAGCTTATGGAAATGGTCGGGATTTGGTATGAATTCCTTCAGGCAGGAATGAGACTGCAAAAAAGCCAGTCCTGCGCACATCCTCTACTCTAAGTGAGGAAAGACATTTCCGCAATGTCATTTTATTAAATGGATTATCCATTCATTCATTTTCAGCAACTGCCTTTTCCTGTTCAAGGTCGAGGTGACTTTCAAGCCTGTCCTGGGAATGCTGGGCGAGACACAGGAGCACACCCTAAATGGGGCTCCATTATTTACTTTATAATCCTTTTAAGAAAAGATCTAAAAGTGCAAAAGAAAACGCGCATCAAAATACAAATCACACAAAATTACAGCACAGAACCAAGTTTTGTTTTTGTTTTGATTGTTTGAGCAAAAGAGTTGCAACTGTCCTGTTGACCATGTTTTGCATGAACCCCACAGAGCATGACAGACATTAAATCCTAAATAAAAAAAACAAGAATACAGCTGCCTATCTGCCTTTCCAAGGATAGCTATGCATTCCATTATATCCCTGAAATTATGGAAACAGCACATGGTGTGTCATTATGAGGGAAGAAATAGCAATGTTAAAGGTCATTTCTTTGGAGGGTAAACACTGAGTGCTCTGATTAAAAAGCAGAGGTCACCCCTAGTGTCTCATATGCGTTTAAAGCCATAACACCAGAGGAATTTCAATTTCCCAAGCTCATTTGTACGTCAGGAGGCCCGGATGTTCCATACTGCGGTCAGCTGAAGCAGAACTGGGTGAAGGCTTACGCGGTGGTCTACCCTGGGGCCACAATTTAAGCAGTAGCTTAGCCAAAAAATGAAAAGTACACAGTGTCCCTCTTAATCAAAATGTGGTCACTCTGTCAAAACACAATCTTTATTTTTCATCACAATCAGAATACTTTATTATTCCCAGAGGAAATTGTGTTTTCCACTGAGGCTAGTTTTGCTAACTAGTAAGAAAGTTGTATAGCTGTGATGTTTGCATTATAGAATCTGCATGGCTCCAGTCGGAGCAAAGGAACTTCTGTACAAGTCTCCATCTCTTTGGTTAGTTTGGGCTAATCTTTGCCTTTCCCCAGAATCAGATCTGGTATTGGTAGTGGGGGTAAATTCTCATCTAGTTAGGTGCTGCACAGGTTACTCCCGATTATATATCTTATCTGGCCACATGATGCCACTTGTTACATCTTCAGGTAACCTGGACTTAACCTTTGTATTTAACTCCTTTAACATGGTTTGATGACCTGGATTTTTTTTCCTCCGGGGCATCAATTGCTTGTGTATTTGGTGATCTATGTGTTCTCATCATCATCTGCCGTACCTATGTAAAACACACAATCTTCCTCTCCTGGATAAGTCTGTTAAGTATCTCCAAACTATTTGTAAATGCAGAAAGTGATCATGGCTTCAAAAATCTAAAATAGTCTATCGTGTAATTTGAGGAACTACAAAAGCAATTTTTTTTTATTAGTGACCATTCTCTCAGCATTCCTTCTATTTTTTTTTCTTTTAAAAGAAAAAAAAAATACAAAAGCAAATTAATTTGAGCTGTCGCCTGTTCCGCTTCTTTAATAACAAATTAAGTCGTGTGGCCCTAGTGCATAACAAAGCTCTTAAAATGTATGTTTTTGTGCTCAGTGGCTCAAAAGACGTCATCTTTACAATAAAAAAATTATGCTGCTTCAAACAACTGAACCAAGCACACAACGTTCTGTTTTTAATAAAACATACAGCTGAATGGAACATGTCTAAGAATTTGACGTGTTTTATGTGAATACATTAAAGCTTATAGATGGTCGTCAAACGCAATCTGGAGTTTCTGAGGTTTTATGTTTATCTGTTACACGTTTATACGCAAGCACAAGATTGCTACGTGTATACCTCGACATGCTTCATCTCTCGTTATGTGAAGAAGTTTGAGGAATACTTTGTTAATGCGCTGTTGATTCCTCTCTTCTTATTGATAAGAAAGTGTAGTTGAGTTTCGTATTACAGGGAATCTAACTGTCTAAATGAGTGTAGTGATGTAGCTGAAACAAAATCTGCTTTCTGGTATGGACTGTTTGTTATGAAGGTATTGCAACTGCTTGTATTTGAATTTGATTGTCTGTGAGCAAACTCCTGATCATATGTGTACATGGATTTTTACCAGACATAGAAGTGATTTGATCATGGAATTTCTAGGTCAAAGGTCAGAACAAGGTCACAAAGTTTTAAAGATTTGAAATGAGTGCCAATAGACATGCGATTACTATGGAGCACTAATAGGAAACCAATGAGATGGGCATTCCAATGAGAGAGTTACCTTTTGACCTTGAGTGACCCTGAAAGGTCAAATCCAAGTCATCTCCTAAAGTCTTCATATGAGAGAGGTTTTGCCCCCTAATTTGGTCACGTCCACTTACTACAGAAAGTACTGTAAGATGAGCATATGGTTAAATAAACCCTGTACTCATATAGGGCCTGTTTGCTATATTTACAGTGCTGTGTGATGGAGGTAGCGTACACTCTATTAGTGTCCCTTTAGTTTGTACTGGGATTGGCTTCTTGTAATTCATTTTCTAGATTTGCCCTTAATGCTTTCTTGATTATTCCATTGTTTATAAAGTTGTATGAGTTGTATTGTTTTGAGTAATTGAACATCCGGGTGCACCTAAAAGTTGCTAGTTACTAACACTTGTCGAAGTTCCCTTTGTTTAGGAGACATGTGAAAATGTGAGCGGGATAAATAATAATAATACAAAAAAGATTGAATCTTATTCCCCTTCATATATTTAACCCATTGGAGACATTGCAACCCCAGCCCCCACCCATCTTACTGAAAGCACCTTTAAAGTAAATTTTGTTAAGTGAAATGTTTACCACTTACCTGTTGGGATCTCTACATGATGTTATTTCCATTTTTACGTGACAGCATTAAAACTTACTGCATTAAACTACTGCTCCTGCTAAGAGTTGATATGCATTACAATCTGCTGTTCTTATAGGTCACACTTTGATCGATGCATTTAATTTCATTCTGCATGTATCTTTCACGATCTCACTGCAGAGAGTAAATAACTCATTTAGATTTTATTTTTTTGGAAGTCTTCAAAACCACTTTGATGACTAATTTAATCTGTTCATCACTACATCATCTTTTGAAGAGCGTAACATTTAAAGGCCAGTTGCATGTGTACTGTAATATGTAACAAATCATACTGTTTTAATACAAACGTGAGGTTTGGAACACAGTCAATGGATATTTCTTTGTGTGGTTGTTACCGGTGCAGGGATATGACAACACTGATGATAAACCATACTTTGCAGTCCATGAGACACTTATATTTTTCTGCCAGTGGGATTCAGATCAGGACTATAACATAAGCTGCAGTCTAGAAAACAATTTGAAGCCTATACTATAGCAACACTCAGGACAAACAGAATTATATTAGAGCAGTGTTTGAGGCAGCATGAGCAATATAGAATCCAAAGATATATGTTGTATTTTTCAGTGATGTGTGTGTTCACGTGCGTGTTTGGCACTTCTCCCATTCCTCCTGTTAGGTGTTCCCGCTTTGGCTTGCGTTCCTTTTTAATTCAGACCAGACGGCCGTGTGTGTGTGTGTGTGTGTGTGTGTGTGTGTGTGTGTGTGTGTGTGTGTGTGTGTGTGTGTGAGAGAGCAGTTCCTTTCCCACGCTGCGGCACCTGTATTCACCCACCATGACACTTAAATCCATCCCTCCACCACCCAACCCGCCCTACCGGATTGAGGCACCCCATGGAATTCTGGGACTGAACGGCAGCATCCC
>JBCNYG010000023.1:12295394-12306768 GCA_039654305.1 Porochilus rendahli | reverse complement strand
TTGTTTCAAGAGAAATAAGATTTTTTAACCCACTGCCCTGTATCTTGACACCACCTTTGTTCTTTGTATTAATACTTTTTTTTTATTGGTTTTAACACTCAACTAAAATAATCAATTTATACAATACTGTTTGCAGTAAAGCGTATGTGCTTTGATTCTTTGATTTATTGCCACCTGTTTTGCCACAGCTACTTAGAAACCAGTGTAAACTGTGAGGAATTTTTCTGTGTTCTACAGTTCAGCACGCCAGTTTTCACGTAATTTCCAGCAGCAGTTTCAGCCACACATTCACATTCTTTTCGGTCTGTGATAGCGATACAAGCCAGTCATAGGTATCTGTGAGCTCCTGCATTCAGAAATGCGGGCATATCACTTTTCACAGTGTGCGCTACGCTATTCCCAATAATGCATAAGTAGATTTTTGAAAAAAATCGACTTTTTGCCCTTCCTAGATCATAGCTGTTGTAAGACAGGGGAAGGGATATCCAGTGGGTAAAATTGTCCAATAACGTAATTCGGAAGGGGGAAAAAATTAAGACATTAACTTTAAACACGTGTTGCTAACAGTGGAGTGGAAGTGGTGCCCTCTGGTGAACAAACTACACAAAAGCAACACTCAGAGCATGGTTAAAGGCTCTATTTTCCATCCATCTCTCCTTTTAACTGTCATTACTGGGAAATTAATAATGCAGATACTGATTTACATGCAGTTTGCTGATATTGGCCAATAATGTTGGCATGCTGATTTCTTAGTTGTTCCTTAGTGACGGTGTCTACATCTTCACTGCATAACTGTAAGTTTTACATGGCAGAGTAGCAGAGAGTTGTATTAGTTGTGGATTTCAGCATGTAAGGTCTCTTCACTTAAAGTGCCAAAATCAATTAAATGCCCCAGCAATGAGGGCACGACTTCTACGATCTCCACAATTTGAGTGAATTGTGATGAGTGTGGGGGGTTTGGGGGGGGTCAAATCGTGATGATCTTGAGGGAACTTGGTGGATTTGTGATGATCGCGCTGATCGTGGCAAAATTTTTGACTTCTGCTCTATCTTGATTTGACGCCACTTGTGATAGAATGCGGGAAGCGCGGAGGAGCACAGTAGAGCTTAAACCTTAACGGAACTTAACAGAGCATAAGACCTTGATGCGCCATCATAGGGGATCTTGGTAAACTTCATGTGTCTCCTTTTTATACCTAATTGTTCTATAGGTGTGTTCATAAATCGTGAAGCTCTGCACCTTTTTAATCACTGTGCCCCGTTGTAAACCCAGGGAAATGTATACCGAAGCACTAGAAACTGATTGTGCTGTCGATTATTGGCTGAATGCTTTGACGTAGCTCAAGGTTTAGTGTTGCTGATTTACCTCCTCCAACTTTTCCACCTCTAGTGCTTTTATAGATTAAGGAACTGCTTTTAGCTGTAAAATACATTTCAGCCTTAAGCTTCTTGGTGACATGGCTCAGTCCATGTTGCGGTCACTTACAAATTGATTAGTTAAGAAAAGTGGCCAGATGTTGTCGACTCCATGTCAGACTGTTGTATTGCAGTTCAGCCTTGTACAGTGATATCAGTCAAGGCGTAAATGATTTAAGAAGTCTCAACAAGGAAATCCACAAATTGAAACTAATGACATGACCACAAACACAGGATAACATATTTGCTAACTATGGGAAATATTAGCTTATATGCTATAATAAAATTGATAATATAAATATAACTAGTTCTACGTGTTAGACCATCATACAGTCGTTTTATTAAATAGACTGATTTGAAACCTATTCTACATAATTTGTAGAATAACGACTTAAGACTTGGAAATGAATGCTTGTATTTAAATACTTGAATTTGTCAGATGGGCCCCATTAGGGTTGGAGTTAAAAAGGAACAGGATTGGGCATTCCTCATGTCTCTGGGCAGTGGTGGCTCAGTGGTTAAGGCTCTGGGTTACTGATCTGAAGGTCAGAGAGGCTCAAGTCTTGAGCAAGGTCCTTAACCCTCAAGTGCTCATATGAAAATGTAAGTCACTCTGGATAAGGGCATCTGCCAAATGCTGTGAATGTGAAAAATGTAAATGCAACTCTCCATTAATACTTTAGACCCGATAACCCATGCCCCCTTTGACGAAAAAAACAGCAATGTTCCAGACATTCAGAAATGTGTTCCAGACTGTTCTGACAAAGCACGAATCAAGCCTGACAGTGAGCATCTGTCATGTTTATACGCCTTTCTCTCTCTCACTCTCGCTCTTGTTCTGTTTTTGTATCTCTTCCAAACTCTCAGTTTTCCGTCTCACTTCCTGCCACCCTCTCTATGTTTAGGCATCTTCTCTCACTCTGTCTGTCTCTTGGTCTGTGTAAACAATACTCTAGCACTTATTAATTGAATGATAGTGTGTACACTACCAGGCGCTGTGTGAAAGGGACAACGTTTGTATTCGACAGGAGTGTGTGTCTGAGTCGGATCAGTTACCTCTCTAGTGAAGGTGCAGCCTGTTCCTCAATGTGAGTTTATAATATTTGGACCCTGAGTGACAGTTTGTTCTCTCTCTCTCTGTCTCTCTTTGGGTTTTCCTCCACTTTCATGTGTGAAACCCACATCAAACCCGTTGCGCTTGGCTCAGCGCTCTCTCTGTTCTCCACATCAAACGTTCCTCCTGTCTCACCTTTGCCGAACCAAGCAGCGGGTATTCATCAACAAACACAGCACCGGACGCGATTCTGAGTTGGTGAAAAGAGCCAGCTGCTGTAGCTGTGGTGTGAAGAAAATGAAGAGATACTTGTGTCTCAGATCGTTAACTATTCTGGACTGTTTCCTTCGTTCACCCTGGGTGTGGAAATAACAAAAGTAGTACAGTATAAACTGACACATAATGGATTAGTTATATTTGCTCATCCAGTGAAGAGAGCAAAAAAAAAATTCTTCCAGGTACTCTGGTTTCCTCCAAAAATCCAAAGACCATGCACATTAGGCTCATAAGCATTTTCAGATTGCTTCTCTACGTATTAGTGGGAATGGTTGTGTATGTTGCCTTGTGATGGACTGGTGAGCTGTTCAGGGTGTACTCTGTCTTTGACCAGAGTTGGCTGAGATAGACACCAACCTCCTTACGACCCTAGGAAGATAAGGGTTTCAGTGAACAAATGAATGAAGCAGAGGTGGAATAACAGACAAAACTAACATGTTTACCGACGACAAGTTTGTAAACGCCGTCTAAGAACTCTTGCAGTTTATAAGCTGTGCTAAAGAAACTAAATCGCCTACTGTCATAACAGGCTACTAGCGCTGATTCTTAGCTAGCTCCGTGGCGCCATCTTGTGCTATAAGTTAGTATGTTTTATGACATGCTCACTTTGTACCTGGGATCTAACAGAATTTAATCTGGCGATCTGTTTTAAATCCTAAAATATTACTTAGTTTATAAACTTTGTGTATCTCTCTGTCTCTCTCACACACTCACTCTCTCTCTCACACACTCCCTTTCACACACACAACACACTCTCTCTCATACTCTCACTCTTTCACCTACTTTTCCTTCCTTGCTCACACTTTCTGTCCCGTCCCGTGTGTGTGTGTGTGTGTGTGTGTGTGTGTGTGTGTGTGTGTCCCTCTTTTTCTTTCCCCTTTCGCTAAGGTGTATTTAGGTCAGGCATGAAATGATCAAAAAGTGCCTGTGGTGAGACCGGATACTTTATATACACACACACACACACACACACCGCACTCCTCCTGGTGTTGTTGAGTACAGTTGGACATATTCTCGTGTCCTTAAAAGACCCTAAGAGTTGTAACTGGGCTGGATTTCCCCTCCACACCCTGGTAATACTAACACACACTATCAGAGCGGTGATCTGGATCTACAATCTCAGCAAGTTTAGCTGTAGGGTCTGTGTTTTCACAGGCCTATCCTTCTTCTTATAATAAAAGAATAATAATAATAATAATAATAATAGTAATAATAATAAATCAAGCAGCAGAAGAGCCACTTTGCTTCATTTTGAACTGTGCACTTATTATAATCACATACTTGACTCAGTGTTATTCTCGGTTTCAGGTGCAGTACATGGACAGACAGACGGACACAGAGTTTGTGACATATCTGTCTCTGTCACCCGTTCAAATGACGTTCCATGGCACTGGGAGCTCCTTACAGGCCAGCCATGACCAGGTACCCAGTTATCCACTATGTCCGATTCACTTCATTCTGCTTCGTGCCACTGTATCACAGATTCCAGTGTATCTATCACTTACTCAAATTCACACCTCCTTCACTGCGAGTAAACACAAACGGAGGCCACACCTCATTCAGGATGACTGACGCTGTTACAGTAGAAATGTTGTGTGTGTTGGGTGGGGGTCCTGTCTTTGTGTTATCTCCTTCATGCAGAAAATGCACTGCTTACATTACGTAATCTAAACACAGGATGCCCTTTTGTTCTGCCTTTAAAAGCTCATGCTTTCTGATGAAGTGCACATTCTGCACAGTGACTGAAGTCAAATTAATGCAATTTAGGACACAGCCTTGTTTTTGCCATGAGCCGTAGTATCTGTCAGAGAAGGTTTCTTCCTCCAGGCTCAGTGGACAGATGCTGTAATGATAATTATGGCGGCTTGAACATGTTCTATAGATTTCAAGTGATTTGAAGTAATCACTCATGTACACTACTATTGCACTTCTAGTTTCCTCGGTAGTGTATAGAGGGCATTATTTCACACTTTGTGTTGTTGACTGGTATAAAAAAATAGGGAGTTGATTTCGAAATGGTACACTAGATAAGGATTGAAAATGTATTATGTTTTATTAACTTTTATTATAGGTTATATAGAACCTATTCTTATTAAAGTAGATTCCCACCAATACCATATCCCTATATGTATTTATGTAGACATTAAGCTACTGAATTACAAATATTTCAACATTAAACACCTCAGTCTGAATTCTAGACATCTAGAGCAATGTAGGAAGCTGTTTGGCATTTAATCAGATAAGGAAGTGAAGACCAGTGTAGGTGTCTGACACGGCAATGATTATACTCCTATACGTGATGGTTTTATTGAGTGGAACGTGTGTGTGTGTTTGTGTGTGTATATGCTGCAGGCACTCTGATAGTCGAGCTTATCGGTGTAATTAAATGTGTTAATGCATTGAAGGCCAGCATGATAAACATTTCCTGGATTTTACGATTGTAGTTTCAGCTGTCTGAGTGTATTGACATTTTAGTAGAAAAAAAGTTACTATGCATTTTAAGAAATGAATGCCACATAAAGTCAAATAAGTCAAGGCTTAGAACACAGGTGTCAAACTCGAGGTCTGCGCAACTCATTTCATGTGGCCCTTGAGTGCTTCCAAGGTGTATGATTTTCATACATGCTTCGCATCAACCATTACCATGAAACGACTAGGTGGCGGCAGCCTGTTTTAAGTCTCACTCATGGCTCAAGAGAGATTGCAAGCTAGCAAGTTGTTGTCAATGTTGCATTGTCTGAAAAAGAAAGAATGTTTATGGCTGAAGTGTCTTTGAGCAAGACACCTAACCCACCAACTGCTCACTGTTTACATGTGTGTGTGTGTGTGTGTGTGTGTGTGTGTGTGTGTGTGCGCGCGTACACTATGTGTCTGTTCATCTGTGCTATTTCCCCTTAGTGCTGCCTGTATCTGGTGGAATTAGGGTGGAAATAATGCAGTTGTGAGTGGTGTAATTTATAGTTATGTGTGTGCTCGTGTGCTCACTTTGGATTGGCTAAATGCAGATGCAATAATTTCCCTTGCCGTTTTAATACCCCCAGTCCCCCAATAAAAGAAGTTTAAATTGATCAGAAGGACAGTCTGCACACTGTTATCGTTGTAAATGGCTGTTATTGGTTGAAATGATTATCTAGGGAATATCTACATGTGCATGCAGAGGCCAATTTTTAGCAATTATCATACTTGTGTTCCAATGTCACATTGTGTTAACTATCCCTAATATATTGTTCATAATATTATTAGCTAAAGCTAATATTATGAGTGTCTAGTTGTCCTGCATGGATACGAGTTGTTTGGGGAACTTGCTTATTTTGAACTCCTGTATATATAAAATCAGAATTTTGTGGAACCACTTTTTGCTTTGATTACAGCAAGGAGTTTCTTTTCTTTCCTACCCACTTTACCAGTTCAAGCTCAACTGAATGGTGACTGTTGGTGGACTGCAATCTTTAATTCATTCCACCGATTGTCTGTACAGTAAAAGTCTGGGTTCTGATTGAAGTCCATTCACCTTTTTCTCCTTCAGCCACTGGGTGATCAACTTTGTGTCACTGTCTTGTTTCTCACTGACAACCTTCTGGCAGAGGGAAGCAAGTATTCCTAAAGAATTTGATGATGTCATTTATTTTTCCTTGCATTTTGTCAAGTGCCCCTTCCCTGCTGCAGCGAATCACCCCCACAACAGGATGGTACCATCACCATGCTCTACTGTAGATATGCTGTTTTTTGGGTGGGGAGCTGTACTGGCTTTCCACCAGATAAACCGTTTGGTTTTGGGGGCCAATGGTTACTTTTTTGTTCTCACCTGACCATAACCTATTTTTCCATTTGGCCTCAGAATCTTCAAGGTGATGATTTGGCCTTTCTTGAGGAGTGGCTTTTTCCTTGCAACCCACCCAACTATGCCACGTTTTTGGAACATTTCTTTGAAAAAAAAATTCCTGTAACTGCCTAAAAGTTGCCACAGGTCTCTTGGAAGTACCTCTTGCCAGGTTTGTATGTAGATAAAGTACTTTAGGCAGATTTCTTTAAAATAAAAAGAGTGAATAACTGGTACAACAGTGTCAAAATCATATTCCAGTAAAATTCCTGTTTCTATTTATTTATTGTTCCAGCCATTATTTTGACTTGTTCCTGATTTGTGTGGTCAGAATTGTAGTGCACCTGCCATATAGTGCCTGCTGGGAAAATCCCTACACTTCTTTAGTGTTATTTTACTCTTTGACTCAGTGTGAGTTGTTTACCTTCTATGTATATCAGTGTGTGAAAGCATTTCTAAACCCATTCACTCAGATATCCAATACTATTCTCGGCTTTCACAAAATCCGTATCTTGGGTACATTCCTTCTAATGAGAAGTTCCACTTTCATGATGACTGAAGGTTTACAGTGAATCACCATGTGGTCTTGTGATCGTAAACCTTGGACTTTGATATGAAGTTTTTTCATCCGTAATGTTTTTGTCATTAAACCCCTAGAGACCTAGTAAGTAATTAGTACTTAACAAGGAATAAAATGCAACAGTATGTGCTATTGGTGTGTTAATGGAAAACTAATCCTGGAAAAACAGCAATTTGCAAATCTTAACACATTTTTTAATTATTATAAATAAACCTAACTTGAACAAATGCTTAACATTTTCATACCTTTAATGCTGTGGAACAATCCCTAAAAAATTGTTTCCTTTAATTTTTCAGTTATTGCAGCAATGAACACCTGTCCCATTACCAGCCTCTATTTCACTGTAGTTTTTAAAGTTAATAAAATGAAACCGAGTTTGTCATGTTAGCATGAGTGCTAACCTTCTGATCAAACAGATTTGAGATTCCAACTGTTGTGTCACGTAAGAGCTATTACAGACTGACTCCTGTGGAAATCCATGAAAGCCCCAGAGCCAAAAGAGAAAGAGAAAATATTAAATTGTGGGAATTCCCACTGCGGGAACTTTTTTAGTTCCTAGGAACTGAGGAAAGCTTTTCAGGCTCTTTAGTTTCTGTTTCTGTGGTGAAGCTTATCAGTTTTGCCAAATATAAACACAGTACAAGTAACAGTATGAGCATCTTACTCACCAATGTAAAATCCAAACATTTGTTAAGTGGTTACTATCATGGTCATGATTATAAACAGAAATGCACATAGAGTGTCTACACAATCGGTATGCTGGAAATGCTAAGGTTTTTTCCACATGTATCATTGAATATCCACTGAATGTGAGGAATTAGAATTTTTTGCAGTATTTATTTGTATCATAACAACTCTTAAAACTGCTACTCTGGACCCTGACTACGGGAGCTACTTATGTGATATCGATTAGTACTGTCAGTAGTGCTACCATAATGTTACATACTTAAGTATACTATATATACTTATCTGACTTGAACTATAACTGCTACTACTACCACCATTACCACTACAAATTCATCTGTTTTAATAGTGCTACTTTTCCTAATACAACTACTAGTACTACTTCAACTATGACTACACCTACTAGTACTCCTACTACTCCTACTACTACTAGCCACTTCTAAAACTGCAATCACATTTACTATTGGTATTATACTTCTTATCTACATGGAAAACAACATGTAAATAGAAACAAAACTGATTTTTTTACCCTGTGGTTATGTTGTTTTCATTTTTTGTTGTATTGTTCACTGTAGTGTTTATTTAGGTTTTTAACTGTGGTTTTTGGCCCTGCTGTGGCCTGGCAAGCTGTCCAGGGTGTACTCTGCCCTCGCACAGAGTCGGCTGAGATGGGCGCCAGCCTCCCCGCAACCCTAATTAGGAATAAGCGGTTCAGAAAATGAATGAACTGTGGTTTTTGGTTTTTATTTCATTTAACAATATTTTTACAGCTAGTTTAATTTTTCCCTCCTACTACTCCTTAAAAGGTTGACACACTACTGGTAATACTTAAACTTCTACTACTGCTGTCAAGAAGGATGGATGGAACTTAAAAGATCTGCATTAAATGTAGCTCAGTGTTAATGCTAGATGGTAGTGGGATTGTTTGCTTAATATAAAGCTTGATTTGCTTTTTTGTGTAACAGTTTTTTTTTTTTTTTAAATAGATGTATTATTGTAAACATAGTCAAAAAAACCTTTGTATTTATGTGCAGAATAAATTAGGTGTGAATGTCTTCGTATATGCAGTGTCACTCTCCTCAACTTCCACAAGCCCACCCACCGTTTATGAAACCGAACCTCTGCCTTTGGCCGCTTGTGAGAGAATCACACCTTCCTTCACAGTGGGGTGAATAAACAAAAAGTCTGCTCTCCCAGATTCATCCCTCCATCATCCACTTCACTTAAAAAGCCTGAATGAGCCATCAGCAGATGAGTGAGATGGAGGGACAGATAGAGAGGCAGAAAGTGAGAATGACTGAGCCCTTAACTGGCAATGTAAACATGAACTTGTAGATGAAGGAGAGATGAAAGCTGAAGAGCTTAAGAGAGCCTGATAACAGGCAACGTTAGCAACGCCACCTCATGCAGGGCGATTTAGGGTTAACACACACTTAACACTTTAGATCTTTTTTTGTGGAGGAGGTAAGAGGGTGATTGTAATTACACGCTGATGATTAATGATGCGACGCTTTTCATCCACCGCTTGCATGTGTGAAATATTAAATACAGCTTTTAATTCAGATTTTTTTTCACAATAAAACCCACAAGAAAGATGAGAAAGAGTGTGTGCTATGTCTCAAGCTCTATTGTATGCTAGAATTGTTCATTCTAACAAGTCATACTTGGGAAGAACACTTGGGAAAGCATGTGGTTTGGGACAGTGGTAATAAATACTGCATCACCATAGACAACCACTTTGTGCTACCTGAGCATGATAACTCCTAGGCCAATTAGTGGTTAGCAAGATGGCTTGTTTTTCTGTACTAAAATTCATAGTAAGATAAATTAGGAAAAAAGGAGGATGAAAGAAGAATTAACGTTTTATAACAGTAATAGAGACAAAAAAAATTCAACCGCAAAATGAAGATGGGGTGAAAGAAATAAAAATGTGAATGGATGAAAGGATGGAACAAAAAAGAAGAATGAAAAATCAAGGGAATAGGAAAACAAAGGGGATAGAAGGGAGAAAGAAAGGAAACAAAGAGAAGGGAATGAAATAAACAATTGCAGGGGAAGAAATGAAGAAATCAAAAATATTTAAATAGGGATGAAGAAACAAAATGATTAGAGAGAAAGAAAACATTGAAATAGAAAAAATGGAACAAATGAGGAATTAAATGTTTATTAAAGTAAGAATATAAGAGCAAAAGAAAAAAATACCTAAAAATAAGGATGAGCATTGAATGATTAAAAAGCAAGAGAAGCCAAAATAAAATCAGTATGACAAAAAAAATTTATATGGATCTGATCACAGAACTGACGCCTGTTACATACTGACTTTAATCAATACCAAGTAGCCTGTTCTTGGTGGCACACAAATCTGACAGCCAACAGAAAAAGAACAAAGATAAGTGTATTATTAACTGCAGTGTATTTCATCTCGTAAATATTTCTTCATAATTTGACAGAGCATTGAAGTTTAAGATTTCCTGTCCTTGTTACCTACTGTATCTTGTGCACCCACTGAAGTATTGGCATTTATTGACGATAAATAACAGAGAAAGGTTAAACATGTCAAGCATCAGTTTGCATAGTGCAAGTACTTAGACACTAATTAGCTAAAGCAATTTTACTGAATAGAAGGCCGTTTATTCTCTCCATGTTACATGCTGACTTTGAGTCGTCATACTGATAATCCGATGCTTTTCCTCCCAACGAAATTATCCCACATCTACCATGGCTAGAAGCATATTGGTCTAATACTTTAAAAAAATGGGACTTTGAGTCTTATTTTAAAATAAATCTGCAGGAAATTTCAGGTCAGCATCACACATGTCATGGTCAGCCCCATATAGAATCTTAATTTAAAAATGGGGAAAAAGCAAGAAGAAAAAGTACAGAAGATAAAATGAAAAGAAGGAAAAATAAATTGAATTAAAAAGGGTATACAAATCAATAATTAAAGCATGTATTCCTTTCTAAATAAAAAGTGAAAATGTATTCATCTGAAATGAAGCCATGCAGGATGATCTCATCTTTTGGAGTTTAAATTGATAAAATGTTTGAAAAGTGACTTTTAGACTTTAACATACAAAGGTAATACAATGGAACACATTCTGTCCCGGTCCTCAGAACAGAGTGAGAACAGACTGAAATACTGCACGAAGGTGCTTTAGTCTCAGACTCATCACAGGAAAGGTGTGAGCAGTGACAGGTAAAGGCAATTGTGATGATTAATGTGCTGACTGGGTTTAATGTGTCTCTCCCTGTCTCTCTCTCTCTCTCACACACACACACACACACACACACACACACACACACACTTCAGATTTGTCCAACAAGCAGTCCGGCTTTGATGTGGTTTTATCCCATCTGCTGTGATTCAGCTCAGCAAAGTGTTTAGGCTTGCACTGAATTATGGGTATTAAAAAGCAAACAGCTTTTCTTTGAAACATTTATGCAGCACTGGATCCAAGGTTCTCCTACATCCCCCCCACACCAAACATAAATACACTCGGCTACATGGTAGAATGTTGTGGCAAGACCTGAGGCGAGGCTTTTA
>JBCNYG010000023.1:12269867-12281228 GCA_039654305.1 Porochilus rendahli | reverse complement strand
GATCCCAAGGTCGGGGGTTCAAGCCCCACTATCAGCGGGTTGTCACTGCTGTCCCCCCAGTGCAGCTAACTGGGTTAGTCTCTCACTAACTGTCTCTCACTGTCTGTCAAGAGTAGCTGCATAACCATCAGAGTATTTCTGCCCTGCGATGGCCTGGCGAGCTGTCCAGGGTGTGCTCTGCCCTCGCTAGCTTCTGTAGGATCAAACCAGATATACTAGCATTTGTAGGATATCTCATCTGATTAATAAGACTCGGGCACCCATGACACTCTTGCCAGTTTATTGGTTGGCCTTTTTTGGACAAACAATCCCATAAGATCCCATAAGACCATTCTGTTTTGAAGATATAGAGACAGTCATTTAACCACCGTGCCTACTGTCAAAGTCACTCAGATTCTTAAGCTTACTCATTTTTCCTGCTTCCAACTCATCAACTTCTGACTGTTCACTCATGTCCTGCCTGATACATCACACTTTTTGACACGTGCCACCGTAACGAGATCGTAAATGATATTTACTTCGTCAATGTCAGTGCTCATCACGGTTTTTCATCTTTTGTAAAGCATGAAATTAGCTTTGTAATCTGCAGGTTCTCACAATAACATTTTAATCCGTTATTCAGTGATGATAAAATCCGCTCTTTTAATTTCAGCTACAGGCCAGTGACAATTAAAAAAAGACCAGTTTAATTGTGTTTGAGCTTTTGCTATGTAATCTCTCCTCTTTTCTGTTTTTGCTTCCTGATTTTTGTCTAAATGACATTTAAAAATTTCCTTGTTCAGCAAACAATAAAGTGATATCATTCCAGACTTCAATTTGAGATCTCTAATTCACTCGCTTTCTTTAGAAATTTTTTATGTTTTCATTACGGTCTCATTATGGCTGTTTTCATTTTAATACAGGAATTAAATGTCTTTAAGTAGAAAAGGGACTAGTGTTCACCTCCCCAGAGGTAACG
The DNA here is from genome assembly GCA_039654305.1 of Porochilus rendahli. Classification (NCBI taxonomy): domain Eukaryota; kingdom Metazoa; phylum Chordata; class Actinopteri; order Siluriformes; family Plotosidae; genus Porochilus; species Porochilus rendahli. The sequence goes on along the minus strand of JBCNYG010000023.1, from coordinate 12,280,270 downwards.
ACCAGACTAAGTGCACTCATTCTGTTTTCGTGACAATTATTTCTGAGAGTAAGGCCTTTCAAAAGAGGAATTTGAGCACCCACTATTCTGTCTTTTGTGTTCTGACAGACGCATTAGTAATGGATCACTTATCTCCTTCAGGTCCTGTGCTGTACGCCTTTTTCTCAGTCAATTTACAATTTGTCATTAAAAAAAATCCGAACGTTAGTTCAGTTGTTCAGCCACAAGCCTTAGCGTGCCTGGGAGTCTTTACTTTGATCATGTGACCATACATTTGTTCTTACATTTACAAGCATCCCTACCTTCAGTTTGTGTCTGATCACCAGGCTTTGCTTTAAGTTTTGAGTTTCACACATTTTTTAATTATTTTTTAATATATATATATATATTTAAATGTATACCTCCTGTACCCTGGATGTATCCTTGATGAAGGCCCCATGCTGCCTTCGGTCAAATTTCCACTGTAGGTTCTCTGACCTGGATATCAAGACACCAACCAGAATCCTGCTTCAGCAAGCAGTGGATCTTCCAAACATTCCTTGGATCCTTTATACGCATCAAATCTGCAAACTAGAACACTTCAACAAGCAAAAACTAAAAAGGCATCTTAGGAATTTCATGGCAAGATCAATTCTCCATCAAGTCTCCTATAACGAAGTCCTTTAAAAAACAGTTTCTATGGTATTAAGATCAAAACACCAACTGAGAAGTGAATCTTTTATATATTATATATTATATTATAATCTTTTACATACTGTGCATGTTTTTGGACTGTGGGAGGAAACCGGAGTACCCGGAGGAAACCCACGCAAGCACAGGGAGAACATGCAAACTCCAGATTGAATGCATGTATAATTAGCAGTTTGATATGTGAGAGTGTCAGATAGAGAGATCTGCAATTTGCATTTTCGATTCTATGCTGAATAAATGTCATGAGGATTCCCCTTGGCCCCGAAGCAACGCTCTCTCCCTCTCTCATGCACACACACGCATGCACACAAATCACATAGATATCACATTGTGTGTGGTGGAAAGCTGTGGGTGGAACGCGTGTGAGTATGAGGTGTGTATGAAAGAGCAACAAGCACTGAATAAAACACACACTGAGAAGGAAAGGTCTGACCCTCAGATAAACACTGTACACATGCAAATCCCACCTGTGTTATCATGCTTAGTGGGCAGGGCATTGACCTTCCAGCCACGTGGCAGTGCAGCGTGGGCGCGTAATCACTTCCTGTATTTGCATGAGTAAAAACTGAGACTTGATGAAACTATCGACAAATCAGGAGTGGTAGGATCTGGCACTCAAAATACCAGATTTTACCACAACGTAAGATTAGCTATGTTAGCTTTTAGTTAACATTAAAATGTTATTTTAAATGTTTTTTTAATAGTTGCTGATAATGATTATTTTGTCTTTGCAATGATTTTAGAAGGACCTTGAATTGGAGTCATTAATTGCATTGCTACTTATTATTATTATTATTAGTATTATTATTTGACACGACCATCACTACCTGCTCCCATATGTCATTAAAGACCAGTTTTTCCTAAATTGGGGTGTTTGTCCATTTAAGTCAGTAATAGCCAGACTTTATTATTCGTACATTTTTAAATCGCTATTTCTATGAAAGCAAAACGGTGAGTTGTTGCATAAACCATTTTTCCTTCCACCTGAAGCATTCTGTTGGCTTCATAAAGGCACTTTCAGAAGCAAAAGTTGAGGGTTCAAGTCCCAGTACCACCAGTCTGCCAATGTTGGTTCCTTGTCCTTGAGCAAGGACCTTAATCCTCAATTACTTAGCTGTTTGAAAAAAATGGTAAATATAAGTCACTCTGGATAAGAGTGATTTATTAGTCAGTAGTGACTGGCTGGTAGAGATCGAGTACTGGTGAAAAGTCTTAGAACCCCTTTTTTAATTATTTTTTTTATATGTATCCAGTTTAAGTATTCAGTTTGTATCACTGTACTTTGTAGAAAAAAAGGTGGAGCTAAAAGAAGTAGTAGTGAAATTGTTCTGTTTAATTTAATCTTACATAAAGTTAGTTAAATAGCCACCAGATGTTCCAGCTGAACGTACTCATGGCATTCTTTAGACGATTGAAATCCAATATTGTTGTGGAAATTCTTCCCAACAGGTCAGCACGGTGTCGTAGTTTTTAACACATCCGCCTCACAGCAAGAAGGTCCTGGGTTTAAGTTCGATGCTCGGCGAGAGGGTTTCTGTGTGTGATTTGCATCTTTAACCTGTGCTTCTGCGGGTTTCCTCCGGGTACTTCGGTTTCCTCCACACTGTCCGAAAAGATGCTCTTTAGGCTTAGTGGCCGTTCCAGTTTGCCCATAGGTGTGAATGTAAATGGTAGTGTGTGTGTTAGGCCATCGATGGTCTGATGAGCTGTTCAGAGTGTACACTGCCTTCACCCAGAGTTGGCTGAGATAGGCTCCAGCCTCCCTGCAACTCTAGTAGCTACCAACTAGATCTTTTCTTCCAGGTTAGTTCTGATGTACTGCTTACCTTGGTTCCTTTGCAGAGAACTTGATTCAAGCTATATAAGCAGAATGATGTCTATTTCTATAGCCAACAAAGCAAAGTGTGAAGTGTGTTGACGGTAAAATATATTTAATATATTTATGCTGTAAATATTGAGAAAAATACCGAGCGATGATGATGACTTTTGGGGCTAGCCTTAGGCTTTTCTCAGTGAGCTGGAAGTTTTACCAATACCTGGCAACCCTGGCTCTAACTGGGTCTTATACCCACTGACATATATAACCAGTGTTGGTCTTTGCTGACACTCTGCCTTTCCTCACACCTGTGGTGGGCATAAAGAAGGAGAAAGAGAGGTGTGTGAGCAAAATTCCACGGCTCCCTTCTATTGGCTCCTTCCCTCGCTCCTATGCTCCCTCCCTCAGTCAGTGTGATTTCACAGCTCGTTGAGCCGAGTGCTCTGGAATGTCCTGTCTCTGTTGAGTGGCTCGTTTGAAGCCGAGCTTGCGCACTGCAGCTGCACCGACCCTCGAAGACATAAAGTTCACTTCCAGCACGTACAACTCTGCCCGCTCTCAGAATAACTTACTGTGTTCCATCCAAAATATTTAAATCCAGGCTACTATCAGGTTCATGCATTTATTTCCAGCTAGGGTCCCTACTAAAAAGACAGTTTAAAGCCCTGATCTAAATTTATGTGGCAGTACGGAGTTCTTATTAGAATCCATTTTTAGCCATTTTAACTTGAGCCCCTGGCCTAAACTCCAGATCAGAAAAATTGAGTGGTTATCATTTAGTAATAGCATGTCGGCCATTTTAATGATCCGTCTTCAGTGCTAGGGTGTAACTCATAACCATTTAGTGTCCTTATTAGAAAAACAGCCATGTCATGACTCTGTCCTGAGTTTCACAATATTGGTGCTTGTTCTAAGATGTGAGATGTTTCAACGATTTGTCTGAAACGCTCAAAGAATACATAAAGAACTCATAAGTTCGTACTCATGTTAAAGGCAGTTGGTCACTTTAACATTGCATGAGCACTGAACACATCATGCCTTTGTCAACCGCAGAGTGCACCTACCACGGCAAAGTACAAGTACATATGCAGACTTTCCTAGGTCCCACAGAATTTGTGCATTGCAAGTGCACGGTGCCCCAAGTAACATTGAGATCAAGCCTGCGTCCATATATGGTAAAAGTCTCTGGCACATGTCTTTCACATTGGCCTTATAGGGAAACCCTCATTTAGCTACATTCATATAGTCAATGTGGACGCTTAAAGGCTCCCAAGTTTTTAAAAAACACTTAAGGTATAATTTTTTGGAATTTTATAACCAATTTCCTTCAAGGCCTTGTCCTATATTCATGTTCAGCTTTCATTCACTCATTCACTCATTTGCTAAGCATTTTTACTAGTGCTGTGGGGAGGCAGGAACCTTGTGTTAAGGCCCTGTCTGGAGTTTACATTCACTTTGTTTTCATGTTAGAATGTGAGAAAAAATTAAGGCTTTGTCCCAAATTATAAAGCATACAGAGTATGTTTGAATCGGACTTCTTTATAGCAGTTATTTTTATGTTTGAGTACTCATACAATTTTACTCTCGGGAGCTGTATGTATTACCCATAATGCACTGCGAGTGTCGGTATTATTACACATGTAACATTCATCTAGTTGTGTAATAAAATAAAGGCATTTTCTCTGACATGGGGCTAGAGGTGATTAAGCATTTTTTCAGGCTTTAGCAGAGTGTGTCAGAATGTCTTAACTTCATATCACTTTGCTAAGTTTGTAACAAGCTGCTTTAGGTATTTTAGCTTAAAAAAAAACGAAAATGTATTAAAGTGTTTCATTTATTCATTCATTCATTTTCTAAGCCGCTTAATCCTATTTAGGGTTGCAGGGAGGCTGGTGCCCATCTCAGGGTAAAAGTGCAGTACACCCTGAAGAGCTCACCAGGCTATTGCAGCGCCAACACACATACAATCATTCACACTCACACCTAGGGGCAATTTGGAACCGCCAGTTAGCCTACTGTGCATGCTTTTGGATTGTGAGAGGAAACTTGAGTACCCAGAGGAAACCCACTCAAGCTCGGGGAGAACATGCAAACTCCACACAGAAACGGCCCAGCCCGAACCTGAGCCTTCTTGCTGTGAGGCGAACGTGCTAATCACTACACCGCCGTGCCGCCCCATGAAATATCCATCTCATATGTATTTTTGTTTCTTTTCATGCCGGTCGAGTATAACTATCAACACTAAAGTGGTCTCACTAAGATGGCGCCAGTCCGGCTTTAAATTCTGATTTGTGCAGGCAATTTGGTGTGAGATCCAATCTTTTTTGAGATGCAGGGATTTAATGCAAATCCAATTTCATATACAAATAAAAGTTAAATAAAAGGCACTATTCTTTTTTTGTGTCTTTTGCCCCAGTAGTGTGACCACCATGGCGTCTTACTGAATTCCAAAATAAAATCCAATGAAACCCACATTTCTACTAAATCTTTGATCAATTTTAGATGACAGAAATAACAGATTCAACTTTATGTAACAGCTGTACAGGAGAACTGCGGACGCTGTGACATCATCAGTCGTGTTAGGTTTCCTCTGATGCAGCCAACGTTGTGTAATAATAAAAACTAAGATGTGATTTTCCATTCAGCCTGTGGTTTGGACAGTATCACCGCCCAGAATCTGCTGGGAAAAGACCCACTGCTCTGTGTGTGAGCCTGTGTGTGAGTCAGTAAGAGTGTGTGTGTGTGTGTGTGTCTCTATGTTTGCGTGTGTGTGTGTGTGCACCTGCAGAGGGTTTGATTGCACTGCAGCCTTTAAATCTGTTTATAGCTGTGCCAAAGATGCTGAGTGTCACCGGTGCTTAATGGACGACTAAATGGGCTGTGTCCTAATAACGATGAGGTGGCAAGCAAAACAAATAATGGATTTGGCGATCAAAGGACAGCAGGGAGCCGGCACTGATTCTCTTGGATTGTGACAGAGCCCCTCAGTGGTGGGAAACTCTGCTGGATCATGAGGGGAAAAAACACACACATGCACGCAGAGCTTTTGCTCCAGCCAAACCAGCAAGTGAGCAGGTCGGATAATATGGACAACACACGCATGCATGCCTGCCCACATGCACACACAAACACATACAGCCTTCTAGATTATCCTAGAAGTCGGGCATTATTAAATTAATTTAGTTTCTACAAACAAGTGGGAAATTCCCTGACGTTCGAATGCCTGGCTGTGTCCCAAAAGCTACTGTTTGATAGAACGGTTCCTTCCTACGATTCACTATTACAAGTAAACTTGAAAGAGCTGGTGGATTGAAACAATGTTCGGAAAGCACGAATGCTTTAAGTAATTCCACTAATCACTGATCCCTAAAAGCGATGAAGACTTCTGTTGTTGTGGACAGAGTAGGGTTCATTGATCTTTAAACCTAAAAAAGGAAACTTTCAAATGAATGAAGACATTTAAACACTGGATATATTAGATGCAAAGACTCTTGTGTGTTGGGATGTGATGAAAATGGAATTAAACTAAAACAACAACAACAACAACAAAAAATCAAGGAAACGTCTTTAAAATGACCAATTTCAGCACTAGATAAAAGAAACTTATTTTCTATAATGCTGATATAAAACTAAACCTAAAAACACTTTAATTCATTAGCTTTTAACGAATAAAATAAATACATTTGTTATAGCGGCATGTCTGTATTTAAAAAAATGTGACATGCATTCCTTTTTTGTGTCATTTTCTTTTATTTTGGTGCCATCTTTCTTGTTTGAGCAAGAATTGGAAGTGAGGTAAGTGGAGCAATGTCTTTTCTAGAAGTGTTGTATATAATCACTAATATTTTGTGAGTATGCCAATACGTTGTGTTGCTCAAATACTCACACGGGCAGTGTCAGCTTTTTTACTTATCCTAAGGACCCTGATGTGCGTGTAAATGGACTGAACATGTAACAAGAACGCGAGGCATCTGGTCACCCTCACATGTATCTGTGTAGTGCTGTGTTGTGTAGTGTAGTGCTCATTTTGAGCCTGGGTGTTTTGATCCAATCCCAGGGTTGAGGTATCTCTTGGATGTAGATTCCAACACAAAAGGTTGTTGTTATTTGAAGCTGTACCAACGATTTTCTGAAGATCCCCCGTTTTCCAATATCAACAAACAAAACAGACCCCAACCACAGGTGCCAGGAAAGCAGTTAGAAGTAAGCTTAAAAAATCATTATTTAATCTGTAGCCTAAATTTAGAGTAATGTTGCCCGAGATCATATTAATCAGCTACGGAAAGGTTCCCGCAAGGTATGTGTACAAGGTGTGTGCGAGGCACTGAAAAAAATTATCACAAAATGCATAGACTCTGCATGAACTAATGCCTGAAATTCCAAGTGTATTTGCAGAGTATTTGCAAATCCAGTGTGTATATCTGGAGTAATATTTCTAAGTTTAACATTATAACTAAGCCTATAGACTAATCACCGGTTTCTGTATCATAACTTGGCTATTTGTGGTGCTAACTTATGGCAAATATGGTTCAAGTCTATATAAATGTATATCTCAAACACAAATCCCAAAACAGGTTTGCTATGACTATTACTGAGTATTGGCATGCAGAGAAAGTCAGGTCAGTATAATCTGATACATTTTGTCAGGGAACGTGCAAAAGTGTAAGGAAAAAATGGATACTTTCCAAAATGGTTGACTTCCAGGTGGGTGGAGCTAATACAAGATAATGAGAAAAATATCAGTCATCATGAGAACAAGCATCCCCTGCATACCAGGAACACATCAAAGATCTGCTGTTTTGTAGATGAATAGACCCTGTTGTTTAGCAATCGCATTGTGGCCCTCGTTTTAGTTACTCAGATCCTTACGTTTGCTCACTTCTCCTGCTTGCAACACATCAACTTCCATATAATACATCCCACTCTTTGTTTATCTTGTTACAGTGGTACCTGCCAAAGATATTAATTTCATGTAAGTGGTCATAGTATTTTAAATGGTATGGATGTGACAATAATGCTCGTGTATGGCTGGCCTGTTTACTGTAATGCTAGTTTTCATATGAAGTGTTTACTGTCTAGTGTGTAACCTAGTGGTTTTAACGTTAACCTCAGTGTTTTGTAAGAATTTAGAACGTGGTATTGCTGCATTAGTGGTTAGAAAACCCTGGCCATGGTGAGCTAATACCACACACATACACACACATCTTTGTTCAGAGTGTGTGTGTAAGATGTATCCAGTTTGAAGTGTTCCATGTTCCTCTGGGACGAATCGCCACTGTTTAGCCAAGACGAGGGTGCAATCAGGGAGGCCATTAAAGCGTACGAGAAAAATGAGGCGTCTGTGTCCTCTGACACACTCTCTCCGTCCTTCTTCCAGCACAGCCTTTTAGTGCGCTCTGGCGTATTTACATATTCATCCTGATGTCACATTCCCCATCCGTCGTGTACCCCCCCCACGCCCCCACCCCTCCTCCTCCTGCTGGCCTTTGAACTCCACAGCAAGGTGATGAATGAAACCCAGGCTAGTGTCTTTATCCTGGAAACATCCATTCTGTGGCTTAATGTGCGTGTGCTGAGAGGTGGTGTGTGTGTTATCTGTGTTAGCGCCATTTAGCAGCTTAGCTAACTCGTCTGATGTCTCGGTGACTGAGACGAACCACTTCCAGGTTGTCCTTCTAAAATAAACAGGGTTCTGAGGGCTGATGTCTCAGCCATCATCAATCCGTCTCATTAGAAAAAAATAACGATGTGGCTGACGACAATTAGGAAAGATAACGGTATGTTTATCTTTCACGGATGGACACAGAGTATCCCCCTGTCTTTCTCTCACTTGTTCTGTCTCTCTCTCTCTCCGAACAGAACTGAGCGCGCCCTAACAAGCGTGTATTATTTATATTTTTATTAAAACTCTAATGATGGCACCCAGCCGGGCATGAGGACCGTGTAAGGAGGCAGCGATGGCACCTGACTTTTATTTTTTGTTGCATCAGACGGCAAATACAGAAAATAAAAAACCCTCTCTGATGCATCAGACGGTGGGATCGCCCGGAGTGGAGGCGAAAAACAATCCTCGAAAACATTGTTTTATTTTAGATACTCACCTGTAGCTCCCTGACTCATTCCTTTAACTCCCTGTCAAAAACACCAGCATGTGGTCCGAGTTCTTACAACCAAAAACGTTCCCCTCCTCCTCCTCCTCCTCCTCCTCCTCCTCCTCCTCCATCAGAACACACCATATTTAACTCCTCCATTAAAGCCCCACGTCTCCCCGGCAGTCCCGCGTCACCGAGGTGTGTTTCTTAAGCGATCTCGGGTGATATAAAGCCGGCTAATGAACCGGGGGACGAGACGCTCTCGGGCCTGGAGATGAAGCGATGGTGACGGTATCGGCTGGTGACTCAGTGGTTTGTGGCACTTACTTTCTCCTCGTAGTGGATGTAGGAGGCCGCTTCGGGGCCCAAATATTTCACCAGGCTGCCAACGACGGCGTCGAGTCTGTCGTCCATCTGAAACGAAGTAAGAATAGAGCAGGCGTGTTTAATACCGATGGCGATGATGGCGTCTGGTGGAATACATGGCAGGAAACAACAACAGGACGGTGAATAAATAAACAGATGAGTTGTGATGACGCAGAGGGCTAGAAAATCACTCCGTCCGATGTCAGATGAACGCTTGACCGGGAGCTGTTCAATCCTGGAAGCTGATTGGTCAGAAAATCTTGATTCTTTTTTGTATAACAACGGTTCTGACATAGTTTTATCCTGATTGGGGTCACGGGGAGGCCGGTGTCCCATCTCTGCCGACTCTGGGCGAGAGCTGAGTACACCCTGGACAGCTCGCCAGGCCATTCTGGAAGAAATATTGACGTTTATTTAACATTTACAGAAGAGGTTTACGCAGTCGGTGTTGTTTACCGCACAGATAAACCGGTAACGTTTTTTTTTTTTCTAATGATAGAATAGATGATGGGTGTAAGTTTGTAAGTTATTAAAACTGTAGATCCATAAAGGTAACCATAAGTAATGTTCAAGTTGGTACAATGTTCTCAGGTTCTCAGCAAGATCCGCCCATCACTCCTCCCTGGCTCCACCCCCTCATCATGCAGTAATTAAACACATCCAAAAAAAATCATCACGACCTCACAATGTTAAAGAATCCTTTAAAAATTCCAGGATTTGATCCAGATCATGTCCAAAAGCTAACGGGGTCTTTCTCGTCCAAAGCCCCACCCCCGGTAGAGAATTCACGGGAATCCCGACGTCACCTTTTAATAAAAATCAGAACACAAGACACTCACGGCGGAGGAAACTTTTCCAACTACACGAGCAAGTTTTATTCCGTTATTTGACTTTCTATTCGTATAAAAAGTGTTTTATTGCTGCCACGTGTTTCTCGTGATTCAGCCTTAATCCGAATATTTGGTTTCGTTCTTTTTTTTTTATAAGAAAGTGTAGAAAGTTACACAATTTACTGCGGATTATTCACGTGACCGATATCGTTACTGTCCTCGGGAACTTTTTTATTATCAGGGCTTCGACGGCTTTGTTTATCCTAAAGTTCGTAGGAAGATCGTTTTGCTGTAGACGCGCACATCTTAAACATGGAGATGTGGAATATTCGGCATGGTGGACATTAATTTAGTGAAAATACAATCAGTATTCAGGCTGTGACATTCATTCTGAAACAAACGTGTGCGTGAAATGAAAACGTGGAAATCCTCGCGCTTGACTGAGTAGATTTATATTTAAACTGATCTGAAACACAAACAGAGAGAGAGAGATAGAGAGAGGGGGGGAGGGAGGGAGACAGAGAGAGAGAGAGATAGAGAGAGAGAGAGAGAGAGACAGAGAGAGAGAGAGAGAGAGATAGAGAGAGAGGGGAGAGGGAGGGAGAGAGA